>CM076577.1:582360775-582744175 GCA_034641835.2 Pinus albicaulis
GAAACCTCGAGCAAGATCCAATTTTTCAATTTCAAATAACAATTTTTTAGTTTATTATTAAACAAAATTTGTAAAAAAAATTGTTCAGCAATTCTAATGTTAATCTACAAACACAAATCAACACTTATAATTTCAATGCTATTACATTAATGTTGTCAAATTTCCCTCTTTATATGGTCTCGTTTTTGCATATGAATGTAATAAAAAGGTAAACCATATGAGAGCATAACCACTTGTTACCAATGAACTGACATTTCCCTCATAAACCATAATCATGTAAGATTATCCTCTTATGTAAAATTTCTACATTTAAGGTAAACATATTTCATGTTATTCTATTAATTTGTGGGATGTGTTTGTTAACATAAAACATTGTGAATAGATGCAATAACGACGCATAAAACAACCTTGAGGACTCAAAAGGCCTAAGGCATTTAGTATTGATTTTGGCTTCAATATTGTGCATCAAAACCATACTCCCTAAATTAGCCCACCAACTACTCATGAAAATAATTTTTTTATCCATGCAAAAATTGGAAGGACTTGAAGATAAGTAAAATTGAAATATTAACAATTGGGTCTAGCCCAAATAGTTCTATTGTTGAGTGTATACTCCCCACGTAAGTATTATTTAGGTAAGTTACTAACAAAACTTTGAGCTTCAACAAAATCTAGTTTATCCTTGGTACCATCATTGGAACGAGGAGAAGTGATTGGTGGGTATTCATCGAATATGCATTATTCTCTCTCTCTCTCTCTCTCTCTGTTTGCATGTGCCAAATGTTATATATTATTATCTAACATATGGACATGTGTATATGGGAAATCAATTTCATTTATAGTAAATTGATTCACATATGTTAGCTATTACTTTTTTAATAAAACATTTTTCATTTTTCCATATAATAATCATATATATTTGTTTACATCATTTATATAAGCATTAATAAGGTGGAAAAAGATTCAAGTCCTACTTTCGATAAGTAAAGACTCAAGAATGAAGATGATATTATGCCTAATGAAGAGATGGTAATGAAGTACCAGTGGATAATGGAATAAATCTATTGATTTATGATACATTTGCACTCTACATAGATAAGGACATTCCCCAAATGAAAATGAAAATGTTTGATATATACTTCTTCTTGATAAAGTAAATTAAAATCCAAATTAAAGCTCAAGGACAAGCATTCTAATTATCATTTTTTGGTTGGTGAACTTGAAGGTATTGAATGGTGTTTTAAAAACGTTTTGAACATGGATCATAAGGTATGCAATTCAAGTATAAGTCATTGATATCAGTTGTTAGTCATTGTAATAAGCTTGAAAACAAATACAATTTATACATTAATTTGTTTTGTATTATAGATTTTTAAGTGATATGATTTTACGGAACTCAAATACTTTACTTATTGTATATTATGTGTGGGTAGATAGGAACGAATTATCAATTGATGCATGCCCTAAGGATTATACCATATGTTATGAATGCAACTCAAGAATGAAAAGTCTCCACGTATGTCATATATGTAGATATTAAGATGATTAGGAGACAAAGAATGTGCTTCATAAGGTTATTTCGAATATTTTAACCATGTATAATTAATTACTGTAAATAGTATCTTAGTAAAAACATAAAATACGTAATGGAAAACACACACATTAATATAGATATTTTATCTTGAAAAACCAAAATCAAGAAAACCAACAATATTTTTCAATATATATGTTTTTCCATACAATATTAAAATACCATATATATCTTGCGACATCCATGAACCACCAATTGATTTACTTTGGATTATAATAGAACCATAGTTCCTTAATTGAAACTAAAAAACCATGGGAAAACCACCATACACCATCAAACCACTTTTAGCAAAAACCGTGTGCCAAAAACCACCAAAAACATATGCAACAACCGCCCATATTTTTTGGGGGCTTTCGCTCCCTGCAAACCTCCCACTGCATGTGGAAAATTGTATAATGTGTGGGGTTAGTCATGCAAATAATGTAACATATACCCAACATCTCCCACTTTTTGTTTTTTGGCACATAGGGTCTCACAGGAATAAATGATAAAAAATCTAGGGTAATAATATATGTTGTTTTCCTACACCATGAGAACTTCTAAATGCTCTCAAATTTTGTCAATGAATCTACAACATTCTTCAAACTGTCCACTTTTTCCAACAACACTTTCTTGTCTTCAATCATATCTCTCATGAAGTGGGACTCAACATCAATATGCTTTGTATTCAAAGGATTAGTTGGGTCTTTACAATGAAGATTTCATTCAGACTGTCACAATGTATCCATACAACTTTTTGTACCAACACAATACCTAAACACGATCTTTATAATGATATTTATTCCTCACTTGCATGAGTGACTTCCATGTATTTACAGTCTGTAGTTGAAAGTGCCACTATATATTGTCGTTTTCTCATCCAACCAATTTCTCCTCCAAATAATTTAAACACATACCCACTCGTAGATCTTCTTCGATATAGATCCCTAACTTAGTCTGCATCAAAAATCCATTTATGCCCAACACTCTATCCAATTATGGTCATCCTTGGCAGCACAATCAATACCCAATTGTTCCGTGGAAATACCTGAAAACCCTCTTTATTGATGTCCACTACTCCTTCCCTAGTTTTGACATATACCTACTCAATACCCCCACTTCATGTGCAAGGTCTAGTCTAGTACAAACCATTGCATACATCAAGCTTCCAACCACACTAGCATATGTAACATGAGGCATGTCGTCTTCCTCTTCATGTGTCTTGGGACACTCATTTTCAAATAGCATTACACTTACGTGCATATTAAACCTCTACAACATTGTCTCTACATACTTCCTTTGACTCAACTAGGGTTTCTTCTTTACCTGATCTCTTTTAATTTTCGTGCCCAAGAAAAAAGTTGCAACACCAAGATCCTTCATGATAAATTTAGAGGACAACTAAGTTTTCACTTCCTAGATAATTTCCCTGTTATTTCCAATCAACAACATTTTATCCGCATACAAGACCAAATTAATAACACGATCACCAACTAATTTGAAATATACAAAATAATTTGTTTTGATACTTGTGGAGTGAAGTTATAGTATATAAGTATTAATTTTTTTATACCACATCCTTGGTGATTAATTTAACCCATATAGGGAATTTTTTAGCCTAAATACCAACTCTTTCTTTCCTTTCACAACAAAGTATTTTGGTTGCTTCATGTAGATTTATTTTTCCAGATCCCCATGTAGGAATGTTGCCTTCACATTCATTTGTTCTAATTCAAATTCAAATTTTTTAACAACAGATAAAATAAATTTAATAGAAGTTAACTTGGAAATATGAGAAAATATATCACCAAAGTTAATTCCCTCTACCTGAGAATAACCCTTTTATACTAACTAAGCTTTGTATTTCTCCATTATTCCTTTTGCATTCAAGTTCTTTCTAAGCACTCATTTTATACCAATGGTATTTCTTCCAGTTGGAAACTCCACTAGATCACACTCCTCATTCTTATCTAGGGTTTTCATTTCTTCAACCACGACCTTTTTCTATATAGTTTTCCATCATCTAAATCCATTGTCTACCTAATAGTTATAGGATCATCATCAGTAATAAACAAAGAAAATTTTGAATGGAACTAGCGTAGAGTATACCTTTTTTGTTGTCTTCTTTCCCAAACTGATCTCATCAATACCATATTATTGTTTCTTCTGCTTATTATTCCTATTTTTTTTGTAGAGTCTGATTCATTATCCTTCATTTCAAACACTATATTTTATGGTTCTATCTCCTTTGGATGGACTTCTTGTTAAACAACATCTTTGACTTCTCTAAATACCACACAAACTTCTTAGTTTATGGTTTTTAAAGATTATAACCTTTCAAACCATCTTTATATCCAATAGAGATACACTTTTCAACTTGTTTATCTGACTTATTATTATTCTCCTTTGGAATATGTACATGAGTATCATAGCCAAATACCATAAGATGTTTAATATAAAGTTTCTTACCAGTCCATACCTCATGTGGAGTCTTTCCATCCAACGTCGATAAGGGTGATCCTTTTGCTAGATAAAATATAGTGTCCATTATCTCTACCGAGAATTCTTGTCCTAACTCGACAGCACTAAGCATGCTCCTTGTTTTTTCTATCAGCAACATGTTCATCCTTTCTGAAAATCCATTTTGTTGAGGTGTGTATGGTGTAGTATTATGCCTTGCTATATGAAACTTCTTACATAATTCTTAAATTCATTCCCACATAATTCTCTTCCATTATCTATCTTCAACACTTTAAATTTCTTCTTTTTATAATTTTCCACAAGATCCTTAAACCCTTTTAACTTATAAAAGACTTCAAATTTATTCTTGAGAAAATAAATCTATGTATTCCTTGATATGTCATCTATAAATCAAATATATTACACACATTTACCCAGTGATGGCATTAATACAGGCCCAAACACATCACTATGCACCAGCTATGATATTCCCCCTGACCTCATAGTACCATATGACCAATTTGATTCCCATATAAACAATGTTCACATAAATAAAAACCTAGAGAGAAAGTAAACATACCTTATGTCGTACCATTATCATGTAGTTCTCAAATGTTATTCTCTCCAATATGTCTCATTCTTCATGTTTTATGGATAAATCCCTCTTGCGGACAAGAGAGATTTCCCTAATATCCCAACAGATAACTAGAAACAAACAACCATTTGAATATCTCTTTCCCTAAACTATTAGTATTCATATTATCAAAACTTAGAAACAAGGAGGTAATGCTCCTACCTTTCAACGAGATGTTTGATGGAGACCTTGCCTTTCGTCCTGAAGAAGTCCTTTAATGCTGAGAATAACCTGTAATCACAAACATGCAAAGAATCAAAATCACCTGCAGTATATAATAATCCAAATACCATTTTAACTTAATGATCAAGGAGATTAATAATTTCCATTTATTTATTGAATCTAAAAACAACACAATGAGAAAAAAAGGATCCATATGTATTATCAAGAATATAAAGAGCAATCTTACAACCTGAGCCTTGATGTTGTAAGCCTCTTCCAATGGTCTCCTTTCCTTTCCTTGATGACAAGCTCTTCAAACCCAAAACCAACAACATGAGTTTACAAATTCCAATCCCAAAAGTCCCTAAAAAGTCCCCCCATTCCTTTAGTCCTATGCTGAATTGATAAGGAGGATGAGGAGGTTTCTAGTTCCACTTTTGAAGGTATATGATCCTTAAGAAAAGGATTTTAGTTCCATATACCAAGGGATGAGGCACATGTATGTAGTGGTTCGAGGCTTCTTATTTGGATAATATCCTCAACCAAAGCTTCTCAAACTTAATTTTTATTTTTACGTGCGTGAACATATCTGCGCACTTTTTAGTGGAAGAAACTATGCATATTTGCACAGTTTTTTTTTTTTTTTGAAGAAAAACTGCGCATGCACGAGTTTTGTTCAAGAAAACCGCACAAGTGCTCGAAAATGGTTTTTAAGTAGTGAAAACCAAAGTTCCTTTTGTCCCTGGTATTATTTTACTTCAAGATTAATATGGGATTCACTTGAGACACTCCATCAGATGGTGAGATATCCGAATTGACAGTCATGGTGACAAATTTTAGTGTAACAGATTGCCCCCTAAAGTGCAAAGCTAGAAAATATGTTTGATGACTGAAGCACTTTATCATGTCAAAGGTTCGGATCAGAGATAAATTGGTTGAAGACTTGAAACAAACAATCAAGGATTACAATATCATGATTTCATATAAATATCACTGAGGTAGTCATTCCCATACTCAGAGTAAACATAACTCGGTGAACTAGTAGGTAAATACAAAAAGATCCATGTCAACAGTAGACATAGTATGGATGCAACCATCAATGGATCTATATTTACAATCATGAATATTTAATAACTCAATGTAGCCTGGATGGATGAAACTATATCTAGGGTCTTGATCTCCATCTCTCAATCCATAGTACGAATCTAACCATGCGAGTGAATGTCTTGAAGTCAAACATGGTAGAAACCACTTGATTACTGGTCAATGATGTGAAGCATTAACAAATGCGAGAGAAACCACCAGTAATGATAATGGATCTCAAGGTACTCCTAGTACAATCTATGAAGTGTGAAAAGATATCTTGAAGTCAAACACTCATAGAATCGTTTGATCGAAGGTAAATTATGAGAACCTATCATCGAAAATGAGAAACCTACCAGTAATGCATGCATGGATCAAGGTATTGAAAATGGTTTCTAAATAAAATTCCTAGATAATGAGCTAAAGTCGATAGGAAGCGATTCATCGCAAGAGGGACTACGACATGAAACTTAATGTCAAGTTTTGAAGAACAATATTTGAAGTGATTCAGGATTGACTCAGGGATGATTGAGATGATTGACACGATTGAAGGTTATGAATAGCAAGGTAATTTTTACCAAGGTTGGATTTCTCTTGAACATATTGGCGATGCAACATATGACTTGGCAGCATTTGACTCAATGATAATACCCAAAACCAGTTGCATGCTTTCAATTAGGTTTGATTAACTGTGAGACAAATGGATTTCCCAACTCGGACACAAATGTGATGGACTTTCATGTTCAAGAGCGACATACTACCTTTATTAACAAGTATGAAAGATGGATTATTTTTCTCACTTTTTCCCCCTCCATTACTTGCAAGTACCTCTTTATTTTTTTCAAGCTTGAGGAGGATAACATTTGCTTGTTGTGTAAGCTCATCCTTCGAATGAGTTCATCTCAGTATTTTTAAAAAAGTTTAAGAAGGAGTGGTTCGGTCCTGTTGTAATCGACAGGTCCTACACTGTTTAGTTTTAACGACTCCAGCATAGGATTAACTCAGTATTTTTCAGTTTTATGGAGTCAGAAGAAAAAAATAAGTAAACTTCATAGTGTTATTTTTCGTAGTTTTAGTCTCTCAAACTCGAAAAAGGATAAAAGTATGTACGAGAGAACTCTATTGACCATGCTTAGTCAACATATACCTTTTTCATAATTAGTCTAGTTTAGTCTGGAAAAGGGGTAAAATTATACTGAATTGATGATTGTTCATTTATTT
Source organism: Pinus albicaulis (assembly GCA_034641835.2). NCBI lineage: Eukaryota > Viridiplantae > Streptophyta > Pinopsida > Pinales > Pinaceae > Pinus > Pinus albicaulis. The sequence continues at coordinate 582,367,906 of CM076577.1, forward strand.
TAACGAGTTTGAATAGTCAAGTGCTCGACAATATTTTCATGTTTAGAGAGTCTGAAAAGGGCTTAAAAGGGAACTCCATGATTTCGCTTTTTTGTGTTTTCCAAGAGTCCGAAAAAGTGATAAAAGTGTACTCCTATGGATGAATTTCAATTTAATTTACGAGCAGGAAAAGACATAAATAAATCGGCATTTTCGTGTGTTTTACGAGAATGAAAGATAGCAAAATAATCTCGAGATTTTCATGAGTTTAACAAGTCTTGAAAATAATAACTGAAATTGACTCGAGATAGGTTTCATTTTTATACAAGCTTGAAATAGAGGAAAACTGTGCTTGAGATAGGTTTATTTCATTTTTACACAAGCTTTAAACAGAGAGAAAACTATGCTTGAGATAAGTTTCGATTCCCCCCAAGCATAACTCGCAAGAGCACATGCCCCCCAAGCTTCATTCCATTCGCCTAAGTAGAGTACTGGTTACTAATAGCTGGATTGAATGAAGGTTCATTTATGAGATCAGATGAAAGACTCGACTTGACATTCACGAGATCTAGTCAAAGACTCGAATTTATGAGGGGAGGATTTGTTTCATTTTTTAATGAGTTTGACACAAGAGAAGAACTATGATCATAGGGACTTTTTTCATTTTTTAACGAGGTTGACATAGTAAAATAACCATCCTCATGGGGACCTATTTCATTTTTTAACGAGGTTGGCACAATAAAATAACTATCCTCATAGGGACCTGTTTCATTTTTAACGAGGTTAACACAATAAAAGAAACTATCCTCATCAAATCTTGATCATGGCTTCCAACTGGAAGGAACACATGTCAAGGGACACACCTCGATCATGGCCTCCAAGAGATATTCATCAGAAGGAAGAACAATTCTATGGAAGTAACCCATGTCAGGGGACTCAATAGGGACAAGAGCAGCGTGTTCAAATACCCCCATAGTGTTCACCATGTCAATTACTAGATCTAAGTCTAAGGAAGTCGAGCAAACAGTGAAAGGCTCGCTTGCATCGGTAACTGAAAACATTGGACTGGTTGCCACATAATTAACCTGTGGCAGGGTAGATACCACTTCCATATAAGGAAAACTTAGGGGTGTCAGATGGTTGGTAGTCGAATCAAGAATAACGAACAAAATTTGGTCAAAAATCACAACGTTTCCATTATGAGGGAAAGAAATCACGTGAAAGAGTGTCGATGCAACAACTTTCGTTGCATAGACATAGTCTCGCCCAAGGAGAAAATTGAAATCTAAGGGGCCTCAGACTACCATAAGATCAATATAGAAAATTTTACCTTCCAGGGTAATAGGAAACTTACGAAGGATCCCTGAAGGTTCACTAATGGTTATGTTAAAAGCTGACAGATTCTATGTAACAAGCACAAGCTGAGGGGAACCCAAAAATTTCCAAGCAGTTGAGGATAAAATACTAACAGAAGCACCTTCATCTAAATTTGTGCGATGCACATTCTTACCATAAACCTTCACAATGATTTGGAAAGGGATGAAAGAAGGAAGACGAGGTTCTTTCAGTCTATTCCAATCAAAGGAAAAGACCCCAGTACTTGGAGGGGGTTTTGTAGAAACAGGTGAAATTCCCCTTGTTGTAGAAGAATCTGATGTAACAAGAAGAACCTGAGCGATATGAATTTCACTCTCTATAGGGAGAGTGGGATCAACTGAATTTGAAATCAATTTGACCACTTGATCAACTAATGGATCATCAACCTGAGTGATATGAGTTTCACTCTCCAATGGAAGAGTGGAATTTAATGTACTTGGAATTAGATTAATCACTTCGTCAATTGACGGTAGGTTGGGAGAAAGTTTATGGTAACCGGTTGGAAGTTGGAAGTTGTGGAACAATAAGGTTTTACAAAAATTTTGAGGCTTCATTCATATGAGGTAAAAGGTGACTATGATGACTCCCTTTGCATAACTTACAAGGAAACCTAACTTTACCCTTTTTCCCAGGAACTTGACAATCACTCGTTGATGGATCAACAATAAGTTGATAGGTTTTTTCTAACCATACTTCCAAGACCTTAGGAATACCAAGACAATTGATAAGGAAGTGGTCATCCTTACAAAGCTTGCAAGGGTATTTGGGCTTGCGATGGATGTTGGAAGTTTCTTCAACATTACCAATACTTACAACCATGGTTGGTTGGTTGACTTATTTCTTATCTTGATTCTTCTTATTCTTCCATTTCTTCTTCATTTTAGCCACTTGGTTACTAGCATCGAGGCTTTTACCAAGTGAAGAAGAAGAAAGGGAGGAATACATGTTGGGAAAAGAAGGTAAAGGGTCAACATGAGGTTGGTAATGTTGAGATGGTGAACTCTGTTGAGGTGAAACATCCTATTGAGGTGGAACAATTTGAGTATTCGAGGCCAATGAAGTTGAGAATAGCCATACCGGTAAAACTATGGTAAATCCAGGAAATGAAAATGTATCCATATAAGGAGGACCAACATTTCCAAAGCAAGGAAAAGTACTAGGATTCTCGTTAAGAGGGGTTCCTTGGTTGGTAGATACTGGTACTATTGCCATTAGATTCAACTTCAGTGAATTTTATTAACAATTTAATTCAAATTCACAATCCACACCTAAGGTATCTAAAAAGTAAAAACAAAAAAATGAACATGCACTATCAAATCTAGGAGTCAAACCACACAAAAACAGTTTATTTTTCACAACGAAATCACTAGTTGGTGATGAAATCCAATGTCGCAGAGATCAAAGTGAAAAAATAGCAGTTGGAACAGTTACCCTAACAACCTGCTTAATGAAACAGTATAGTGAAAGTAAATCCACTCTGCCATCTCAAGTGAATATTACCATCCAAAAAGTCCAAGTGAGTCTAGTCAACGTATGTTCCAAGTATAGTGAGACCTTCCCTCTACCGTCACCTTGGGAAAAATCCTAATATTATAGCCACTAAGGTTACCAACTAAGACAATCAAACCTAAGGGAAAAGTCTTTGGCCCGATATACATGCAAGGGTAGAGTCACTAAGTTCAATCCCCTTGAAAGCTCCTTGACATGGTAAATCTGAGGTTTACTGACAAGTGATCCTAAGCTCCTCGACAATGGTTAATTTGAGGTTTACCATTTGTAATGCGTGAAAATATTCTATCTTTACAAATGAAGTCGGTATGATTGCTCCACTAGGTCTGATATGACCTCATGCATGACTCTTTTAAGAAGATCTTCCCAGAGAAAAATTACAACAATTGGATTTTCCCTTATTGCAAGATACTATTGTTTGTTTAGTTGCTTTGGAAAGTTAACTAATCCCTATTCCAAAGCACTAATCCTGAACTATATTGGTGGAAAGAGCCCTAGAAAATGTAAAAAATTTCTAGATGAATTTTATTTAGCGTTGTGTTATTTTGGTTGTTTTTTACTCAAAGGGTAAATGGAAATGAAACTGGTGGTGTTATGACCTGACCCAAAACATAATGCAATCAAATATGATAATGTAATATTTTCTCTTCGATGAATCCTAACTAAAGTAGCAAGAGAGGTTCCATTCACTTCCAACAATGCAAAAATTAATAAATAAGAGAAAATATAACAAATTCCCTAATGCACTAATTTCAACAAGAAAAAACTAATGCTAATCAATTCAAAACAATTTTTTATTTTTATGTTTTAAAACAAGCATAAAAACATGTAAATTCAAATTAGTGCTATATTTCAATGAGAGACACTATCTTTCAATCGATGAAATAACTCTTTACAATAGGCATAAATGAATATATGATGAGAATCGTTGAAAGAAAAGATATTGACACAACCAATTCCAAAAGTGAAAGACTCTTTTTGATAGATCAACAAACCAACAAAACTCAAAACCCAAAACTGTAAAGATAAGTGATTTTCCTCAAAAAGACAATGAAAGAAACAGATCTAAATCTACGGTTGGATTTTCCAGAATGTAAACTATGCAACTGTAATGTATGCACAATTCACTTGAAAACTATGCAAATGTAATCTATGCACATTTTTCGTTCATATTCTGAAAATGAGAATTCTAACTATGCAAATGTATTCTATGTAAGAGAATTCTAAAACACAAGATGATTCCAAATCAACGAAAGAACAAAAACACTATTTTCCTTCACCATTGTAATCTAGAGAACCAACCAAGTGTAAGTAAATAAAATTGGGTGAGAATTCCAAAGGTCAAAATTAAAAATGCTCAAAGGCGATTAACACTCAGACACAATTTAGCCCCCCCCCCTTGGCGAATGAGGGGGAATTTTTTTTGCAAAAACAAGAGCAGAAAGATGAAAAAATTGTTAAGAAATTGAGACAGACCTCGAAGTAATGACCAAAGGAAATAAAATTAAGAATTTCTTAATGAATAAAATTCAAAACACCCAATTAACTTAACAGAGACTTAATGAGACTATAAACAAGCTAAACAGATCATAAAAACCAAAAATTTGGACTTAAATAAGATAAAAATTAACTTTTTCAATAAAATTACATAGTTGTGCAGGTAGAAAATAGAGATTAGTGCACATGCACACTATTTCAAAAGAAAAACGACGCACATCTGCACTCTGTTTCTGAACAAAAATTGCATAGATCGAGAAAATTGAGAACAAATTAAAAAAACAAAGGTTTCAAACCAGAAATTTCAATTCTTAAAAGGGTCTAAAGGCATCAAAGGTTACAAAAGGACACAAAGGAGAACTCGTTCCCCAGTGGAGTCGCCAATTTGTTTTCTGGATAAATCCCTCTTGCGGACAAGAGCGATCTCCCTAGTATCCCAAAATATAACTAGAAACAAACAACCATTTTAATATCTATTTCCCTAAACTACTAGCATTCAGATTATCAAAACTTAGAAACAAGGAGGTAATTCTCCTACCTTTCAATGATATTTTTGATGTAGACCTTTCCTTTTGTCCCAAATAAATCCTTCAATGTTGAGAAGAACCTACAATAACAAACATGCAAAGAATCAAAAGTACCTGAAATATATAATAATCCAAATACTAGTTTAACTTTATGATCAAGGGGATTAAGAATTGTCATTTTTTTATTGAATCTAAAAACAACACAATGAGAAAAAAGGATCCATATTTATTATCAAGAATATAAAGAGCAATCTTACAATCTGAGCCTTGATGTTGTAAGCCTCTTCCAATAGTCAACGTTCCTTCCCTTGTTGACAAGCTCTTCAGACCCAAAACCAACATCACGAGTTTAAAAAATCCAATCCCAAAAGTTCCTAAAAGGTCCCCCCCATTCCTTTAGTCCTATGCTAAATTTATAGGGACGATGAGGAGGTTTCTAGTTCCACTTCTAAAGGGATATGATCCTTAAGAAAAGGATTTTAGATCCATATAACAAGGGATGAGGCACAGTTATGTAATGGTTCGAGGTTTCTAATTTGGATAAAATTCCTCAACCAAAGTTTCTCGAACTAACTTTTTATTTTTACGTGCGTGAACAGACCTGCACAATTTTTAGTGGAAGAAATTGCGCATGCGCAGGTTTTGTTCAGGAAAACAATGCAGGTGCTCAAAAATGGTTTTTAAGCAGTGAAAACAAAAATTCCTTTGTCCCTAGTATTGTTTTACTTCAAGCTTCATAGGGGATTCACTTGAGACACTCCATCGGATGGTGAGATATCCGAATTGACAATCGTGGTGACAAATTTTAGTATAACACTTCAATGCCACAAAATAGTCTTTTCTCTAGAAGCTACATGAGTTTTCCCTTGTGATACTCCACTCTAAAAAAAATGGAACTATTGTATCGAATTGAGAATGATTTCCAAAAACTTATATAGAGTTCTAAATTGAATTTTCCTCAAGAATACCATTTCTCCTCAAACCATCCCATGGGTATCCTTTTCAAACACTATTTTTACACTTGCATCACTCACCTTGCTTACAAAAATAAAAATTTTGGCTAATATTTGGATGTGAAAAATACCAGGGAGTCTTTTGATCCTTCCACCCATGAACTTCAACTTGAAATTTCCTCATCCTATGATTCTAGTTGTCGAGTCATCTCCTAAGAAAACATCACCAAAATAAAATATTTCATACTGCAAAACCATTATATGTGAGGATTCATATGAAATGATGTTCCTATGTCCACATCTCCAACATACCTTTACAAAATTTCATAGAGATTTAGATCTTCCTTTAGAATTAGATCTCCCACTCGAGGGCTTGTTTTTATTTATATTCTAGGAGCATCCTCTTACAGGAAAAGCATCTCCATTCTAGATCTCCATGTTTTTTCTTCTCATATCCTTTGATAACAAGGATGATACTATTTCATAGAACTTTAAAGTAGTTGCATAACTACCTATGGAAACAACTAGACTATACCACGAGTTTGGTAGAAAACATAACAAATTGATGCACTTATCTTCATATGAAATCATAATATCAACAGATAATAGTTGACTTACCACAATAGTGAAGGATTTCAAATTCTCATTTATTGAGTATCCATCCTTCATCCTCATGTTTTACATCTTCTTCCATAGGAACAATTTGTTCACTAGGGACTTATATTGATACAAAGCCCCTAACTTGTTCCATAAATCCTTCATTATAGATTCCCCTAAAACATCCAGTAACACTAAATCTAATAGATATAATCATATTGTGCTCATTTCATTTCGATCCAACTTGGTCTAGTCTTCTATTGACATCCTTGTTGGTGAATTACCTAAATCCACGATGATCCACTAATCTTTGTCCACCAAAAAATATTCCATTTTGAGCTTCCACGACTTGAAACTATGCCCATTCAATTTCTCAATCTCTACATTCAAACTGCTTTCCATTTGCTTTTCACCACAATAATCACTTCCATAGCTATCCCATTGTAAAAATGTTTACTATAGGCCTAAGGAAAGCTCCTTAGCCACAAAGGCATTTCTTTGAAGCCAAAAATTCGTTGATACCAAATGTAGGTTTTAACCCTATACAATTAATTGCTACAAACACATTCTTACTTCCATAGGGTATAAATATGAAATTAGAGCGAACCAAATTTTGAAAATATAATTAACTATTCCCTGAGATTTATCCTTGATATGGTCCAAGTTTCACTTTATTAAGCCTTACAAAAAAAAATATTAAAATTGCCAAATTGACTTGTTTGAGATTGATTTCTAGAGCATACAAAACCCTGACTTCCTTGGAGCATATCTCCAAAATTACAATGAACCATGATTTGTAACTTGGACTAGATGTTCACCATAATTTCAAATTCAATGTGATGCAAGTTTCATGGTCTGAATCTATTGATTAGAATGCAAGTTGGTTTTCATTGTTGTCATACTTGTTCATTGATGCCAAAGGCTTACAAGTTCAGGGGAGTTTATTTGAGAGTTTGTTGATATTGTTACCGATGTGTTTTTTGGTGAATGCAAAGACCTGTAATGTTTGCATACTATTGAATACATGATTTAATGGCCTATTTCTGAAGGATTTTTTTCTATAGTAGATCAATTCATTGATATTTAAAAGTGTATTGTTGGATAGTCCTCTCAAAGAAATTTTCAATTATATATGGCACTTTGAAAAACTCTTAAGGGATCATGAGTAATTCTAGTTCAAAGTTTGGTAGGGTTCCAAGGCACATGGTTCCACTTGGCTAACAAAATTTGTGGTTAATAGAGTTTGTGGGATGGGAAAGTTCAAAATGATTGACAGAGCCTGTAGGATAAAAAATCCTTTTGTTAACTCATGTATTTTCATGGTCACGACGCAGAGGTTTTACATCGGAGAAGTTTTATGGAGTCTCGATAATGACTCCGCGATTAATAGACTCTGCAGTGTCGGACTCTGTGGGAAATGGTAAGTGACATTAATCCAACATCAAGATCTTTTTAAATTAATAAGTGAAAATGTTGAAAAACATTGGATCTTAGGGCTTCTTCCATATTAGATGATGACATGGAAGGTGACAGATGGAGAAGTGTGATTGGAGGACATTGGTGATGTTTAAACTAGTTGGCATGACAAGTTAGCTGGATGATGATGTGGCAAGGAATGTGGGATGATTATTTGACACTTTTGAGTGCCCATGTGGCCATTTTTGGGGTAACATGTGGTGATATGGTGACGTGGGATGACATCTAGTAGGATAGCACAACAAAATTGACATGTCATCACAACGAAGGTAAGAATAAAAAAGTTCACTAAGGATTAGTGATGGGTGATGCCATGGTTGCAAAATTTTGTGAATGAGAACCTTCCCATCGACTAATATATGCTTTCACATCCTATCATAGGGTGAAAGTAAAAAGGTTTCTGGGCATTTGAGATTGGACGAATGTCGAGATTAACATAATCCATGAAATGGACAATCTCTCCAGCATAGAAAGTATGGAAGTAGAAAAAAATTCAATACCTCGGGAATTTTTCGAATAACAAAGAAAATCACCAAAAATGACAAACCCGAGATCTCCATACCAGAGACATGTGGCATTAATGTGGCCAAGAGACAATGTGGACTAATTATGAAGATACATGTGGCAATGACATAGTTGAGAGATGACGTGGCACACTAGTGAAGTGACATGTGGTAGGTGGAAAAGTGGGTCGAATCTGAGTGACACATGGAACCACTTAGAAACTGCCATGTGGAAATGATGACGACAACAAATGACATGGAAAAGCCTTGGATTTGTGCTAGGGGGTCATGTATGTAAGTTTTCCCTAGTGCATCTTGGTAGTTTGGCCACTAGCATTCCTATGCAAATGAAATAACACAAATATTTTTATGCACTTGACCTGCAAGAAAACTAGAATGCCAAAAATACAAAACAATATGGCTCGTAAAACAGAAATACCACATGAATAGAGAAAACCTGCAAAGATGTTTTATTATTCAGCAACAAAAAACAAAGTTACCAATGAAACAAGAACGATTACCTCAAAATGAGGACTCCAGACCAAAAAAACAAAAAAAAAAAATGAAAAAACACCCCAAAAACGAAAATTGTGTATTCGAGAATGCACTTTTTTTAGGGTCAAATTTCAATTTTTTTTAAAATTATGCTAAAAACAAAATTTTTTCTTGAAAAAAGGATTGAAAAAACACCCTCGAAACAAAATGTGTTGATGCTGGAATAACCAAAAAAAAATCGGGTCATAATTTTGACACTTTTTAACAATGGAATTAAAGATAAAATATCAGGACTTTGAAAAATCGTAAAATTCCAACAATTTTGATACATGATGTTAAAAGATAAAAATATCATGTCTCAAAGTCTTATAATTTCTAACAATTTTTGTACATTTTGTTAAAGATAAAATATCTTGACTCTAAAAAAACCCTAAAATTGTAATTGTTTTCAACCATAACATTAAAGATAAAATATCATAGCTCAAAAAAACCTTAATATTTTGACAAGTTTTCAACCATGGTTCTAAAAATATTAAATTTTTAACATATTTGAACCATGAAATTATGGAAAAATTATATGACTAAAATAATTTTTTAAAATGAACAAGTAAATAAAAGATTTATTATTCCAAGAGTAATTTTAATTTTAAAGGCTAAAAGTATATCTCTTTTCAAATCTTAGCCTAAGACAACTTATTTATATTATTATTATTATTTATGTATTTTAAGTTTATCATATTAATAACAATTTATTAAATATAGTGTTTTTTAATATAATGTATTGAAATCACTAGATACGAAACACTTCAGTTATGATGAATGAACAACTTTACAAAACAAATGAATTTATATGTGATTTTGGGGTTTTTGATACTCTTTGCATTAAAACATTTGTTTTTGTGGAAATTTGTGTAAATAATTGATTTTTAAACAATTTTAAGATTTTGAAATTTGCAAATTATTTTTTAAAACCTGTATATATATATATATATATATATATATATATATATATATATATATATATATATATATATATATATATATAATTTTTTATATAATAATAATAATAATAATTTAATATTAAAATTATATTTCTTTTGAATTGAATAAATTGAAACTAAATCTAATGGTAGCGTTGATGAGCTGAAAAAAGAAATCATGTTGCGTATGACCTAGAGGACCTCTGAAATGTTGCACAGAGCCTGGGCCTTCTGCCGCTGCCATGGCCCTACCAGAGCCTGATCTAGGCAGGGTTCCTTTCACCGAATCTTCAAAAACCAACTCATAACAACTTCCAGATGCTGTCGCAAATGCTTTCGCCTCCTTTATTTCCTCTATGGGCCCTCAGAGAAATCGCCTTGCAATCTCTAAGTTCATTAAAAAACTATAATAAATTCCAGAGATTAATCTACCTCCCAATCTCCCGCGTAGAGAAGTTCTCTCTCCATCAGAAAAAGGACTTGTCAGTCAGTTTACAGGCTTATGGCCTTCACCCAAAACTGTTCAGAAATGGGTGGAGTGAAATTGGTTCCATGTGACTCAGGGGAAGATAGCCATTAGATTATGTGGTAGAGGATATTTTAATTTTCACTTTGAATCCAAGGACGATAGGGATCTAATATTCAGAAGTGGCCCTTATTTTATGGATACTAGAGGACTATATTTGAATAGATGGACTCCAGACTTTGACTCGGAACTGGATGTCCAAAACGTTTTCCTAGTTTGGGTAAGGCCACTGCATCTTCCATTGCCTTGTTGGGGATATGACTCTATAAGAGCAATAGGAAACACAATCATAAAATACATCGATAGGAGTGAACCAAAAGACAACATGCAGGCATGCGCAAGATCTGCGTTGAGGTCAACTTAGGAGAAGGACTACCGGAAGCCATCAAGCTCAAAGTCAACAACTGGATGCACATTCAACAGTTGGACTACGAGAAAATACCTTTCAAATGCAAGGTATCTCATGAATACGAGCATTTTGATAATAGATGTAAAAAAAATGAGCAAGACAGGAAAACTGAAGGAAACCAAGAACAAAATGGGAACAAGTAAAAAATAAACAGATAGCAAACAAAACTCCGCGCCCCCGCCCCCCCCCTCATCAGATCCCCCTCCCCATCTCATAGATCCACAGTTATCCCTTCCCCTCCCTTCCTCGAGTCATCACCCATTCTGGGTTTAAACCCTTTCGAACCTCTTTCCATGCCCTTGAACCCTTCTATTCCTTCCCACTCCCCCTCCTATTATCTTCGACCATTGCTCTCCTCCCGCTAGTTCCTCTCCCCCTTTGGGTCTCTTCCCCTCTGATCTCCCACTCTTGGGTGCTCCGCCCCTCCTTCCTAGCCACCCCCCCCCTTATTATGATTGAATGCTAACAAGAAATCAGTCAAAGGAGTGCTTAAGCTCCATTGATAACTCCAAGAAAGATTGAAGGAAGTCAAAAAAAGAGCTCAAAGACGAGCCAGTAGTGAAGGAACTCACCCTAGGAACTCAACAACCAATGGAAAGCTACCTTGAGAAAGGTAACAAGATCAAATAAAAAATCATCAGATTCATTGAGGGAAAGGTTCCTCATCTTCAATCCCCAATAAATAATGATAATGGTCTTTTGGAATTGTAGAGGATTAGGACATCCCTCTAAATTAAATATCATCAAAGGGGAAAAATCAGACATCCTTATGATCCAGGAGACAAAAATAAACAGTCAAGAAATCAAGAGCATCATAAAAAAAATAAAAAACTACAAAGGAATAACTTTGTTGGCCAATGGTGCATTCGGAGGGACATGCATACTCTGGCACAAAGAAAAGTGGGAAATGTAGAATCAAAAAATGGAAGCTCACTGGATAAAAAAAAATCTGAAGAATAAAGCCTCGGAAATGAAAATCAACATATACAACATTTATTCCCCAAATCACTACAAAGACAAGGAAACTTGTTGGAGAACTTTAAAAGATACAACTCTGGCAGAACACGAGGAAAATATATTCTCAAAGGAGACTTAAATTTAATTCTTAAAGAAGAAGAAAAAAGAGGTGGCATTTTCCATCCATACCCTTCAAGGGATATACTCGAAGAGATCATAGAGAGATGTAAACTTCTGGATATTCCCCCCAAAGATGGGAAATTCACTTGGGACAATAAGAGAGCAGGTAAGGACAAAATTAAGGAAAGGCTGGAAAAAATCGTCATTAGGGACAACATAGTGGCCAGCTTCAGCAAAGTTACCTCCAAGATCATCCCTTCGGCTGCCTCAGATCACAAACCTGTAGCTATCGAGATTGACTTAATATAAAACTATGGGCCCCTTCCTTTTAAGTACAATCAACTTTGGAGCAACCATGATGAAGCAAAGCAAGAATTCATAAAAATATTGAAACATAAAATCAATGGACATCCCAGCTTCATTTGGGAATCAAAGCTAAAGAAAGTCAAAGTAGGTGTTAAAGAATGGGTCAAAAAAAGTTATAAGTAACCACAGAAAGAAAAGGAGGAGCTGCAACAAGAATTAGTGAAAATTCAAGAGAATATGGAAAAAATGGAAAACACAACAGAAAATCATATTAGGGAGAAAGAGACTCATTGGAAAATATATAGAAATAATAGGCAAGAAGAAGAAACTTGGAGGCTAAGATGCAGACAACTATGGATTCAAGCAGGGGATAAGAACACTACTTTTTTCCACAATTCAGTAAAGACCAGAATGATAAGGAACAACATAGAAAAAATCATAGGAGAAGGAGGGCTAGAGATCAAAGGTCAAGAAGATATTAAAAGAGAAGTGTTCAGGCACTTCAAAACTCTTCTAACAACAATGGAAAACCATGCAGATGTAGAGGAATTTTTAATGCATATCCCGAAAATTATAGATGAGGAAATAAATAAATATCTATCTAAAGAAGTAACATAAAATTTTTTATGGCAGCCATATGGAGTCTCCATCCAAAAAAGGCTCCAGGTCCGGATGGTTTCCCCATCTCCTTCTACGGCACCTTATGGAAATTAATAAAGAAGGATTTGTTAAAGATGATAAGATATGTCATAAAAAAGAAAAAAATGGAAGCCTTCACAAACTCCACTTTCCTTTCCATCATCCCAAAAGACCCTCGACCCTCCTCCCTTAGTATATTCCACCCCACATCTCTTTGCAATGCCTCATATAAAGTCATTTCAAAAATTTTGGTGGGAAGACTCAAGCCACTCCTCCACTCTCTCATCTTTGAAAACCAAGGAGGCTTCATCCCAAATCGACAAATTGTCGACAACATCATCCTTGCCCAAGAGGCCCTCCACTCTAGCATTGCACGCAAATAACATGGCTTCATTTTAAAAATGGACATGGCCAATGCCTTTGAAAAAGTTAATCATTCCTATCTTTCAGTTGTTTAAAAAAAATTGGCTTCTCAGATGATTTTATTGACACTATCAAGGCTTTCATTATTGGCCCTTGGATCGCCCCTCTTGTTAACGGAAATCTGTGCAGCTACTTCCAGAGTTGAAGAGGACTTAGGCAGGGCTACCCCCTATCTCCATTCCTCTATATCCTTATGGCTGATTCATTCGGTAGGAAGCTGGAGCATTGCTGAGGAAATTCCTCCTTGACCGGTTTGGCTATTAGTAGGGGAGCCAAAAGTATTAATCACTCTCTATTTGTGGATGATACTCTTCTCATGGGGGGAGCATCCTGTATTGTTGCTAGAAGATTTAAATAAGTGCTTGAAAATTTTATGGAGGCTTCGGAAGGGTTGGTAAACAATGTAAAAGTTGTGTCTATGGCTGGAACACATCCCCTAGAATTCTTCAAAGAATGTATCAAATTCTTAAAATTCCCTTTCATTCTAATTGGAGCCACTTTCAATATCTTGGGCTACCCATCACCAAGAAAAAATTAAAGAACGAGATCTGGAACAAGTATGCAGAAAATATGACAAACAAGATACATTCTTTGGGTACGATCTAGTTAAATCAGGCGGGAAGAGTCACCCTCATAAAATATATTCTCTCAGCTCTCCCCCTCTACCAGTTTTCTCTAATCTCAGCTCCAGCCAACATCCACAAGAAAAAATAAATCATAATTAGAGGCTTCTTATGGCAAGGAGGAAAAACGGAAAAGAAGAAATTCAATCTTGTCAATTGGAATCATGTCACTGCTCACCTCAAGAATGGAGGCCTCTCGATAAGAACCCTTGAGCTTATGAATTTGGCCCTTGGGTCCAAGATCGTTTGGAAGTTTCTTACTGGGGAAATAAGATAGTGGAAACATGCCTTCGAAAAAAAATACCTAAACGACCCAAGGATCTCCTTCCTGGAAAGAAATCCTCCTTTAAGACCGCGTTCCCAAATTTGGAAGCTCATCTCCAAGGAAATTACGCTGATAAAAAACAACATCACAACAAGAAATGGAAATGGGAAAAACATTAAATTATGGATTGATAGCATCATGGGAAAATATCCCTTGGGAAATATTCCAGAAATCCATGGCCTAAAGAATTGGACGATAACAAAGGGTCTCACCAAGTTGGGGAAAATCTCAAAGTTGGATGAAGATGGTACTTGGAAACAATGGAAAAAACCCAACCTGCCAATTGACTTAACGGAGCAGTGGAACAACATGAACTCTTTGCTAAATGGAGCTGCACCATTAGCTCTGAATATTCATGATGCTCATATTTGGATCCCCACAGGTGGAGATTATACAGTCAAGTCCGTTTATGTCACATTTCAAGACCAACAAAGGTAGTAAGATTGGAAACTTTGGAAATGTGCCTGGAAAGTAGAAAGTCTTCCAAATATCAAAATATTTTTATGGACTCTTCTCCACAGCAAAATTCTCACTACTGAGAATTTAAAAAAGATAGAGGAATTCATGGCCTTCTCAATGTCCTCTATGTTTACAGGAGGAGGAAAGTATTCAACATATTTTTCTAAAATGCAATTTCTCCAAAGAATGTTGGATGAGAATTGTGTCTCCAATAGAAGCAAATCTGAACTACAAAATTCCTCTCAGTCAATTCCTAACAAAATGGAAGCACAACTATCCCTATCCCCTCAAAAACAAAGTCAATGTGCAAAGATATTGGCTCAACATACATTCTTTCCTTTGTTGGTAGATCCGACTCGCAAGGAACAACAAGGTCTCAAAAATTAAAAAAATCAACTATGGAAAGAGTGATCTCAAAGACATGGGGACAAATCTCTGAATTTTTTTCAGCGAAAGGGACCATTGGAATTGACATGAAAAAATTACAAACTGAAGAAAGAAGCTGGATTAGGTTCGCCTATAACAAGCCTACCTTTAAAATGGTGACAAAATCTATTCAGGAAAATCCAAAATGGAAAGTCAACAAAAAGGAAGAAGACTTTCAAAACTGGATCAACTCGCTCAACCGACCTTGCCTCTTTTTCGACGGGGCCTCAAAAATAAATCCAGGCAAAGCTGGAGCGGGAGGAGTTATAATACATAGGGACAAAACTAGCCCCATCCAGTACAACTGGGGCATGGGCACTATGACAAATAATAGAGCAGAAGCATATGGACTTCTTTTAGGAATAAATTTTTTAAAAGACAGAAACATGATGGACCCAATAATCTTTGGGGACTCCTCAATCATCATCCAAGAAAAGGTTAGTGGGAACAGGCCAAAGAACGCAGCTCTTCGAAAAATCATAAACAGAGTTAATCAATATGATAGCTAGGTAGGGGAGATTGAATATTACGACATTCTCATGGCAAATAATAAAATGGTCGACTCTTAGGAAAATAAGGCAGTAGATAGAGCTACGGGATAGGCGAGCATTGATGGACATCTTATAATGGTTCCAATCCATTGAAGGCCAAGTTCATGCATAATTTCATTTATGAATATCGTTTTCTCAAAGGAAAAAATCCCCATGCCATTAGTCTGTATATATTCTCTGCTAGTACCATAATGAAAAAGTTAAAATATTAGATCAAGGTCCCCCTAAATCCTCTTGGGATCTCATGTTACATCTTCCATTGATTTCATGCTCATAAATATATTCCTACTCCTGTGACCTCTATGTTTTCGGGCCCTTCTCTTCCTATTCATTCCTTCTACCACGACCTTCATCCTCCACCTATGCTCTTCGAATCTCATCTCAGCCAGTGCTCCCTCCTCTCCAACCTTCGCTTCCACTTCCTGTGCCCCGATCTTATTGCTCTCATCACTCTCCGTGGAGATCCTCCCAATTCTCATAGTTTATTTTTTGTCTCCCTTGCTTGGCATTGTCATAGCAGTTTCTTTCTGCAAATCTCGTGCTCCTCTCCGCTTTGGGCAGCCGAATTTTACCTTCCATCTCTTCCCTTCCCTCGCATCTCTCGTTCAACGTCTCCCAGCAGAGACATCTCTTCTCCCCTCCCTCTTCCGCCTTTCGCCCCCTTCTCTGTCATATCCTCTCTTGTGTTTCTGATTCAGAATTAAAGGCATTCTTGCCTCTCTCATTCAATTGAGAACTCTGCCAATTCTTACAAAGCATTGGATTCTAAGCTTCAAACTAAAGAAATCATTGAATTCTCCACCATTCATCAGAGGAATATGGATACCAATGAAGAGAGGAATCACCCCTGCACCTTCTGCAGAGCCCACAAAGTCGTAATTTATCAGCTGAAGGATAAAATGGCTCAAAACAAGAATCACACCAGAGAAGAAATAACGGTCCTCCGTCAGTAGTGGGAAACAAAATGCAAGGAGCTGATTGAAGTTAAAAATAGATGCAACGACCTAGAAGGAACTATCAACTACCTTCAAGATCTCCTTGCCAAAAAATCAGAGTGTGGTTCTAACTCCCTTGACCAAGGAAGTGGTCACAGGGAGAGTTAGAACATAGTAAATAAGTAAATCATCTCCTCCTCTTGGTTATCTCTCAAGAAAGGCTCTCATCCCCGTTCAACTCAGCTCTTAGTAGAATAGGATCCAATTTAGTCTAATATGAAAACGAAATCTATTTTCTTGCTTCATCAGTTTGTTAAGGTCTATAGTTTAAATGCAATAGCCTATGTAGCTAAAAGTCTTTTAAAAGAAGCAGTAGGAGAAATGTAATAACATATAATCACTCCTTGCAAACAAACCTTTTTTGTAAGCTCATAGGAGTGAGCATGTAATGAGGAAGATCCCCTTCCATCTTTTTCTGATATAATATATCATAGTCGACTTTGTATGAAAAAAATCGAAACTAATAAACATATTAAAGATTATGCAAAAAAAAATTGTCGTTTCCAGAATCATAACAACCGCTAAGGAAGTACACCATCAATTAAAAAATGTTCTATTAGACTTATTAATTCTACATATTTTTTACAAAAAATTGAAAAAAATAATAACAAGAAAATAAAATATATATTTTAACATAAAAAAAATTAAAAAACAAGAACCAAAATAAATACAAAATAAAAAATATATAAAAAGTGAAAAAAAAACATAATTTACGATAAGAATTTAAAAAATTGAGGAAAAAAAACATAAAAAATTAAAAAATAATATTGATGAGATAATAATAATATAAATAATAAAACCATTAAAAATTTAAAAAATAAAATAAAATATTGAAAATAATAATTAAAAGCAATAAAAAAAACATTAAAATAATTTTTTTTAAGATAACAAAAATTAGATAAAAATAAACAAAAATTGAAAAAAAAACATATTAAAATCCATTTAAAAAAAATAAAATTAATAATTAAAAAAGTACAATAAAAAAATCATAATAATTAAAAAAAAAATCATAAAAAAACCAAAACAAAAAAACATCTTAAAAGTTTAAAAAAAATCATAAATTATTAAACCAAAATATATAATTAAAAAAAAATTATAAAAATTTTAAAAAATTAAAACAGAATTGTAAAAAATTAGAAATTAAAATAACAACAAAAACACACACACACACACACATATTAATTTCAGCCTCCCCGAGACTGATTTGGTAGGAAGTTTGATTTGGGAATCCACCTCCCCGCCTACAAGGCCTCATAGAGGCCCAATTTTATTTTATTTTTTTTTTATTTTTTATTTTTTTTAATTATATATATATATATATATATATATAATTTAATTTATGTTGTTTATATATATATAAAATTTTGTTTCGATTTTTTATTTTAATTTTAATTTTTTAATTAATTTATTATTATTATTATTTTTGTTATTTTGCATTTTCTTTTTAAATTTTGTTTTATATTATGTTATTTTTAAATTGTCTTTTTAAATTTGTTTTATTTTTTCTTTGTTATTTTAAATTCTCTTTTTATTTTTATTTTTAATTATTTGTATTTTGTATTTTTTTAATTATTTTTTTTGAATTTTATTTTTTTTTAATCATTTTTTTTAATTATGTAATTTTTTTTTATAACTATAAAAAAATTTGTTTTTGATTTTTTTTCCTTTAAATAATGTGTTTAAAAAAAAACTCTTTTATTTATTTATTTTTTAATATTTTGTATACAATTTTCGAGTCTTTAGTCCTATTTGAAATAGGACTGCTCATTAGGTAGCAGCTACCATTTTGTAATAAAGACTATGTTTTTAGTTAGGAAAAGTATCAAGCAATAGGATTTCGAGGTATCTAGTGGAGGATAAGCTTATCCTATTTTGTAAATGATCTGGTCGAAATCAAAAAGGGTTGGAGACTTTTTGGCAAAACTATTGCTTTATGTAATTGACTGTGATCAGTAATGCAGAGAGGTTTTCTTCTTGACAGACCTGAGATTCTCATGGGGTTTTAATGTTTTATTGATATACCTATTATGTTCAACTACTTGCAGTAGATCTCATTGCTATTACTCATAATTCATAACCCTATGCTCTAACTTCCTTTAGTAATGAGATCACTGTGTTTTTCTGTGTTTTATGAGTGAATTGCCTTTGAACCACTAGCAGTAGATTTCATTGCTATTACTCAGAATTCATAACTCTATGCTCTAATTTCCTTTAGTAATGAAATGAATGTGTTGACCTATGTTCTTGAGTGAATTGTCTTTGTTTAAGACCCCTATTTTCCTCAGCTTCCATGTCAAGAAACCTTGCCACTGAACCTACTGATTTGTTGACTCCATAAGCCCAATGGTAGTATTAGCCTTCATCTTTTCAACTTGCAAATATACAAAATCAATACTTAATTCATAGAGTTAGCCATCTATCTATATCTTTATTCCATATCATTAACCCTTGAGAGAGCCCTCTCAGGCTGAGGAGGCTAAGCCTCAGTCAAAATATTGGTTTGAAATAGTTACACTAAAGTTGTCTGATCAACAAACAATTAGGTATGATTTTGGTGATAACATTTTGGTGCGTCTGCCAGGAGTCTGAAGATATACATCTCTCAAAAATTATGAAGCTGAACTCTTGAAGGTAGCAGGAGCTTAGAATCTATTCGAGGCTGCAACTACCTTGGTGACTCCATTGTTGAAGAATTCAAAATTTTCATAGATTCAAGGCGACTCCATTGCTTGAAGATCAGTAGCTTCATGAAGTTCAAGATGAGTTCCATGACAAGAATAAATGCTAGGTATGCTCCTATGAATCAGTCTCATATCCCTGGTTTTCCAAATCCTATGGCAAAGGTTGAATGGTTAGATGATCTTCCAATATTCAAAGATGAAAAGAAAGACAATGCTGCTCTTCATTTAGTTAGATTCCATATGCATGTACACAGTATTAAGGTTCAGTTCCCTGAGGATTGTCTCATGAAGATGTTTATGAACACTTTGGAAGGAAAATCACGGTCTTGGTATGAAATATTTCCAAATGGTTCATTATATTCTCTTGCTGATTTCCATGTTGCATTTTATGAGATGTATGAAGAGTGTCATCCCTCCTTATTGTTGGTCAAAGACTGCTGTAAACACTGTGTGAGTTTTATTTAATATTTGGAGAATTGTTATGAAGATGATGATTTCATGGATGAGGAAATTTTATAAGCCCTTCATGAAAATCCCTTTCATCACCAAGAAAAAATGATAGCCTCTTTCTTAGCTAAAAATGAAACCCAACAGGAGTTTATTTATGAAAATTATGATACATACTCTGAGTTTGATGAAAGGTTGCAGCAGACTTGTCAGTATTTTGATCATCAGGAGTATGAAAATCATTTCAAACATCAAGAGGAAATATTAGAAAATGCTTGCTACAATCCTCAGGTACACGAAAAATTTGAGTCTACATGTCATTTCTTGCATCAGCCTACATCAAATGATGATTACATTAATGAAGAAGTGGGTGAAATTTTTTCTTTATCCTTGTCTTCTAATTTGAAATCATTTGAGTGCAAGTCAGAAGATAAGATTCAATTTTTGGATGAATTTACTAGGAACATTGAAAAGGACATTAAAGTTTTAGAGGGTAAAATTCAATCATATAGGCTTCAAGATCAAGATTAGTCTTTTCAAAAGCTTTCCATGCTAGAACACAAAGAGAAGGTGTTGCTTCCTTTTTTTTAATGAGGAAAAATACATTGTTTTTGAAAATCAGTTTGAACAGCAGTTTGAGAGTACACAACTGAAGTCTTATGTGGTTGATCAAAGCATGGATGAGTTGCCCAAAGTTGCAGAATGTCATAAGAAGAATCAAATATATCATGTCTTCTTTGATCTTATAGTTGAATACATGGAAGAGTTCTACAGTCCATATGTCCAGTTATATTTTCATTTTGAAGATCAGTTACAGCTCATGTTGCCTTGGTCATCTCAGTATCATGTTTACTTTTGGTTCAAGCGCAGTCAAGAGGTTCAAGCATCAGATCAGATCAATGACTGGCTTCATTGGAAGTTTCATGTTCCTTGAATTACAAATGGAGATTGCAGCTACTAGGGTAGGTAGGAATGTGTGAATAAGATAAAAAGTGAATGAGCATCTTTTCAGTAGGTACAAAGTTGGTTCTTCTGTAGTGATTATCAATCTTGAGCCCAAGGTGAAGGCCATTTAAGCTTGAGGAGAAGCTTAGCAATTTCAAAGTTCTTTCTGATTTGGTCAAGATAATGGATAGCAGCACTGGAGCTACTGGTTCTTAGTGTACCACAGGGGCACACTATCCCAAGTGGAGCCACTGTTATCACTCAAAAATTCTAAAAACATCATAGTTTAAAGCTTGTTTTTTATCATGGGTCAAAATAGGGTCTTAGGAGTCATTTCATGAAATTGACCAAAAGGGAGTATTAGATTTTTAGGTTTGAACCTTCCTTAGTGTTAAACAAATCCATTTTAAAGGTTTTTTTATGTCAAGTCATTCATCATTTCATCATTCATTTTATTTCCTTAAGTTTTTCATAAAAATTGGCCAATTAGCTAAGAAACCTTACTTTCGTAGTGCCAATAGTTCAAAAAAGAGGAAATGCGCTACGGAAGCGCTGTCTTTTCGTAGTGCAATATGAAGAAAAAAACTCTGTTTTCTGGTTTTGAGTAGTCAACTTACAAGGAGGTTTATGAGAAACTGAAAACGAATTTAGGAGAACTGAAAGAGGTTTTTCTTCCTAACAGAATTATCTACAGAAAATTCTCTTATTTTCCTTAAATTCATTAGGAGGTGGGATAAATTGATAAATTAACATGCACTATGAAACTGCTATTACAAAATGTCATGTACATGACTGTTTAGCAATCAACTTCAAGTTTAGTTTTTGGCCAAATGAAAAAGTATTTTGGAATTCTGAAAGAGGTTTGTTTTCATCACACCCCCAGCTACAAAAAAATCTCTCACTTTTCTCACAAGTGTTATCAGTTGGGAGATACAAGGCTTTCTTTGAAGCCCTATTTTCAAAAATAGAGTTTTCCTGTTTTACACATGTTTTCCAAAGACAGTTTCGGGACAGCAGGAGAGGTAGTTAAAAAAAAGAAGAAGATGATTTTATTCAAGAAATAATGGCCTACAAAAACCTCCTTCAGTTTCATAAAATACGTTATTGATGAAGATATATAGGCTCTAACCCAAGACCTAATTTTCAGGAAAAAAACAGGAATAATTTGCAAATGGAGAAGGTACTTCATGAAGGTTGAAAGTTATGTTTTTAGTTCATATTGCTGATGGTTTTGATAAAATACTGATGTTCTTGAGTCTGGGCATCTCTTTATTACAAATTTTGAAGAAATTTTCAACAAAACTGCCTACACAACAGTTTCGTAGCGAAGTTAGTGCAAATTTGATGAAATGTGCTACAAAACTGCTGAAGCAGTCTTTTCTTCATTTTTCACAGCAAATTTTGAGGGAAATTTTGTGAAGTTTTTTATAAAATTTCTAGTGGGAGTGTTTTAAGTGCATATGAATGTTTCCCTAAAGAAAAAATATTGAAAAATGATAAGAAAAGGAACCAAAACATTGCGCTATGAAAAGCGCTACGAAACTGTGCTGCTTTCGTAGCACAGGTTTATTCTCAGCATTTTACACATTTTGAAGTTTAAAATTTGCAAAACTTGATGTTTTAAGACATATGGTGTAATATTTGATAGCAAGAGACATGTAAACATGGTTCATTAATTGTCAAAGTGTTCCAAATAGTTAAGGGAATCAAAGGCCTAAAAAACAGGAAGACATGTTTCCTTGGTTTCAGGGGAACATCATCATCAACCTCATGGTATCAAAAAATTTAAGGACATCATCATAATTCGACCCTATTGAAATGAAAGAGACATATAATGTAATTAAGTCAAGATAAGGTTGTTAGGAGTAGAGTAAAATATTTTTAGTCCTATTTGAAATAGGACTGCTCATTAGGTAGCAGCTATCATTTTGTAATAAAGACTATGTTTTTAGTTAGGAAAGGTGTCAAGCAATAGTATTTCGAGGTATATAGTGGAGGATAAGATTATCCTATTTTGTAAATAATCTATAAAGAGCATAAGGTCGAAATAAAAAAGGGTTGGAGACTTTTTGGCAAAACTGCTGCTTTATATAATTGACTGTGATCAATAATGCAGAGAGGTTTTCTTCTTGACAGACCTGAGATTCTCATGGGGTTTTAATGTTTTATTGATCTACCTATTATGTTCAAATACTTGTAGTAGATCCAATTGCTATTACTCAGAATTCATAACCCTATGCTCTGACTTCCTTTAGTAATGAGATGACTATGTTTTTCTGTGTTTTATGAGTGAATTTCCTTTGAACCACTAGCAGTAGATTTCATTGCTATTACTCAAAATTCATAAATCTATGCTCTGATTTCCTTTAGTAATGAAATTAATGTGTTGAACTATGTTCTTGAGTGAATTTTCTTTGTTTAAGACCCCTATTTTCCTCAGCTTCCATGTCAAGAAACCTTGCCACTGAACCTACTGATTTGTTGAATCCATAAGCCCAATGGTAGTATTAGCCTTCATCTTTTTAACTTACAAATATACAAAATAAATACTTAATTCATAGATTTAGCCATATATCTATATCTTTATTCCATATCCTTAACCCTTGAGAGATCCCTCTCAGGCTGAGGAGGCTAAGCCTCAGTCAAAATATTAGTTTGAAATAGTTACACTAAAGTTGTCTGATCAGCAACCAATCAGGTACAATTTTGGTGATAAAATTTTGGTGCGTCTTCTGGGAATCTGAAGATATATATCTCTCGAAAAGTATGAAGCTGAACTCTTGAAGGTAGCAGGAGCTCAGAATCTGTTCGAGGCTGCAACTACCTTGGCGAATCCATTGTTGAAGAATTCAAATTTTTCATAGATTCAAGGTGACTCCACTGCTTGAAGATCAGTAGCTTGATGAAGTTTCAAGATGAGTTCCATGACAAGAATAAATGCCAGGTATGCTCCTATGAATCAGTCTCATATCCCTGGTTTTCCAAATCCTATGGCAAAGGTTGAATGGTTATATGATCTTCCAATATTCAAAGATGAAAAGAAAGACTGTTGGAAATATTTTCATTGATGGCAAAGGGGCACAAAGGAGCAACACCATGACAAAGGAGCAGATCAGATTCAGATGAAATTGTTGTAGAGAAAGAAAGTAAAGTGGCAGAGGCTACAAGAGGAGGGTTGAGAGAGGAAGAAGTTTTTTTTGAACAGTCAGGGTTTTTTTTATACATTCTGTGTAGATTTTTGAGTATATTTACTTATGTGTAAAGATTCAGAGGAATTTAGAGCATTCTGGTCCATTTGCTTGAGATCAGGCAGTGTTAATTTATTTATGGTTATTGAGTTACACAGCAGAAAGGAGGGTTTTTTCCCTTTAACAATTCATTGATTTATGGTTTTCTATGTAGCATCGAGAGTTAGTAACCTCTGTAATAAGGGTTCGGAAGAAAATTAGAACTCTGGTTCTTTGGTTGAGAGCGCAGCGATAATCAGTCTCTGTTTATTGAGTTATGCAATGAAAAGGAGGTTTTCATGAGAAATTGAATTTAAATGAAGAAATGGTGAAAATCCACGCTTGAACGTGATTTAAAACAAAGTTTGAAGGACAAGCGGTTCTAGAGAAACCATACACTATTGTCGCGCCGCTTTTGGCATATGAGCAGTTTTATTCATTTCGAACGCGATCAAGTCATATTGCGACATGTCACGAGCACAATACCACCCATTTCATGTTGCTTTTGGGTGATAAAGTTCTAGGGTCGATTAAACGTGATTTCCATCCGATTAGGTCTATGGAAGATCCGACGGAGTTCGCGTTAAAAGTTGCGTTGAGGTTTAAAAAAAGGTATGATAAATGTCATGCATATTAGTTATATGATAACCGTTGGATTGTTGAGTTGGAGCGTGATGAGGCATCAGCTGTCGGATGTATGAGCATATGTTATTTTGGTAAATTGTGGGCCATATATGATTTAATGTGCAAGCATGCCTCGACATATGTGCGGCCTGTTGATAGGCTGAAAGGGTAAGTTATAAATTATTATGTTAACTTTATAACATGAAGTTTAAGATTTGGAGATATTATGGAGAGGCATGGTGAAATAAAGTTGTGGGCCCGTAAGTAATTATATGGTTCATTTAGAGTTTTAAACCTTAGAGTTGAAATCATAAGCGGATAGATCACGGGCAAAGATGCATTGACAATTGTTGTGGGACCAACGAAGGGGTACAAACAGCTAGATGACTAACCCAAGGGGGTGCCTCTGCAGTTGACCCGCCCATCGGGCGTTGACCGCAGATCGACGGTTGTCATTCACTGCGGTAGCACAAGCCAGATGATGATTATGTATCAAGGAGTGCCTCCGTAGTGCTGAGAACTGGGACCCGATTTCCTAAATTCCAAAAGAACAGTGGTGGACTGGCGCGATGAACGGATAAGATTAATGGAGAAAAATAACACAAACATAGTGGTCACAAAAAATGCGAAGTGTGATATGATGACGTGGGGATGACGTGGAAAATGATGTGGCAGTTGACGTGGACCTGACCTCACAAATCTCAAATAAATAAAGATGACGTGGCAAGATGACGTGGCAGTGACATGGCACAATGACATGGAAACGACGTGGACCTGGACTGCATATCGCAAATTGCAAGATCAGAGGGGTGAAGATCATAAGAGAAAAGTTGCAATGCGAAGGATAGAAGCGATGCGATGTGCCGATGTGAAGAGAAACGTGGTGGCACAACGCTACATCACGCATCGGCCATGCAAAGTCCATCGCATACCGCAAAGTGGCGAGGCAATTTGATGCGAGGAATGCGATGCGATCGATAGATGCGATGCGATGCGATGCGATCGCATATCGCAATCGGAGCAGGAGAGATATCGCACAACCTAGAAGTCAGGTTAGTTGCGATGCGAAGTAGCGATAAAGTCAAGTGGGACCCGATCGCATATCGCTCATTGCAAGCTCAGGACAACGCGCGATAAAGGAGCCAGATGCGATGCAGCTCAGAACCATTATTTAAAGAGATTTCAGGTCCAGGTGTAAGTGATTTTCCTTTGTAAATAATTTCAGAGAGAAAAAGGAGGACTATAATGGAAAATAAAAAGGAAAGTATGAACGCGGGTAGAAAGGCTCGGGTAAGGACCCAACACAAAGAAAAAGGCAGAATCGAGTGTTTAGAAGAGCGGTGAAGGCTGAACGTTGTGGGCACGAGAAAAAGAGGCAGAGTCGAGAAAAAGAAGAATATAGTGGCACTGTTGCAAATAAATAGCTGGGTCAAGTTAGGCCAAAATGACAGTTATGTAGAACTATGTTGAATATAATAGCAGGAACCGAAATGACTCTGACAGCAGCAGAAAAGACAAATGCACAACGAGCAAAGAGATGAAAAGACTGAGTGAAATATTTTTGATGTAACTGTAAATGTAAATGTATTAACTATTTTTATTGTATGTGATGCAAAGGCAAGTCTCCAAAGGCAGAGAAAAAATCCACTGTAATACACAAATATATATACATTCTGTTATATTATTCTGAAGGTGTTGGACAAGAAAATGAGAAGGGGGAAGGCAAAGAGTCATGCCTGTTCATTTCGAATTCCCTGTGGAATGCAAATAGTTATGAGGTGATCCCTATAAATAATTTTACCAGCATATGCATTGGGGTTGAGAGAATGAAGAAATGAGTGAGACAATGTAAGAAGAAGAAGGAGCAAAGAGAGGAGTTGTGAATATCCAGAGATGATATAAAGAAAATTTGAAGGCTGGAAGGACAACAGTAAAGAAGGAGAAAACATAGCTGATATCCAGGTAAATCATCATATGATTTTATTGTACAGTGAGGAAGTTGGTGCTTTCATGTCAAGTTGTAGCTTGATAGAAGTCCAGTTGTAGCTGGCTGAGGTAGGAGCCTCCTGTAGGTTGTAGCCTACAAAAAATATATGGGAGTTGGAGCTTCCTAGAAAGTTGTAGCTTGCAGAATTGAGGTAGTAGCCTCCTGTAGGTTGGAGCCTACAGAAAACTAGTGGTGAGAGGGAGTTGGAGCTTGCCTTTGCATCACAACAATAATAAGATGTGGTTTTCTCTCTTATGGGTATCCACTTATATCTGTTGTCTATGTGCATGATGATTATGTTTTGATATGCTGTACTTGATCTGCTTAATACTTGTTGCTCACTTTTAATATTGTTGTTCCATTGTATATTAATTTTATCACGAAATGAATATGTAAATAAGTGTAAAATAAAGTTTTACAAGACCATGAATGTATTAAAATGATTCACCCCCCTCTCAGTTTAACCAAGGGTTCAACAAAGACAATGCTTCTCTTCATTTGGTTAGATTCCATATGCATGTACACAGTCTTAAGGTTCAGTTCCTTGAGGATTGTCCCATGAAGATGTTTATGACCACTTTGGATGGAAAAGCATGGTCTTGGTATTAAATCTTGCCAAATGGTTCATTATATTCTCTTGCTGATTTCCATGTTGCATTTTATGAGATGTAGGAAGAGTGTCATCCCTCTTTATTGCTGGTCAAAGACTGCTATAAACACTGTGTGAGTTTTATTGAATATTTGGAGAATTTTTATGAAGACGATGATTTCATGGATGAGGAAATTTTAGAAGCCCTTCATGACAATCCCTTTCATCACCAAGAAAAATGGATAGCCTCTTTCTTTGCTGAAAATGAAACCCGGTAGGAGTTTATTTGTGAAAATTATGATACATCCTCTGAGTTTGATGAAAGGCTGCAGCAGACTTTTCAGTCTTTTGATCATCAGGAGTATGAAAAACATTTCAAACAACAAGAGGAAATATTGGAAAATGATTGCTACAATCCCCAGGTACAGGAAAAAGATGAGTCTACATGTCATTTATTGCATCAACCTACATCAAATGATGATTACATTAATGAAGAAGTGGGTGAAATTTTTTCTTTATCCTTGTCTTCTAGTCTGAAATCATTTGAGTGCAAGTCAGAAGATAAGATTCAGTTTTTGGATGAAGTTACTAGGAAAATTTAAAAGGACATTGAAGTTTTAGAGGGTAAAATTCAATATTACAGGCTTCAAGATCAAGATCAGTCTTTTCAAAAGCTTTCCATGCTAGAACACAAAGAGAAGGTGTTGCTTCCCTTTTTTTTTATTGAGGAAAAATACACTGTTTTTGAAAATAAGTTTGAACAGTAGTTTGAGAGTACACAACTAAAGTCTTATGTGGTTGATCAAAGCATGGATGAGTTACCCAAAGTTGTAGAATGTCATAATAAGCCTCAAATATATCATGTCTTGTTTGATCCTATAGTTGAATACATGGAAGAGTTCTACAATCCATATTTCTAGTTATATTTTCATTTTGAAGATCAGTTACATCTCATGTTGCCTCAGTCATCTTAGTATCATGTTTAATTTTGGTTCAAGCATAGTCAAGAGGTTCAAGCATCAGATTAGATCAATGACTGGCTTCATTGGAAGTTTCATATTCCTTGAATTACAAATGGAGATTGCAGCTACTAGGGTAGGTAGGAATGTGTGAATAAGCTCAAAAGCGAATGAGCATCTTTTCAGCAGGTACAAAGTTGGTTCTTCTGCAGTGATCATCAAGCTTGAGCCTGAGGTGAACGCCATTTAAGCTTGAGGAGAAGCTTAGCAATTTCAAAGTTCTTTCTGATTTGGTCAAGAAAATGGATAGCAGCACTAGAGCTACTGGTTCTTAGTGTACCACAGGGGCACACTATCCCAAATGGAGCCACTGTTATCACTAAAAATTCTCAAAACATCATAGTTTCAAGTTTGTTTTTTATCATGGGTCAAAATAGGGTCTTAGGATTCATTTCATGAATTTGACCAAAAGGGAGTATTAGATTTTTAGGTTTGAACCTTCCTTAGTGTTAAACAAATCCATTTTAAAGGTTTTTTTTTTATGTCAAGTCATTCGTCATTTCATTTCCATAATTTTTCATCAAAATTGGCCAATTAGCTAAGAAAACTTACTTTCATAGTGCCAATAGTTCAAAAAAGAGGAAATGTGCTACGAAAGCACTGTCTTTTTGTGGCACAATATGAAGAAAAAACTCTGTTTTCTAGTTTTGAGTAGTCAACTTCCAAGGAGGTTTCTGAGCAACTGAAAACGAATTTAGGAAAAATGAAAGAGGTTTTTATTCCTAACAGAATTAACTAAATAACCCTCTCTAATTTTCCTCAAATTCATTAGCAGGTGGGGGAAATTGATAAATTAACATGCACTACGAAACTGTTGTTACAAAATGTCACATACATGACTGTTTAGCAGTCAACTTCAAGTTCAGTTTCGAGCCAAATACAAAAGTATTTTGGAATTATGAAAGAGGTTTGTTTTAATAACACCCCCAGCTAAAAAAAAAATCTCTCACTTTTCTCACAAGTGTTATCAATTGGGAGATACAAGGCTTTCTTTGAAGCCCTATTTTCAAAAACAGAGTTTTCCTATTTTACACACGTTTTTCAAAGACAGTTTCGAGATAGCGGGAGAGGCATTTCAAAAAAAAGAAGAGGTTTTTATTCAAGACAGAATGGTATAAAAAAACCACCTTAAATTTCACAAAATGCATTATGGATGAGGACATATAGGCTTTGTCCCAAGACGTAATTTTCAGAAAAAAAAAAGGAATAATTTGCAAATGGAGAAGGTACTTCATGAAGGTTGAAAGTTATGTTTTTAGTTCATATTGCTGATGGTTTTGATAAAATACTGATGTTATTGAGTTTTTTCATCTCTTTATTACAAATATTGAATAAATTTTCAACAAAAATGCCTACACAGCAGTTTCGTAGCGCAGTTAGTGCAAATTTGATGAAATGTGCTATGAAACTGCTAAAGCAGTCTTTTCATCATTTTTCACAGCAAATTTTGAGGGAAATTTTGTGAAGTTTGTTCTAAAATGTCTAGTGGGAGTGTTTTAAGTGCAGATGAAGTTTTCCCTAAAGAAAAAATATTGAAAAATGATAAGAAAAGGAACCAAAACACTGCGCTACGAAAAGCGCTACGAAACTGTGCTGCTTTCGTAGCGCAGGTTTATTCTCAGCCTTTTACACATTTCAAAGTATAAAATTTTCACAGCTAGATGTTTGAAGACATATGGTGTAATATTTGATAGCAAGAGACATGTAAACATGGTTCATTAATGGTCAAATTGTTCCAAACATTTAAGGGAATTAAAGGCCTAATAAACAGGAAGACATGTTTCCTAGGTTTCAGGGGAACATCATCATCAACCTCATGGTCTCAAAAAATTGAAGGACATCATCATAATTTGACCCTATTGAAATGAAAGTGACATATAATGCAATTAATTCAAGATAAGGTTGTTAGGATTTGATTCAAAGAGTTTTAGTCCTATTTTAAATACGAATGCTCATTAGGTAGCAGTTGTCATTTTGTAATAAAGACTATGTTTTAAGTTAGGAAAGGTATCAAGCAATAGGATTTCGAGGTATATAGTGGAGGATAAGCTTATCCTATTTTGTAAATGATCTTTAAAGAGCATAAGGACGAAATCAAAAAGGGTTGGAGATGTTTTGGAAAAACTTTTGCTTTATGTAATTGACTGTGATCAGTAATGCAGAGAGGTTTTCTTCTTGACAGACCTGGGATTCTCATGGGGTTTTGATGTTTTGTTGATATACCTATTATGTTCAACTACTTGTAGTAGATATAATTGCTATTACTCAAAATTCATAACCCTATTCTCTGACTTCGTTTAGTAATGAGATGAATGTGTTTTTCTGTGTTTTATGAGTGAATTGCCTTTGAACCACTAGCAGTAGATTTCATTGCTATTACTCAGAATTCATAACTCTATGCTCTGATTTCCTTTAGTAATGAAATTAATATGTCGACCTTTGTTCTTGAGTGAATTTTATTTGTTTAAGACCCCTATTTGCCTCAGCTTCCATGTCAAGAAACCTTGCCACTGAACCTATTGATTTGTTGACTCCATAACCCCAATGGTAGTATTAGCCTTCATATTTTAAACCTACAAATATACAAAATCAATACTTAATTCATAGAGTTAGCCATCTATATATATCTTTATTCCATATCATTAACCCTTGAGAGAGCCCTCTCAGGCTGAGGAGGCTAAGCCTCAGTCAAAATATTGGTTTGAAATAGTTATACTGAAGTTATCTGATCAGCAGCCAATCAGGTACAATTTTGGTGATATCATTTTGGTGCGTCTGCCGGGAGTCTGAAGATATACATCTCTCAAAAATTATGAAGCTGAACTCTTAAAGGTAGCATGAGCTTAGAATCTGTTCGAGGCTGCAACTACCTTGGCGACTCCATTGTTGAAGAATTCAAATTTTTCATAGATTCAAGGTGAATCCACTGCTTGAAGATAAGTAGCTTGATGAAGTTTCAAGATGAGTTCCATGACAAGAATAAATCACTAGAAAATTGGGCAGAAATTTCAACGGCCAATTCGTTGCTATTCTGACACATATTCGTCGCAAGAGTGACAGTTCGAGGGCGGGAAAAACGTGGTTTACCATACTGTCGCAGTTCCGACGCAATTAAAAAGTGTCGCACTATCGACACTTTTTCCGTCTTTTCCAAACAAGTGTCACTCTTCCGACGTTTCCCAATCCCTCGCACTTCCGACCTTTGTAAACTGTCACACTTCAGATGAAATGTGGTTCGACGTTTTGAATGTCGCTGTTCCGACGTCTGTAAACTCTCACAATTACGACGAAATGTGGTTCGACGTTTTGAACGTCGCTCTTCCGATGTTTGTAAATTTTCGCAATTCCGACGCAATGTGGTCCGACGTTTTGGACGTCGCTCTTCCGATGGTTGTGAATTGTCACAATTCCGATGAAATGTGGTCCGACGTTTTGGACGTCGCTCTTCCGACGTTTTCAAACTGTCGCAATTCCGACGAAATGTGGTCCGACGTTTTGAACGTCGCTCGTCCGACATTTTTATACTGTCGCTCTTCCGACGTTTCTAATCTGTCGCAATTCCGACGCTTACAAGGCGTCGGTATAGCGACGACAGGCTCAATTTAAAAAAAAAAAATGAAACTTTAAAAGGGGAAAAACGTTGTTTTGAATATATTATATGAAGTAAAACAGTCCATGAAGTCATTACATCTTCACATCTGAAGATTGGAACCCAAATATCCATCCAGAAAAGTGGAAGTCCCACCCCAGATAGTGATAGAAAAATACCCCATGTCACATACAGGGACTTGATATAAAACCCAGTAACGGTCCACATGGAGATTATCGACAATCTGAGAAAGCATCCAAATATGCCCGAGGCATTTATAAGAAAGTGAAATAGCAGTATGTAGAATAGTAAAGCAACAGATAGAGTACCGACGTCCATTGTTCCAAATACAAATTAAAGTACCCAAAATCCTGCAACAGAGAAAAACGCTAATCATGTGAGGAGTGTGATATGTCCAAAATATAAAAAGACCATCAGACCATATCAATAAACCAACAACATAGACCAACATCGATAGTTTTGAAGGCAGAGTGATAAACATTAATCATTTTTTTTTCACAAGAGAAAAAACGTTGTTTTGAATATATTATATGAAGTAAAACAGTCCATGAAGTCATTACATTTTCACATCTGAAGATTGGAACCCAAATATCCATCCCGAAAAGTGGAAGTCCCACCCCAGACAGTGATAGAAAAATACCCCATGTCACATACAGGGACTTGATATAAAACCCAGTAACGGTCCACATGGAGATTATCGACAATCTGAGAAAGCATCCAAATATGCCCGAGGCATCTATAAGAAAGTGAAATAGCAGTATGTAGAATAGTAAAGCAATAGATAGAGTACCGACGTTCATTGTTCCAAATAAAAATTAAAGTACCCAAAATCCTGCAACAGAGAAAAACGCTAATCATGTGAGGAGTGTGATATGTCCAAAATATAAAAAGACCATCAGACCATATCAATAAACCAGCAACATAGACCGGCATCGCTAGTTTTGAAGGCAGAGTGATAAACATTAATCATTTTTTTTTCACAAGAGAAAAAACGTTGTTTTGAATATATTATATGAAGTAAAACAGTCCATGAAGTCATTACATTTTCACATCTGAAGATTAGAACCCAAATATCCATCCAGAAAAGTGGAAGTCCCACCCCAGACAATGGTAGAAAAATACCCCATGTCACATACAGGGACATGATATAAAACCCAGTAACGGTCCACATGGAGATTATCAACAAATTTGAGAAAGCATCCAAATATGCCCAAGGCATCTATAAGAAAGTGAAATAGCAGTATGTAGAATAGTAAAGCAATAGATAGAGTACCGATGTCCATTGTTCCAATTCCGACGCAATGTGGTCCGACATTTTGGACGTCAACATTTATTTACTTATGCAATTGCAAAGCAAAAGCAGTTTTCAAGGCTACCTGGCTAATCTTCAGGCTCCGTCTGTAGTTTATAAAATAAACAATAGTAACAATGAAATTATTCAGGTCCCCAGCGGAGTCGCCACTATGTTATCACTCAGATTTTTCTTGAAGTTGTTGAAAGAGGAAAGGGGTCCGAGGTAACCACAAACCAATCTTTTAGGTACAAAATCTAGCCAATCTGTACCCAGAGAGGGCTCTCTCTATAAAATTTAGCTTTGTTTTAGAAAATTTAGGCTAGTTATAAAGTCCAGGGGTTTTATTTGAATTTGGGTGGTGGAATTCGATAGCTAAGGGCAAGATTGAGTAATTCAGGCGGCCATTGGGCAATGGAGTAAAAAAAAATGGCTTCACTGGATTAAGTTTATCAATGAAAGATGGTTTTACAGGGCAAGATAGTCAAACATGGAAATAATTATAAATCTTAAAAGAATGAAATGGATTTAAAATGGATGAAAGGAAATTAAGAATCTTTCAACACATTCAAAGAGAAAAAAATGAGTGATTATCAATAAAGAGCATTTAAGTATTCTTTACTAAATAATCAAAATGCTTAAACTAGTAAAACAGGAGCAATTAAGAATTCACTGTTTATAACTAGTTTAGAAGAAAACATTTAGAATAATAATGATTAAAACCAGATTACACTTAAGTACCTTATGATTTACTCCTTTTCATTAATTATTCAGAAATGAAACACAGTGATATAATAAACAGATATAAAAACTTAAAACACAGGATAGAAATGACTTATTGATCTGTAGTTTGACACATGAATCTTGTAAAAAGTCTCTAGCATCAATTCATCATCCAGCAAGCCACAAAGAAATTTCTCCAACAACACTTTATTCCGAAAAAGTCAATGTTACTGCAGAGTATATGAATCCACACTTACTACTCCAATTGATGGAGTATTTATACAAAAAATCATACAAGATATCTCATAACAAATTGAGATATGATCTAGGATAACTAATAAGTATTTTACAACAATATAGAGACAAATGGTCTCGTAGATAAGAAAAATGATAACTGATGTTGTGCTGTTTCCTTCTTTTAAGAATGTGTTGGAGGCAGGCCCTATATCTTGGCTTGCTATTGTCCTCTTCAGTAATTCTATGTTGATTATTTCGTTTCACTGATACTCTTTAACTGCTCTGATACTATTTGACCTTTGTTCATCCTTTTATCCTTTTTATCATGATATACTGTGGTAAATAGGCAAAAATTTATGTAAGGATAATTTTTTTAAAAAGTTCCATCATTTCTTCCCACCATTGAACTTCTGGCACTCTGGTCCTTTGCAACTTTCTTAGTGTTTCATCAGCCTCAGTATATCTGAAGAAATTAGGCTGATTTGGGAACACATGATTTACTTCATGCTCAAGATAAAATAAATTCTCCAATC
This sequence comes from Pinus albicaulis, assembly GCA_034641835.2. Lineage (NCBI taxonomy): Eukaryota > Viridiplantae > Streptophyta > Pinopsida > Pinales > Pinaceae > Pinus > Pinus albicaulis. The sequence goes on from CM076577.1 coordinate 582,402,471, forward strand.
TGTCATGAAGGTTTTTCCCTGTAGGAAATGCTGCTGTTGATGAAATGGTTGAAGAACTAGCTTGATTATCAGCATATTTGTCCAATTTTTCAACATAACTATCAAGGTCCATTAGCTTATCTTCTGCAACTATAGGACTGGGCAATCCTCTATTTAAAAAAATATTCAATCTTTCTCTGAAGGCAATGATTTCTTCTTGCATATTTGAGCACCTTCGTTCTAAATTCTGTACCAGAGTTCTTTTAGTAAAAACTTTCTTTATTTCCAGAATTGTTCCGGTCCTGTCCTGAATACCAATTTCTGCAAGTTGATTCTTAGTCTGAGTATTCAAAAAATGTATAAGTCTATTGGCCTCTTTTGGCATATTTCCCAACTCTTGTCTTGATCTCTCAATCTCATCCAGAGCCAATTTAACTAAGTTATTATGTTCATCCATTATTTGAATTGAGGACCAAACATCCTTTATTGATTGAATGATATTATCCCAAACAATTTCATTTATTTATTTTAAAGGTTTCTCAATGTGAGATCCTTTTCCAATGCTTTGACTGTTTTTTCTAATTTGTTCACTTCTCTTGTTTTATCAGCAACACTCATTTTTGAAAGATCATATTTATGTTCTAGAGTGGCCAATTGTTCCTTTGTTTTGTGAAGCTCTATGGCTTGAAGTTTCATATCTTCCATTGACTTTGTTAATTCATCAGTGTTCAAATTTGCAGTGTTGCTCTGTGAAAATTCTGCTGGCTGACCTGTTGTTGTTGTACCTGTCACTACTCCTGCTGTAGATACTGGAATATTTTCCTGCTTATCTTTTAATGCATTCTCAAGCTCTTTTTCAGTTGCAGTAAGTTGCTCATTCAATTTTAAGAGCAAATCCATTAGTTCTTCCTCGGAATTTTGTTTGATGATTTCTGCAGTCTGTGGATGTCTTGAGGCCGGTAACTTTAATTGTTTTCTCAGAGCTGCAATATCATCATCTTTTCTCTTGATCAAAGCTTAAATACCTTTCACATCTTTAGGATTATGACCCAAACCAATGATTATTTCCTCTAAAGTTTTGATTCTATTATCCTTAGCCTGGGAGGAGGCTTTTTCAAGCTGCAACTGTGTATTAGTATTATCCAAAGAATCCTGCAACTTATGGGTCATCATTGATTTATCCGTCGGAGTAGAATAAATCATCTCACCTGTTTGCTTGTGTAGCTCAATTTGATCTAAAGGATGGATATCCTTTGCTAAGACTTCAAAATTAGTCCTAACGTAATCTGCAGCTGTCTGAGGCTGCTGCACCTTGGGCTTGAAATGGCTCATTAACATCTTACCCTGTTGGATGTCATAAGCTGACATCAATATTTCTTGATTTTTCGGAGCCATCTTCAAATATTGGTTGTACACTTGAAGTCTAAGTGGATCGTTCCTGGTCTTTATATTGATGAATGTTCTTTTGATGTCCCGGGCAGTTTTTACTGGAGGTTTGAAAGAAGATATTTCTGCACTTTGTTGCCTCTGTATTTCTTGTTTTTGAAAATTAGTGGATGTCCCACTACCTGTACCTGTTTGCTGATTGTCTTCTCTTCCCTGGCTGTCAGGGATTTCTTGAAATGATTCATCTTCTGGAAGGGGATTTAATTTCTACCTTTTAACGTCTTGCTGTTCAGAAGAGCCACCAATAGGAGTAGTTTTTTCAGCCTCTCTCTTTTTTCCCTTTTCTATATTCAGAGGAGTTTGTAAAATAGAAATTTCTGGCTCACTGATCTGAGTAGGAGGAATTTGTCCTTGAACTTCTTCTTTAGAAGTCTCTGGTTTCTCTGTCATTATGAAATTTTCAATTATTTGTATATCAGGCTCCTTTTCTTTTCCTTTAGATTCTACTGCTACTGTACTAATCTCCTGCAAATTTTGTTGTAAAGTCCTGGCTGAAGAAGATCCATGCACCTGTCCAAAAGATTCTAGGTCAAGTATCTTTTCAAGATCTTTCATTAAATTTTCAACATTGACCTGCTCACTATCTTTTTCAACCAATGTCCCTTCTGTCCATTCATCCATATTAGCATATTGTTCTATTTCTGGGATTCTTTGATGGATGTATGGTGATAGTTTATTTTTCATTCTTCTATCACAGATAAAGTTGTTTGGATCATAAGGCACCCAGTAGAAACTCTTTTGTAGTATGAGATAGTCTTCTAAAATCCTTTCAGCTTCCTTTCTAGCTTCCCTAGAGTTACAAATGAAGGGACCTAATTGGCTCTTGATCCTGGGTTGAGCCTTTTTCTTTGCATTGCAAAAATGAATTATATCTAAATTATTCATCTGCCTGAAATATTCTAATGCAAAGAGTCTCATTGGGACATACTTGGGCAGTTTGAATGGGCATAATTCACATCCATATATCCTGATCTCTGTGTAGTTTTGATATAGGTACCAGTCACCTATCTTGTACTGTTTTGAGAGCTGAAGGATTTTCTTGATATCATTGTTAATTCTAGGAGGAGAGACTCCTGTCAACAAGTTAGTTGCAGGATGAACAAAAAGGTCGACAAACTCATTATAGGAATAAGGAGAATCAGAGGAATTGTGAGTAATGGCAGACCCAAAGATGACTGACCTAGGATTACCTTTGGCATTAAGTTTCTTAACATAAAAAGCGAAATTTTCTGATTGAAAGTAAATCATGAGATGATATATGACAGAAGAATACTTAAATACTCTCTCATTCTCAAATCTCATGAACTGATCATGGATTTTGTCAGCAATATAAGATGAAAAATCGTCCTTGACAGCAGGAGGCTATCCAGGGGTAAAAATGGATAACAATACTAGGGTTAACTGATCAACATACTCACTAGTATTGAAGCCCATTATGGAAGATATCATGTTTAAAATAAATCTACCCTCATCAGTAAAGAAAGTATAACCATAAGGGGGAGGGTTTTTAGGCTGATGCTCTGGTAACATGAAGGTTTGGCATAGGCGGTTTAACTCTTCATGGGATAACTTAGTAGATTTCTCAAGTAATTCAACCATGGACAGGGGAGTGAGAGCTTGACCAGGTTGGAATTGTAGCATTTCATTTATGGACTGAGAAGTTATTGGGAAAATGACATTTTGACTTGGGGATAAAACTGCTCGTTGGTTGGGATCATAATTTGCGTAGCAATAATGGATTAACTCAGGAAAAATATGGACTGAGGGGAGAAGGTGCATAGGAAGATTTGATTCCCAAAGTCCAAAGATGTCAGAACCATTCAAATAATTGTCTCTGCAGTGGAAAAATATTCGAAGAGGATTCTCACTGAGAAGCAAGTCCTTAATTTGAAAATCCATATTGGCTAAAGGAAAATAATCCAAGTCCTTGTGAGGGGCATTGATGGGCACGACATTCAGAGCTACAGGAACTTCCATTTCTGGTTCTTGTGGATTCAGAAATGGAATTTCGGGGTTTTTGTGGAAAAGGGGCACAATTACCAGTTTTGGGAATATAATTGCAGTTCTGGGAACGAAAAATACCAAACTGAACTTCTTTTCAGACCTTAGTGCAGAATTAAAACTAAAACCAGGATTTTTTACAGAGTTTAGCGGGGAATTGGAATAAATACCTATTTACGGGAAATGAAACATGTTTAAACAGGCGCTGGTTATGACAGAAGAACCCTGAAATACTCGACTTCAATTCTCTTCAGCAAGGTAATGGTCAGCAAGCGTTAACAGTTGGTTTTTGAATTTTGTTGCATGGAAGACTGGCTAGCGCACGGAACAATGAAAATGACGTAGACGCAATTTGTTTTATTTACAAAGTCAAAAGGGTGGCGGGTTTTGATTGATGACGTCAGCATGTACGATGGTTTCGTCACATAGGGATAGGAGCAGATCTTTGTTTGGCTGCTCGCGCAGTGGAAATTCGGACCCGAAAAAGATTAGGGCGAATTTGATAAGAAATTCGCGTCACAACTCTCCCTCCGTACGCCAGCCCAACTTCGGACCGGAAAAATATTAGGGCGGAATTCATTTGGTTTTCGCGTCACAAAATTGGCTAACGTCAGCAGGCTATTTTGGAACGCGAATTTGATTTGAATTATGGTTTATCGCCGTTTGAATTCCGGCGGGCTCGACTTAAGAACAATTTTGTTTGATCCCATCTTATAAAATTTGTGTTGGTTTTCTTTGATAATACACATATTTATAATAAATCATGGGAATACCACACTAAACATGTGGAAAAGTTATATAAATTATTGAGAACAATCATTTTATGTAAAAATATCCAAATGTGCTTTTGGGAAATAAGAATTCGAGTATTTGGTTCATATTGTTTTAAAGGAAGGAGTGAAGTTGGAGCCTCAAAAGATGCAGGCTATTACAAAATGACCTATTCCTAAGAAAATCAAGGTTCTTAGAAGATTTTTTAGACTTACATGATATTATTGATCATTTGTTAAGAATTATGCATGCATTTCAAGTCCACTCACATATCTCTTGAAGAAAATATCATTTATATGGAAGGATGAGGCTACTTTGGCATTCTCTCTTTTAATGGATGCCATGTCTTCTACACCAACATCGGTTGCACCTACTTTTGGTAAAACATTCATAGTAGAGTGTGAGGCACTAGGACAAGGAATTTACGTAACATTAACACAATAAGGGATATCATTGGCTTTTAAAAGCAATGAATTCAAAGAAAATATTTGGTGAAATCTACGTATGAAAAATAAATGGAAGAAATATTACATGCAATAAAAAATGGGGATAGTATATCATTGGGAGGTACTTTAAAGTCAAGATATACCATGATAGTATAAAGTATTTTTTGAAGCTATGGATTTCATTGGAATATTAACAAAAATGAGGAGAAAAAATGCAAAGTTTTAATTTTGAGATAATCTGCAAAAAGGGTAAGGAAAATTTAGTACATGATGCTCTTTCTAAAATAGAAGAGGCCTCAAATTTATATTCAATTACATTTTCTATTCCTAGGTGGCTAGAAGAAGCTTTCCATAATGGAAAAATGACAATAGTACTAAACAAAAACTAAAATTTATAAAGGATGGGATGAACTCTATGGAGCATTGGGAGTGAAAGAGATATACTTTGGTGCAAATGTAGAATATTTTTATGCACGCAAGCATATTTGAATAAACAAATATTAAGGGAGTCCCATGTCTCTCTGATGGTAGGATGCAGGGTTCCTTAAAACATCTCAAAGGATCAAAAAATATATTTTGGAAGGAATGAAGAAAGATATTCAAAATTTTGTAAGAGAAGGTCAGGTTTGCATAATAAATAAAAGAGAGATAGTAAAATCTCTAGGGTTACTTCAACCATTCCACATACATATTCAAAGACTAGAAGATATATCAATAGACTTTATTACAGGGTTACTGAAATATAAAGGTAAGTATTACATTTTGTGGTCATTTATATAGACAAATTTTGTAGATTTTTTTTGTAGAGCTCAAAGTACATAAACAACAAGCCAAGTGGCAGAAGTGTCCGTGAAAGAAATTCATAGTCTTCATGGTTTTCCTAAAGTAATAGTAACAAGAAAATTTTGGAAATAATTATTTAATATTAGTGGAGAAACACTAGCTGCCATGAGTTCTACATATCAAACACAATCAAATGGTCAAACAAAAATAGTTAACAAATGTTTTTAAGGTTATCTACAATGTTACTCTTTAGAAAAACAATCTTAATGGATGAAGTGGGTTCCTAAAGGAAGAATGGTAATATGATACTATCATACTACCTATCACACATCTACTAAAATTTCTCCATTTAAGGCCCTTTATGGATATCCAACTCCTAGTATCTCATACTTTTTGCAAGATAAGTCCAAAGTATAGGAAACAGAGTCACATATGGAAAATACTAAAGAAACTTTGAAAATTATTATGGGAAACCTTCAAATGACATGAAACATGATAAAACAACAAGGGGAACAACATTGAAGTGAAAGATAATTTGAGGGTAATTGGGTATTTTTTAGATTATAGCATTATAAGCAATCTTCATTCAAGAAAAAGAAGAATAAAGAATTAGCTCAAAAATGCAATGTGGAAAAAGTCGAAGTCGGGATTAAATCGGCAAGGGTCCAAAAGTTGAAATACTCGATAAATTCGGGATTTTTTGAAAAAGTCGGCAAAAATTCGGCAAAACTAAAAAAATACAAAAATATTCATTTTTGGAAAAAATCCTGATTTTTTCAAAAAAAATTAAAAAATTATTAAAGAAACTACCTCACTCAAGATTTTTTCGAAAAATTCGGCAAAAAGTCGGGACTTTGAGGATAAAATCGTGAATTTTTCAGGGATGAAAAAGTCAGCAAAAAGTCGGCCAATAAAGTTGGCTCCGGGAAAAATTTGGGACTTTTTGCCGACTTTTTCCACACTGCAAAACTGTGTGAACAATTGTTTCCAGTTAAATGATTTCCAAGCTTAGTTGCCATTGAATTATCTTGAACTGCTAATTGTGAAGAATTGTTTAACTGTGAGGCGATTGGGTACTGATAATTCCATTCTTCTGTCTTTGAATTCCCGTAAATTGTTGGATAACCCTGTGAACTCACCCCACTCGAAGGTGAGGTATGTGTAGAGAACCGAGGTCGTGAACACTGTTCAAATATAAAAATCCCGCTTAATAAAGAGACAATATTGTTGTGCTTTCGGAACCTGACCCGAGGATTGGACATGAGTTAACAAACAAAAGGAAAGCGGAACCAGACTTGCACCCGTGGTCAAGCCTGTACCAAAACCACGAGCGGAATCACAAAAGCGGGTTGCCCATATCGCACCGCTTTTGCGGAGTAGGCGGTATTTCCTATTCGCGAGCGATTCCATAGGGAATGCGACACGTGGCGAAGTGACCCCGGAAAACAACTGTTTAACCCACGCCATCGCACGTTAAAGCCCAACGTTGGAAGCCAAGCGAAATTGCCAAGAGTCGTTTATTTGGAGAAGGGCCATCAGACGGTGGTCGCACGTTGAACTTGCCCGGAGGTTAACTAAGGTGTGCGGAGGATAGCCAGGTACGATACGAGTGTTTGATTGGTTATTGATATATATAGGTGGGGCCGGAGTATAATGAAATTGTTTAATTAAACGATTGGCGGATAATTAACATAAGTCTGGAGCATGATTGTTGTAAGGCTGGGTGGTGAAATATAGAGCCGAAAGTTCATTACAAGTTATTTATTTAAAAAGAAACGTGGAGTATAAATACAACGTGTTGAAAGTTAAACATTGGTTATAAGGCTTGGAGATAATATAAAGTCGGGAATATAAATTAAAGTCCAACCATTGTGGATGGTATTTATTTATCAAATTCTATGAATTTGATAAATAAACCCGAAGAAAGAAGAAGTCAATGAAGACCCAGGCTGGAGGAAAAGAACGGGGTAAACCAGGGGAAAATGCTGACAGAGCGATTGTAGACACACTAGCTCTCCTTAGGGGTCCAATTTCAGTTTTGTTGCGTCACACGATGATCTCTCTTCTCTGGCATTTACTTGTATTGGAGATCACTATTCTAGGAATAAGGAGTTATTTTCTCCAAAAATAACCCTAGCCAAACATTGACAATGCATCAAGGATATCTTTCTATGCTTCATAAGCACATTTGTTCTACTTCTAAATCATGTCTTGGAAGTGGTTGTTGTGCTGGAAATTATTCACCAGTTGGTTTCATACCAAAGTATTTTTCACATTTTCGGCATCCAATACATGAAAAAGATAATGGTTTAAAACAACATAAATATTTGAAATTTTGCAAGAATTGTCTGGCACACTTTGAATATGAATTTTGAAGTCAAGTGCATGATCTTGTATAGGATCAAGTGTCATTTTGAATACCAAATGTTTCACAAGAAACTTCTCAACATGCTACCCTGCAGTAAGGATTAAATGACAATATTGCATCAACTATTTCCATAATAAAAGTGCACCTCGGCCATAAGACTAAAAAACTACAAATGTTGTAGATCTAACAAGACCACACAATCAAATGTATTCCACAAGGCCAATGCTGTATGAAAAATGAAAAGGAGTTTGCAACCAAAAATACCTTAGGCAACTAATTCAATTAGATACACCAAACCATCAGCAAAAAGGAAAACCGGCCTACTTGGCCCCAATATTTTCAACTGGGTCCTCTAATTCAACCAATAAAAAGGCCAAAACCATAGCATTGAGATACATTTCATTACACTGTCAATCACAATAAAATTTGACTCAGCCATAACCATTTCCTTTTATTGTTGTGAAAAGCTTTATGCATTACTCTAATGTGGCTAGTCCATAGGCCAAGTAGACCACTGGGTAACAAATATGTTTCCTTTCACCTTTGAGTTTTCAAATTATGCCCACCAAATATAAGACATTTAAGAGGGGGAACTAATACAACGTTAAAAAGAAAACCAGAGCACACATCTACAAATTACCTCCTTAGCCATCATTAACTATTTTCGGAGAACCATGCTTGCTCTCCAAGACAACATTTTGCCCTTCGCCCCAAGGGTGACTCCAACAAGATCAACAAGTTTGTTCACAATGCCTGCAAGACAAATTGACAATGCTTTCAATAAGTGTGAAATTGAATGCCATACCATATGCCAAAACAACCCTCCATGAAAAATTAAAATAACACATTAAAATCAAATATAAGTGGACAAGGAAAGATCCATCGCAGTGAAGTTTCACGTGCAGGTGACCTTCCTTTAAACATAATTTTTTCTCTGACCTGCAATTTTTTTGTCACTGAGCCATCCTTGTTGAAATACAACTCCTTTTCCAGAGCTCTTGTATTAACAACCTTCTCTCTGTCGCGTAATCTCAGAGTCCCTCTTCTGCTTGAGTGATTAAAGGAAATGGGTGAAAAAACTAAAAGAGAAGACAATTGTCTGCCATAATTATCAAACATTGCACCCAACTTCTTCCCCTTTCAATTGTTACCCAATGAGGTAGATGTGGCAATTGTTGTCATACTTCCCAAAGCAGAGGCCATCTTCTCTTATGCTGAATATATAATTACAAGATCTTCACATTAGTATGAACATTAAAAAACATGACTCCCATTGCTAAAAACCACTTTTAAGTTGTAACAGGAAAACTAAACAACTATCGCAACTTTTGGAAACTTCTAGAGCATTAAGAGAGAAACAACCAAAGAGAAATACAACCACAATCCTCATTTTAATGAGACCGGACTATATATTTGCATTAAGATAATAGAAAGAAATCACGACTATATTAAGGCCAACACAAAACAATCTTTAACCGGTGTCTCTCGCGGCCTTCAGGTTGCCATGCTAGAGGTTGCATATTTTTAATTTAAATTCTTGACCTCTCGTGCCCATCTATGAATGCATCCAATGGGATATCTACATCAAATGCTCCTTTATATCCCCAAAACAAATTCCCTACTACAAGAGCACCAGTATTGATGGATCACCCCACACCATCCCACCCACTAGAAACGGTGAAAAAGGAAACCCGAGAAAACTTCTGAAATATCTCAAGATGACTATATGGGTGGTTCTTATGAATCGACCAACCATTCAGAACATGCTCATCAATCCAAACCATGAGTATTATGTGACAATATTCAAGCAGGCACTGAATCGGATTTCTGAAGCTATGTTAGAGAAACCCTAAACTCTCACTGAAAATAGGTGAAATGTGGCACCACTCGGGGATTGACATGTGCCAAGATTTATCAGAGACGAAAAATAATATAATATAAATACGGAGATCGTGAAATAACACTTCATTTCATTGATATCAAAGAACTGAAATTTGCTTAGAGACAGAATGGAAATAAAACTAGCTAGGGCGCTGGTAGCTATCTCTGAGAAGAGATGTGGCGGCTACAGGCCTCTGAACTGAGTTACAATGAGGCTCGAGGGCCTATTTATTATTGAGAAACAATGGAGAATCCTAAACATCAAAAAACCTAACCCTAGGAGATGAAGCTCCAAAACTATGGGCCCTGTTTGGGTAAATTGGTGTTTCAACTTCCCAGGGACGTAACTTTGGCATACTATCTCCGTTTTACGCACATGATACATCATTAGAAAGCTCTATCCGAGGAATAAAACTTTTTCCACGAATATCATTCTGTCATAGAATGATATTCGCTAGAGGCACGATGCCAAAAAAACGTCATTTAGGGCCTCAAAATGGCTCCGGAAGTTCAGGACCCGAAAAACTGCTAAAAATAGTAAATTATGCCAAAACTGAAAAACTGAAAGAGACAATGGTGGGGGCCCAAGTGGAATAGGCGGGTGGCCACCAATATCCACCTGGATCATTCCTCCCCCCTTAGGAAGCAATGGTCCTCATTGCGTTAAGTTCCTCCATGAGATGAGGAAATTTCTGCTGAACTTGGTCCCTGGTGAACCACTTTCCTTGGTGCAGGAGTTGGCCAGCTTTGACAACCCGATATAGTTGGATCTTCTGCTGGCGAGTGTTCTTGATTTGCATGTCCATGATGCAATCTGTGGTGGCCTGTTCCATGCAGTTTGGATTTAACTCAGTTGGTGTGAGTTGTTCTGCAATGTCCGAGGTGTCCAGTAGAGGTGGGAAGTAAGGACGAAGGCGATTCACATTGAAGACTGGGTGCAGACCAAGGAATGGTGGAATACTGAGCTCGAAGGCATTGTTCCCTACAGCCTTGGTGATGGTGTACGGCCCGTATCGAAGCGAGCGAAGCTTGCAGTGGGGTCCAGTGAGGCGCTCCTTCTGCAAATGTAGCCATACTTTGTCGCCCACCTGGAAGTTGTGTGGCACCCGGTGTTGATCATGGCATTGCTTGTACTTGGCATTGGCTCTGTCCAATATATCATGAACTTGTTGGCGGATGTGTTGAATGCGCTCGATGAAGCTACTGGCTTTGTCAACTTCAGACTGGACATGAGCTGAATTGGCCTGAGCAGCTGCAAATGGCATGGCTACGTTAATGGGACATAGTGGCTGGAATCCCAAGCCCACCTGAAAGGGGCTATGGCCGATTGAACTGTGGAGAGCCCGATTATAACTATGTTGTACATAGGGGAGGCTCTCGTCCCATGTGCGTGGATGCTTTGAATTGTACATGCGCGGAATGTGTACAATCATTCTGTTGACGACCTCTGTCTGGCCATCTGTTTAGGGATGGAAAGCTGTGGACTTGGTGAGCTTGGTATCCAACATTGACCAGAGGCTGGACCAAAATGTGCTGAGGAACCTGCTATCCCGATCTGATATGATAGGCTGTGGGATCCCAAAGTGCACCCACACTCGTTCAAAGAAGAGTTTAGCAGTGGCTTCTGCTGTGATATTCTTCTTGCAGGCCGCCATAATGGCCATCTTCGAGAATCTGTCGACGACCACAAAAACACAGTCATTTCCCTGCTTAGTAGAAGGCAGGCCCGACATGTAATCCATGGAGATGGATTCCCAAGGTCGACTAGGGGTAGATAGAGGAGTATATAGGCCTTGCTTCTTGATGGTCGGTTTGGCAATGGCACAAGCAGTGCAGGATCTGATGTGCTTCTCGACATCCTTTCGAAGGTTCGGCCAATAGAAATACTTCTGTAGTATTGCTACTATTTTCTCGACCTCGAAATGCCCAGCGACTCGACTGTAGTGTGCTTCCCATATCATCTTGGCACGCTCGCTTGAAGGAACACAAAGGTGTCCCAGGTGACATAAAAGTGCATCTTGGAGGTGAAAATTTAGAACTTGCGTACCCCCCAAGAGTGCCTTGTAAGTGTGGCCGAATTCTGGGTCACTCTCATAGAGAAGCGGCCAATCAGAAGTCTCGTGCCCACAAGAGTTGAGCACGGTGGTGAGCGCCACGATCGGTGGTTGGCTGAGGCAGTCTGCAACATTATTGGTGCTACCCTTCTTGTACTTGATGTTCAAATGAAAATGTTGCAGATATGTGGACCACTTCTGATGGCGATCATTCTGCAACTTCCCTTGTGTCTGTATGAACTGCAGGGGCCGGTGGTCTGTGTGGATGATTGTTTCCTTCCCCAAAATGTAATGCTTCCATTGTCGACAGGTTTGCACAATGGAATACATTTCTTTGTCATAGGTGGGATACTTGCGAACTGTCTCAGACAATGTCTCACTGTGATATGCCACTGGATGTCCCTGTTGAGTAAGAACTGCCCCAATAGCATAGTCGGAGGCATCTGTCTCGATCTCAAATGGCTGCTGCAAGTCTGGTAAGGTGAGCACTGGGGCAGAACAGAGGCGATTTTTCAATTCTTTGAACGCCTTCTGTTGAGGTTCCGACCAAAAGAATTTTGCTCTCGCTCCTCCTTTGGTGACTTGACTCAAGGGCCCAGTGATATGAGAGAATCCCAACACGAATCTACGGTAGAAATTAGCAAGACCCAGAAAGCTGCGAAGCTCTGTTATAGTAGTCGGGGCTGGCCAATCCCGAATGACTTGGATATTGGCTGGATCCACATGCACCCCCTTTTCATCAATAATGTATCCCGGATATTGAACCTGGGTCATGCCAAACGTGCACTTCTCCAAATTGGCACACAACTTGTGTTGCCGCAGTGTTTGGAGGACTTGTCGGATGTGATGAAGGTGATCTTCCCAAGTCTTGCTGAAGATCAGAATGTCATCCAAGTACACCACTACGAATGAGTTGGTGAATGGCCGCAAGATGTCGTCCATCATCCTCATGAAGGTTGCGGGAGCATTTATCAACCCGAAAGGCATGACCAGCCATTCAAAAAGGCCTTCCTTAGCTTTGAAGGCAGTCTTCCACACATCAGAGGGTTCAATTGGTATGCAGTGATACCCAATTCGAGTCAATCTTTTCCGTCCTTTACTTTGAGTTGAGTGAGATGGAATTCATCGATCATAGGATTGGGACATTGTCGGACAGTGATCTCGTTCAGTGCCCGATAGTCAATACAGAGTCTCCACGTCCCATCCTTCTTCTGTACCAACACGATCGGGCTCCCATAGGGCGATGAACTTGGTATGATGTGACCTTTCTGCAAAAGCTCCTGAATTTGCCTCTTGATTTCATCATTCTCCAGAATATAGCGCCGATAGATCGGTCCATTGGGTAGTGGCGCACCTGGGGTCAGATCAATCGGGTGCTTGACCTGACAGTGCAGAGGAACCCCTGTGGGTGAGGTGAAGATGTCCCCGTACTCCTCTACAACCTTATCCATTTGTTGTTGTCGTGCAGAGGAGCTTTGTCTGGAGGTCGTGGCCACAGTCTTCTTCTTGCCCTGGGGGTGGATCATCAAGAAAATGAATTTCCTGGTTTGGGAAATGAGCTTACTGCATTGTTTTGCAGTAACCAAAGAGATAGCCGTAGGAGGTGGTACCTCTGGTATCCTGTACAACTTATTTCCCAAAGTAACAATGACAGCATGAGGTTGAGACTCATACACAGCATGGCGCTTCCACAAGTATGGTTGTCCTAATAATACATCCGAAACATCAATAGGAGCAACATCACATAATACCTCATCCGTGAAGGGCTTGATGCTATAGGGAAGGTGGCACTACTGGCTGACGCGGAGATCTCGTCCTTGGTGAAGCCACCCGATGGTGTATGGATGTGGGTGAGCTATGGTCGGAAAGCCCAACCACTTCATGACGTCTACTGAAATGAGGTTCTTTTGGCTCCCATTGTCGACAATGAACTGCACAGGGGATCCTTTTACCCACATTTGGGAGTGGAAGAGACGTTCCTCCTCCTTTGGATCTTCCGGTTCCTCCTTCTTAATCTTTGTAGTGGAAACAGTGGCATTGGGCTCTGCATCAATAATATGTTTCCCTTTTTCATTCCCCTTTTCAGGTTCTGATTCGGAGTCGGAGCATGCATCTGACTCAGAAGCCCTCATCTCGGCCACTAGCGACTGCTTGGCCCGACACTCACTTGTGTTGTGAGTGGAGCTCTTATGGAACTCACACCACTTTCCCATGTCATTCTTTGGCTTTGCGGTGCTGTTCTTTTCTTGTGGCTTTGACGGGTTGTCTTTAGCCGCCATGCCGTGGCTCTGTCCTTTGTTCTGCAGTTTGGAAGCACCTTTCCCTTGATTTTGATTCGTAGATCCAAAGTCTCGCTTCTTCTGTTTGAATTTCTGCTCAATCTTGGCAGCATACCGGTATGCCGTACCAAGTGAGGAGATGTCGAGGAACTCCATTTCCTCCTGAATGTATCTGTGCAGACAGCTGCGATACTTTAGCACAAAATTTTTCTCTGAATCTTTGATACCCAACTTTGTGCGCAGGGTATGGAACAGATTCGTCAGCTCATGCACATCTTGATCCCTTTGTTGTCGCAGCGTGGTCCATTGTATGTACTTGTCCTCATAGCTCCCCACGGGATAGTACTATTCCTTGATGACGTCTCGGAAAGAATTCCAAGTTGGTACAGCCGAGAACAGAGAGGGTTCTGTCTGGTCCTTGTTCTCACAGTAGGTTTCCCACCAGTCCTTAACATGGGGGGTAGCTTTGAGGAGTGCAAAAATAATCTTCTCCCAGTCTGAAAAGTCATGAATCGAGAAATATCCTTCTAATAGATTCAACCATATATCTACGACATCTGCGTCTATTTGACCCTCAAATATGGGAATGTCAAAATTTACTTGTACCTTAAAGGGAGTCGCAACTCCAGAGTGGCTACTGGATGCAGATGCGCCGCCGGTGGGCAGCCGTTGAAGGATCTGAGCAAAAATATCCATCATCGCGTTCCTTTGTTTTTCGAGGGCCTCCTCGAGCAATATTTTGATAGGATCTCCTGCTCCCTCATATTTCTTTTCGTCCCCCATGGGCGTCCGTCGAGGTTTGCGTGGCTGATCTTGCAACGGTTCCACCAGATCAAGCCCTAGCTCCTTATACCCCGACCTCGTTGGGGACATGCAAAGAAGGATCGAGAAAAAGCAGACCGCTCTGATACCACTGATCCGGATTTATGCAGGAACGCAACAGAATAAACACATAACCATAAATACAGAGATGCAGCGGAAATAACACTTCATTTCATTAATATCGAAAAGAGCATTTGAGATTTAACTACAGAACCAGTAAAATAAAACAGCTCGGGCGGCAGTGGCTCAGAGAGAAGTCATGGCTGAGCCTCTGACCGGGATTCTGAGGCTCGAGGGCCTTTTTATTATTGAGAAACAATGGAGAATCCTAAACATCCAAAAACCTAACCCTAGGAGATGAAGCGCCAAAACTATGGGCCCCGTTTGGGTAAATTGGTGTTTCAACTTCCCAGTGACGTAACTTTGGCATACTATCTCTGTTTGACGCACATGATACATCATTATAAAGCTCTATCCGAGGACTACAACTTTCGCCACAAATATCATTCTGAAACAGAATGATATTCGCTAGAAGTGCGATGCCCAAAAAACGTCGTTTAGGGCCTCAAAATGGCTCCGGAAGTTCAGGACCCGAAAAACTACTAAAAATAGTAAATTATGCCGAAACTGAAAAAATGAAAGAGACAATGGTGGGGGCCCAAGTGGAATAGGCGGGTGGCCACCAATATCCACTTGGATCAATGTACCAATTGGTACAAGTGGTAGAAAATTGGCATGCTCAAACAACGAGGTGATGCAAGAATGACATGAGGGAGAAAATATCAGAAAAGCCCCAAATCTGGAGAACTAAAGCTCATCACCAACCTGAGATTGACAACTTTACATGATGTAACCTATGAAATCGTAAATGGAGAAATCATAGTAACAATAAATTAACCTATGTAACAATAAAGTCAGATTCATCCTGGGAGTGGTAATGGGAGAAATCATAGTGAACAACAGGAAACATGCAGAGTTGCTTACAATCAAATAGATGAAAAAGCACATACAAAAAACCTAGATAATAATCATGAACAAGCTTAATATTGAATTATGAACTGTAAAGGAACTTACAAAATGTGACATTACGAACATGGTCAAGCGCACAAGCAAAAATATCCTGGACATGACCCTGGTTGACAAGTTGTATTGCTCATGATGCAAGAGGATTTGTACCTGCACTGCCAAATCAATCAAAATCCATCATTATCTATACAATAAATACAAGTAATTGATGTAGTATTTTTTACTCTAAGATGCATTCTTATGATAATGTTAGAACATATGTTGAAAATGTCAAAACATACCTGAATAAGCTCCTCTTCGTTTCAAGAACAATTTGTTGGAGTCGCATGAACTTGGAACAAGCCTCCCACGATCTGAAAGAGTAGCAACTAAGTCAATAGTGACTTTTTTGTTGCTACGCTGGATCAAGGGAGGTTTGCTCCAAGATTAAATCGCTCCAATAAATTATTCTCTACTAAACAGGGCCAACCACGTGAAGGTGGAAGCTCTTATGGCCCCTCCCCCCCCCCCCCCTCACATCACTCTCAATTCCCCAATACCCAATCTATATTTCATTTTTTACTTTCATGAGCATAAAAAAAATATTCAATAACTAATAAAAAATCAATTCAACAAAAAGTACGCAAGGAAACATTGCAATTAATGCTTGACATAAAAATAGTATGATAAATGAGTTTTTTATATAACGCAAAAAACGTTCCAAGTATGGTAACGTTTGTCTTATAATAATAAAATATTTTACATTGTCAAATTTTCTTTTTCTTCTTCCTATTTTTAAAGCTCCTAATTACATCATCAATATCATCGTGCTCTGCTCCTATTTCGTGCCTTTCGACCTGCACTGCTGACCTAGTTGCATATTCACGATGCCTGGGCTCATCCAGTGACGGGGCATCGCCTACAAAAACAGATAATATTAAATTTTAATTGTCAGTTTTTAAATATCATTGAACTAGTTCGATAATATTAATAAAAAAAATTGCAATGAGATTATTTACCTGGTGCACCAGTTGTCGCCGCTGACCTAGTTGCGTAGTCACGATGTCTGGTCTCATCCAGTGACGGGGCATCGCCTACAAAAACGGATAATATTAAATTTTAATTGTCATTTTTTAAATATCATTGAACTATTTCGATAATATTAATAAAAAAAATTGCAATGAGATTATTTACCTGGTGCACCAGTTGTCGCCGCTGACCTAGTTGCGTAGTCACGATGTCTGGTCTCATCCAGTGACGGGGCATTGCCTACAAAAACAGATAATATTAAATTTTAATTGTAAGTTTTTAAATATCATTGAACTAGTTCGGTAATATTAATAAAAAAAAATTGCAATGAGATTATTTACCTGGTGCACCAGTTGTCGCCGTTGACCTAGTTGCGTAGTCACGATGTCTGGTCTCATCCAGTGACGGGGCATCGCCTACAAAAACAGATAATATTAAATTTTAATTGTCAGTTTTTAAATATCATTGAACTAGTTCGGTAATATTAATAAAAAAAAAATTGCAATGAGATTATTTACCTGGTGCACCAGTTGTCGCCGCTGGCCTAGTTGCGTAGTCACGATGTCTGGTCTCATCCAGTGACGGGGCATCGCCTACAAAAACAGATAATATTAAATTTTAATTGTCATTTTTTAAATATCATTGAACTAGTTCGGTAATATTAATAAAAAAAATTACAATGAGATTATTTACCTGGTGCACCAGTTGTCGCCGTTGGGACTGTTGCCCTGTCTTCCTCTCTGGTGGTAAGATCCTCAAGGGAAACATTCTCTGTCATTTAAACAAAAAACGTTATAAGGAAAACCATCAAGGTATAATTAGAGAAAATTATAAGTGGAAATTAATTACCGTCACGACCCTCACTGATAGTAGCATTGTCGGCCTGGTCCCTACTACAATGATCAGGTTGCACGTGAGGATCATCTACATTTGGCTCTAAAACTGGGTTATTTGTGTCATCGGTAGTGTTGCTCCCCTGATTTAAACAAAGTTGTTAGACATTAAATTTATGGATGAAAACAAACATATTGAAAGGTAAATGTTTTACCTTATCAGGCATTCTGGATTATGGGACCTGCCCCAAGCTTATGTGACGTTCAACTACGGCTTGATAGTCGAAATGGAAAGCGATATTTTTATCTTCCTCTGTAGTTTCTGTTCCGAAGTCATCACCCTACATTACATATGATTGTGTATTTTTAATCATATTTGATAGGATTACAAAAACGTTGGAAGACGATACAATTAATTATAAGATGTTTAGCTACTTAATTACAATTCTTGCGGCCAATTTCAAGTAGCTGCCCTGGCCGAGCTTGTGATGGCCATTTTTTTCAATCCTAGATTTGGTTGCCTTTGAGGTGTCAGGCAACCTAGCATCAAAATATTAAATTCAGATATGACGTAGCACACTTTTATTTTAGACATAGAGAAAATTAACGTTGTTGAATTCAAGTTGTAATTTACCTTGCGGGTCCAGTTGGCATTTTTCCTTCTTTATTTGCCCTTTTCTCTTTTCCGTCATGGATGAGTGCTCTCCACTCACTCTCTGGAACTGTGAGAGGACGCTCATATCTAGGGTTAAGTTGAAATTGCGTCCTATAAGTGTCCCTGGTATATTTCAAATATTTGTCGGCTACCCGAGCCACCGCTGTTCTGTCAAATGTGCCGACCCCAAAAAGGGCTTCTAGATAATCTAGAAGTTCTTTTTTCAGGTTGGAACTCTGGGAATTCCACCCTGTGTGTATGGTTGGGCCAAAAATTACCAACACATGGCTCTCCAGATACCTGTAGAACTCATTGTTTCCTACACAAAAAAAAAGAAAGATATTATCATTAATTTAAAAATAAAAATCATGATAAATATGTTTTAGATAAAGTACATGAAATAGTTAAAATATTAAAATTTACCTAGGAGTTGTACATGCTTTATAGGGACACCCTCATCGTTCACCAACAACGTGCCATTAATGGTCCCTGTGGAGCTGACACGTGTAGCTCCAGGAAACGCAATAATGTAGTTGGCCATATCGGCCTCATCATTGCCAACACGTTCAGCGGTTGGCTGGGTGTCTGCTTGGGTAGGGTGTGTTTCTTGGCTGGCACCTAAAGGAGTAGAAGGTGTATGAGAGGGTTGTTGGGAAATCTCTTGCCCTTGTGTCCCACTACCACCAACACCGGGTTCAGCAAGTGCCAGAAAATGCTACATACAAAAGAACTTTTTGTTAGTTTAGTCAATGTAAAAATTAAAAATCAAACTATCATAATTCATCTCATGCAGAACAAAAAAAATATCCTTTTGAATTTTTATTATTACCTGATATGTTTCTAGCTGGCTCATAAGTTGTTTTATCCTCTCTTCTGTTTTAGGTGTTTGAGGCACGTTAATCAAAGTATTAAATTTCGACCTTGCATCTCGTGCCTTTTTTCGCAACAAGAACACTGGAGATAGGGATGAAGAAAGCTCTTCCTCAAAGAGGGAATCATCAGGCGTACCATGGCTAGGTGTCTGCATATTTGAAAAAAATTAATATTATTTCAATTATGTAAATAAATAAAATACCTGAAGATAGAGCAATGTTGGCACTTTACATGTTCTTCCGTTGGCCTCTTTCCACGATCATCCCGTCTCGGGGTTGTTCTTGCACTGCTCTGATCAGTCTGCCACATTGCAATAAAATTATAAATGTAAAAACTTGAAAACAATATCTAACTTGAAAACACAAAATGAAAACTGAAATAATTTCTAATAAGACAACAGAAGACAGAGTTAGAGTTTCAAATATGCCTTGCATTGAATTCAGTCCTGGAAACATGTCATTGCACATTAAGGCACCCAAACAAGAGACGAGTTGACAATGAAGACCTTATTGAATATATTGTTGGAGCAACTTCTAGTAAAATTGTTGTGAAGACCTTGAAGACATTTTGGAGCAACATTGTTGAAGCTTATGGTATAGCATTGTTCGAGACGATCTTGAAGGGCCTTGAAGTGAAGCTTTTGGAGCAACTATTGAAAAATCCTTAGAGAATTTAAGTAAGGCACTTTCTATCTTCCATCACCTTTTTCCTTTCAATATCCTTTAAACGATTTTGTTGATATTTAATGTTTGAAATCACATTATAATTCCTTGATTATATGTGTTTGGGGACTTTCCCTTTTAAATTACCCAAAAATACCCTGGCAATTTTATCTTCAGGATGCATGTCTGACCCTATTGTTCAATATTTTGATTGATAGTAGTAAACATAGAGAGTTAGGGGGCTCTTTACTTGGTTTGGTTGGGCCATAAGATCCCTAACATCTACTAGGGAGAACCCCCCTTGAGTTGGAGGAGAGCTAGCTCGAAGTGAAAAGAGGTTGGTGAGGTGACAATGGGGCTATTGAATTACACATGGTATCACACTTAAGCTTTAGGACTTTATCTTGAGAAGTGCGAGATTTTGCTATATCAATTCTCAAATTGTTTACAACACTATTTTTAAGAACTAATAATAAGTGATGTTGAGGGGTTTTTGGGTATAAGAAACAATACCATTTAAAAGCTAGGGTTCTCAGTCCTTGGCATTCCTTCACCTGGGCCTAGGGGCACACTAGAATAATTTCACACTAAACCATGCAAACTTAAAATTAACTTAACAGATCCATAAAGTAATAATAATCACAATTCCTAATTTCCTATTGTACGATATGATGCAAATTATTCAAACATGAAACAATGAAGACATGCAATGTCTGAATTTCAAGATTGATGAACCAACACAAGAAGTTAGAAACTACAACTTTGATTCAATACTCTGTGTCCTAACTCCAGGAAGGAATCTAGTTTGTAGTACAGAACATGCATCGTGTATTATCAATTCTTAATTGACAACAACTAAAGATCATCTACCTCATCAATTCCTTCCCATTTTGTGTTTTTATGTTATATTCCTTATAAAAGTGTCAAATTTCTCTCAAAGTAAGCAACCAATGAATAAAATAAAAAATAGTTGAGATATGATTGAGAAATGGTCATTTATTTCTTGAAAGGATCTTCACAATTTCTTTGGTTGTTTTTCATCTCAAGAAACAAAAAATGACCTAAGAAACTATCGTGATGTAATATAAGAAACAACACGGTGCAATGGCCATTTTCAAAGCCAAATGATGTCCATTGAGGACATGGCCTTTATTTGGTTCCTGTTTCATAGGAGTTTCGGGTATAAATGGAACTTTTTTGTACCATTTCCAGTAGTAAAAAGGGAAAACCTTCTTTTCCATGGGAAATAATTTACCTTTCCTTTATCAAGATAATCTAAATCACAAAAAATATGAACTATACTGCACACATTCTTGGATAATGTGAAAGTGGAAAAGGAATACCCTACACAAGTGATGCACACATGTACATTTGAACAATAATAGATTTTTGTAGTTGAAATGCAATGGTTGTTTTCATTTAAATGTAGGATTTTTAAAGCAGGGAGAAATAATGGCTGCCAAATTAATAAGCGTTTCTTTGGGAAAAATTTAAATCTTGTATTGGGTGATGAAGATAATAGAGGGTATTGAATCTTGATTCTTGACATCTAGAGAGAACCCTACAGCCTAACACAATCCAATGGAATTGACCAAAAAAAATCCAAATAGAGTCAACCCTACTATAGGAGGAAGGGCCTGCAGTAAGAACTTACCATTTTGCAAGAGCTGAGGGCGAATGCGTGCATGGAAACGGAGGGTGAATGCGTGCGTGATATCAGACGTTAATGTAGCACACATGTACATTTGAACACTAAGAGATTTTTGTAGTTGAAATGCAATGCTTGTTTTCATTTAAATGTAGGGTTTTTAAAGCGGGGAGAAATAATTGCTGCCAAATTAATAAGCGTTTCTTTGGGAAAATTTTAAATCTTGTATTGGGTGATGAAGATAATAGAGGGTATTGAATCTTGATTCTTGACATATAGAGAGAACCCTATAGCCTAACACAATCCAATGGAATTGACCAAAAAAACCCAAATAGAGTCAACCCTACTATAGGAGGAAGGGCCTGCAGTAAGAACTTACCATTTTGCAAGAGTTGAGGGTGAATGCTGTTTTACAAGAGCTGAGGGCGAACACTGAGGGTGAATGCTAAGGGAAAATGCTGTTCTGCAAGAGCGGAGGGCGAATGCGCGCGTGATATCAGACGTTAATGTAGCTATTGCGACGGATACGAAACAATAAAATAATTTTTATGTAGCGTGCATATAAGTTTCGTATTTTTATTTAGCACGTATATAAGTGTCGTTATACCGAAAGCGGAAAAGGCGTCGCTATTGCGACGAAGGCCTCCAAACGTCACAATTGCGACACTTAGACATTGTGTCTCACTTGCGACGTTTGGAGGCAGTCATCGCAATAGCGACGCTTTGGGCCATAGTGTCGCAATTGCGACGTCTTCCTCCAAACGTCTCAATTGCGACACTTTTCTAAGTGTCGGTATTGCGACACTTTTCTATAAACGTCGGTATAGCGAAAGTTTCAGGCGGGATGGAAAAAATTTGGGGAAATTTCCGACATTTGGTCAAAAGCGTTGGAATTTCCGCCAAATGTAGTAGTGAATGCCAGGTATGCTCCTATGAATCGGTCTCATATCCCTGGTTTTCCAAATCCTATGCCAAAGGTTGCATGGTTAGATGATCTTCCAGTATTCAAAGATGAAAGGAAAGATAATGCTGCTCTTCATTTGGTTAGATTCCATATGCATGTACATAGTCTTAAGGTTCAGTTCCCTGAGGATTGTCTCATGAAGATGTTTATGAACACTTTGGAAGGAAAGGCACTTTCTTGGTATGAAAGCTTGCCAAATGGTTCATTATATTCTCTTGCTGATTTCCATGTTTCATTTTATGAGATGTATGAAGAGTGTCATCCCTCCTTATTGCTGGTCAAAGACTGTTGTAAACACTGTGTGAGTTTTATTGAATATTTGGATAATTTTTATGAAGATGATGATTTCGTGGATGAGGAAATTTTAGAAGCCCTTCATGACAATCCATTTCATCACCAAGAAAAAAGGATAGCCTGTTTCTTAGCTGAAAATGAAACACAATAGGAGTTTCTTTATGAAAATTATGATACATCCTCTGAGTTTGATGAAAGTTTGCAGCAGACTTTTCAGTCTTTTGATCATGAGGAGTATGAAAATCATTTCAAACAGCAAGAGGAAATATTGAAAAATTCTTGCTACAATCCTCAGGTATAAGAAAAATTTGAGTCTACATGTCATTTCTTGCATCAGCCTACATCAAATGATGATTACATTAATGAAGAAGTGGGTGAAATTTTTTCTTTTTCCTTGTCTTCTAATCTGAAATCATTTGAGTGCAGGTCAGAAGATAAGATTTAGTTTGTGGATGAAGTTACTAGGAACATTGAAAGGGAAATTGAAGTTTTAGAGGGTAAAATTCAATATTATAGGCTTCAAGATCAAGATCAGTCTTTTCAAAAGCTTTCCATGTTAGAACACAAAGAGAAGGTGTTGCTTCCTTTTTTTTTTTATTGAGGAAAAATACATTGTTTTTGAAAATCAGTTTGAACAGCAGTTTGAGAGTACACAACTGAAGTCTTATGTATTTGATCAAAGGATGGATGAGTTTCCAAAAGTTGCAGAATGTCATAAGAAGCATCAAATATATCATGTCTCCTTTGATCCTATATTTGAATACATGGAAGAGTTCTACAATCCATATTTCTAGTTATATTTTCATTTTGAAGATCAGTTACATCTCATGTTGCCTTGGTCATCTCAGTATCATGTTTACTTTTGGGTCAAGCATAGTCAAGAGGTTCAAGCGTCAGATCAGATCAATGACTGGCTTCATTGGAAGTTTCATGTTCCTTGAATTACAAATGGAGATTGCAACTGCTAGGGTAGGTAGGAATGTGTGAATAAGCTCAAAAGTGAATGAGCATCTTTTCAATAGGTACAAAGTTGGTTCTTCTGCAATGATCATCAAGCTTGAGCCCGAGGTGAAGGCCATTTAAGCTTGAGGAGAAGCTTAGCAATTTCAAATTTCTTTCTAATTTGGTTAAGAAAATGGATAGCAGCACTGGAGCTACTGGTTCTTATTGTACCACAGGGGCACACTATCCCAAGTGGAGCCACTGTTATCACTCAAAAATTCCCAAAACATCATAGTTTCAAGTTTTTTTTTTTTATCATGGGTCAAAATAGGGTCTTAGGAGTCATTTCATGAAATTGACCAAAAGGGAGTATTAGATTTTTAGGTTTGAACCTTCCTTAGAGTTAAAAAAATCCATTTTAAAGGGTTTTTTATGTCAAGTCATTCATCATTTCATCATTCATTTCATTTCCCTAAGTTTTTCATCAAAACTGGCCAATTATCTAAGAAACCTTACTTTCGTAGCGCCACTAGTTCAAAAAAGAGGAAATGTGCTACGAAAACGTTGTCTTTTCGTAGCGCAATATGAAGAAAAAACTCTGTTTTTTGGTTTTGAGTAGTCAACTTCCAAGGAGGTTTCTGAGCAACTGAAAACGAATTTAGGAAAACTGAAAGAGTTTTTTCTTCCTAACAGACTTATCTACATACAACTCTCTCAGTTTCCGAAAATTCATTAGGAGGTGGGAGAAATTGATAAATTAACATGCACTATGAAACTACTGTACAAAATGTCATGTACATGACTGTTTAGCAGTCAACTTCAAGTTCAGTTTTTGGCCAAATGCAAAAGTATTTTGGAATTTTGAAAGAGGCTTGTTTTAATCACACCCCTAGCTACAAAAAAATCTCTCACTTTTCTCACAAGTGTCATCAGTTAGGAGATACAAGGCTTTCTTTGAAGCCCTATTTTCAAAAACAGAGTTTTCCTGTTTTACACATGTTTTTCAAATATAGTTTCGGGACAGCAGGAGAGGTATTTCAAAAACCAAAAAGAGGTTTTTATTCAAGAAATAATGGCCTAAAAAAAAATTTTTCAGTTTAACAAAATACATTATGGATGAGGATATATAGGCTCTGTCCCAAGACCTAATTTTTAGGAAAAAAATAGGAATAATTTGCAAATGGAGAAGGTACTTCATGAAGGTTGAAAGTTATGTTTTTAGTTCATATTGCTGATGATTTTTATAAAATATTGATGTTCTTGAGTCTGGGCATCTCTTTATTACAAATTTCGAAGAAATTTTCAGCAAAAATGCCTACACAACAGTTTCGTAGCGCAGTTAATGCAAATTTGATGAAATGTGCTACAAAACTACTGAAGCAGTCTTTTCATCATTTTTCACAGCAAATTTTGAGGGAAATTTTGTGAATTTTGTTCCAAAATTTCTAGTGGGATTTTTTTAATTGCATATGAAGGTTTTCCTAAAGAAAAAATATTTAAAAATGATAAGAAAAGGAACCAAAACACTGTGCTACGAAAAGCGCTATGAAACTGTGCTGCTTTCGTAGCGCATGTATATTCTCAGCCTTTTAGACATTTCGAAGTTTAAAATTTGCACAGATGGATGTTTGAAGACATATGGTGTAATATTTTATAGCAAGAGACATGTAAACATGTTTCATTAATTTTCAAAGTGTTCCAAACAGTTAAGGGAATCAAAGGCCTAAAAAACAGGAAGATATGTTTCCTAGGCTTCAAGGGAACAACATCATCAACCTCGTGGTCTCAAAAAATAGAAAAAAATCATCATAATTCAACCCTATTGAAATGAAAGTGACATATAATGTAATGAAGTCAATATAAGGTTGTTAGGAGTTGAGTCAAAGAGTTTTAGTCCTATTTGAAATAGGACTGCTCATTAGGTAGCAACTGTCATTTTGTAATAAAGACTATGTTTTTAGTTAGGAAAGGTGTCAAGCAATAGGATTTCGAGGCATCTAGTGGAGGATAAGATTATCCTATTTTGTAAATGATCTATAAAGAGCATAAGGTCGAAATAAAAAAGGATTGGAGACTTTTTGGCAAAACTGCTGCTTTATGTAGTTGACTGTGATCAATAATGCAGAGAGGTTTTCTTCTTGACAGACCTGAGATTCTCATGGGGTTTTAATGTTTTATTGATCTAATTATTATGTTCAACTACTTGCAGTAGATATCATTGCTATTACTCACAATTCATAACCCTATGCTCTGACTTCCTTTATTAATGAGATGACTGTGTTTTTCTGTGTTTTATGAGTGAATTGCCTTTGAACCACTAGCTACAGATTTCATTGCTATTACTCAGAATTCATAACTCTATGCTCTGATTTCCTTTAGTAATGAAATGACTATGTTGACCTATGTTCTTGAGTGAATTATCTTTGTTTAAGACCCCTATTTTCCTCATCTTCCATGTCAAGAAACCTTGCCACTGAACCCACTGATTTGTTGACTCCATAAGCCCAATGGTAGTATTAGCCTTCATCTTTTCAACCTGCAAATATACAAAATAAATACTTAATTCATAGAGTTAGCCATCTATCTATATATTTATTCCATATAATTAACCCTTGAGACAGCCCTCTCAGGCTGAGGAGGCTAAGCCTCAGTCAAAATATTGGTTTGAAATAGTTACACTGAACTTGTCTGATCAACAGCCAATCAAGTACAATTTTGGTGATAAAATTTTGGTGCGTCTGCTCGGAGTCTGAAGATATACATATCTCAAAAATTATGAAGCTAAACTCTTGAAGGTAGCAGGAGCTCAGAATCTGTCCGAGGCTGCAACTAGCTTGGTGACTCCATTATTGAAGAATTCAATTTTTTCATAGATTCAAGGTGACTCCACTGCTTGAAGATCAGTAGATTGAAGAAGTTTCAAGATGAATTCCATGACAAGAATAAATGCCAGGTATGCCCCTATGAATCAGTCTTGTATCCCTGGTTTTCCAAATCCTATGCCAAAGGTTGAATGGTTAGATGATCTTCCAATATTCAATGATGAAAAGAAAGACAATGCTGCTCTTCATTTGGTTAGATTCCATATGCATGTACATAGTCTTAAGGTTCAGTTCCCTGAGGATTTTCTCATGAATATGCTTATGACCACTTTGGTAGGAAAAGCACGGTCTTGGTATAAAATCTTGCCAAATGGTTCATTATATTCTCTTGCTGATCTCTATGTTGCATTTTATGAGATGTATGAAGAGTTTCATCCCTCCTTATTGCTGGTCAAAGACTGTTGTAAACACTGTGTGAGTTTTATTGAAGATTTGGAGAGTTGTTATGAAGATGATGATTTCATGGAAGAGCAAAAGGGATTTTCTATAGTTGTGATAACAAATACACTAAAGGTCATAAGTGTGCTGAGAAGAAATTATTTTACATAGATTGTGAAGATGAGGAAGAAAAAGAACAAGAAACTTCAAAAGAAGAGGATATACACCAGGAACCAACCCTAGAGGAAGAAAAAATGAATCCAACCATATCCTGTAATGTATTGGAAGGAATTACGACCCCTCAAACTCTTAATATAGAAGGACATATGAAGAACAAAAATGTAATAGTGCTGATTGATTCAGGTAGTACCAATAATTTTATTCATTGTAAGGTAGCCAAGGAATTTAATCGCTTCCTATACCCAGCACCAGAGTGTTAAGTGATGGTTGCAAATGGAGGAAATATAAATTTCCCTGGAAAGTTCCATAATATCAAGCTAACCATGGGGGAATATGTATTGAATAGTCCATTGCTCTCTAGTCCAAATAGTGGTGTTAATGTTGTACTAGGAGTGCAATGGTTACAATCTTTGGGGACAGTAGCTTTTAATTTTCAAGAAATTTTATTGAATTTTTTTTCGGAAGGAAAGGAAGTTGAATTAGTGGTATCATAGGGAAGCCAGAAAATATAATTATCACTAATGTCATGGAAAAGCTTCTGAATAAAGAAAAACGAGGCATAATTTCACAATTATGCTCACTAGAGGTTCAAACATCAAAATCATTTATTTCTCCAGATCTCCAAAAATTCTTGGACAATCATTCCAAGGTGTTTGAGGCTCCCAAATGACTCCCACCTATATGTGATCATGATCATGCTATTCATTTAATTCCAGGAAGTGTTCCTCCAAACATCAGGCCTTACAGATATCCTTAAGCTCAAAAGAGTTAGATTGAACATATGGTTGAAAAAAAGCTAGAGGTTGGTATAATTCAACCTAGTCAAAGTTCTTTATCTTCTCTAGTAGTATTGGTGCACAAGAAGGATGGATATTGGCGTATGTTTCTGGATTATACAGAGCTCAAAAAGCTTAATATTAAAGATAAATTTCCCATCCCTGTCACTGATGAATTATTGGATGAATTACATGGAGCAATTTGCTTCACCAAGTTGGATCTTTGTTCTGGATATAATCAAATTAGAATGAAGACCGAAGTCATTTTGAAAACAACATTCAGAAATCATGAGGGTCATTATGAAGTTTTGGTCATGCCTTTTGGCCTTGCTAATGCACCTTCCACATTTCAAGGCTTGATGAATTCTATTTTCAAACCCTTCCTTAGAAAATTTGCGTTAGTGATTTTTTTAATGATATACTAATATACAACAAGTCTTGGAAGGATCATGTTCAACATGTTGACAAGGTGCTCAAACTATTGGAGGAGAAACAATTATATGTAAAACCTCCAAATGTTTATCTGGAGTACAAGAGTTGGAATATTTGGGTCATATTGTATCTCATGAGGGTGTTAAGGTAGACCCTAACAAAATTAAATCCATTAAGGAATGGAAAATCCCAAAACCATAAAGCATATTTGAGCATTTCTAGGGTTAACAGGGTATTATCACAATTTTGTGAATAATTATGGGAGAATATTGACACCTCTAACATCATTACTGAAGAAAGATGCATTTTCTTGGACTCTAGAAGAAACTAGGCCTTTGAAGATCTTAAAGAGGAAATGTGCCAAGCACCGGTCTTAGCTACGCCAGACTTCACAATTTTTTTTATTGTTGACTTTGATGCCTCAAGAAATGGAATTGGTGCGGTTTTAATGCAAGAAGGAAGACCCATTGATTTTGAAAGTCATCCAATCAAAGGAAAGTATTTACAAAAACCTATTTATGAGAAGGAAATGTTGGCAATAATAGATGCATTAAATCAATGTCGATATTACCTAATGGGAAGACACTTCAAGGTAAAAACATATCACGATAGTCTTAAATAATTTTTAGAATAAATATTATCTTTATAAGTGCAACAAAAATGGGTCACAAAGGTGTTAGGTTATGACTTTGAAATCATCTACAAAAAAGGAAAGAAAAATGTTGTTGTAGATGCACTCTCAAGAAAGGATGAGGATGTGGAAGCATTGTTTTGTGCCATTTATATTATCCAACCTAAGTGGATAACCAAAGCAAAGGATGAATAGAATAGTCATGAATATTTGTGGACACTCATTTAAAATTTGTAGCAAGATCCCAGTACATCTGAAACATTTAGCTGGAAAAATGATTCATTATGGTACAAACATCGATCTTATCTTTGTAAGAATTCCCAACTCAAACAAAATATTTGTTTGGAATTGCACAACTCCCCCATAGGAGGGCACTCAATATTTTTAAAAACTTACTACAGGGTCAAGAAGGAATTTTTCTGGGAGAAATTGATAAATTAACATGCACTATGAAACTGTTGTTACAAAATGTCATGTACATGACCGTTTAGCAGTCAACTTCAAGTTCAGTTTCTGGCCAAATGCAAAATTATTTTGGAATTATGAAAGAGGTTTGTTTTCATCACACCCCCAGATACAAAAAATTCTCTCACTTTTATCACAAGTGTTATCAGTTAGGAGATACAAGGCTTTCTTTGAAGCCCTATTTTCAAAAACAGAGTTTTCCTGTTTTACACATGTTTTTCAAAGACAGTTTCAGGACAGCAGGAGAGGTATTTCAAAAAAAAAAGAGAGTTTTTATTCAAGATATAATGGCCTAATAAAACCTCCTTCATTTTTGAAAAATAAACTATGGATGAGGATATATAAGCTCTGTCCCAAGACCTAATTTTTAGGAAAAAATAGGAATAATTTGCAAATGGAGAAGGTACTTCATGAAGGTTGAAAGTTATGTTTTAGTTCATATTGCTGATGGTTTTGATAAAATACTGATGTTCTTGAGTCTGGGCATCTGTTTATTACAAATCTTGAAGAAATTTTCAACAAAACTGCCTACACAACAGTTTCGTAGCGCAGTTATTGCAAATTTGATGAAATGTGCTACGAAACTGCTAAAGTAGTCTTTTCATCATTTTTCACAGCAAATTTTGAGGGAAATTTTGAGAATTTTGTTCTAAAATGTCTAGTGGGAGTGTTTTAAGTGTATATGAAGGTTTCCCTAAAGAAAAAATATTGAAAAATGATAAGAAAAGGAACCAAAACACTGCGCTACGAAACTGTGTTGCTTTGGTAGCACAGGTTTATTCTCAGCCTTTTACACATTTTGAAGTTTAAAATTTGCATAGATGGATGTTTGAAGACATATCGTGTAATATTTGATAGCAAGAGACATGTAAACATGGTTCATTAATGGTCAAAGTTCTCCAAACAGTTAAGGGAATCAAAGGCCTAAAAAATAGGAAGACATGTTTCCTAGGTTTCAGGGGAACAACATCATCAACCTCATGGTCTCAAAAAATTGAAGGACATCATCATAATTCGACCCTATTGAAATGAAAGTGACATATAATGTAAATAAGTCAAGATAAGGTTGTTAGGAGTTGATTCAAAGAGTTTTAGTCCTATTTGAAATAAGACTGCTCATTAGGTAGCAGTTATCATTTTGTAATAAAGACTATGTTTTTAGTTAGGAAAGGTGTCAAGCAATAGGATTTCAAGGTATCTAGTGGAGGATAAGCTTATCCTATTTTTTAAATTATCTATAAATAGCATAAGGTCGAAATCAAAAAGGGTTGGAGACTTTTTGGCAAAAATGCTGCTTTATGTCATTGACTGTGATCAGTAATGCAGAGAGGTTTTCTTCTTGACAGACCTGAGATTCTCTTGTGATTTTAATGTTTTATTGATCTACCTATTATATTAAACTGCTTGCAGTAGATCTCATTACTATTACTCATAATTTATAACCCTATGCTCTGACTTCCTTTAGTAATGAGATGAATGTGTTTTTATGTGTTTTAGGAGTGAATTTCCTTTGAACCACTAGCAGTAGATTTCATTGCTATTACTCAGAATTAATAACTCTATGCTCTGAATTACTTTAGTAATGAAATGACTATGTTGACCTATGTTCTAGAGTGAATTGTATTTTTTTAAGACCCCTATTTGCCTCAGCTTCCATGTCAAGAAACCTTGCCACTGAACCTACTGATTCGTTGACTCCATAAGCCCAATTGTAGTATTAGCCTTCATCTTTTCAACCTGCAAATATAAAAAATCAATACTTAATTCATAGAGTTAGCCATCTATCTATATCTTTATTCCATATCATTAACCCTTGAGAGATCCCTCTCAGGCTGAGGAGGCTAAGCCTCAGTCAAAATATTGGTTTGAAATAGTTACACTGAAGTTGTCTGATTAGCAGACAATCATGTACAATTTTGGTGATAGCATTTTGGTGCGTCTGCCAGGAGTCTGAAGATATATATCTCTTGAAAATTATGAAGCTGAACTCTTGAAGGTAGCAGGAGCTCAGAATCTGTTCGAGGCTGCAACTACCTTGGCGACACCATCGTTGAAGAATTCAATTTTTTCATAGATTCAAGGTGACTCCACTGGTTGAATATCAGTATCTTGATGAAGTTTCAAGATGAGTTCCATGAAAAGAATAAATGCTAGGTATGCTCCTATGAATCGGTCTCATATCCATGGTTTTCCAAATCCTATGCCAAAGGTTGAATGGTTATATGATCTTCCAATATTCAAAGATGAAAAGAAAGATAATGTTGCTCTTCATTTGGTTAGATTCCATATGCATGTACACAGTCTTAAGGTTCAATTCCTTGAGGATTGTCTCATGAAGATGTTTATGACCACTTTGGAAGGAAAAGAACGGTCTTGGTATGAAAGCTTGCCAAATGGTTCATTATATTCTCTTGCTGATTTCCATGTTGCATTTTATGAGATGTATGAAGAGTGTCATCCCTCCTTATTGTTGGTCAAAGATAGTTGTAAACACTGTGTGAGTTTTATTGAATATTTGGAGAATTTTTATGAAGACGATGATTTCATGGATGAGGAAATTTTAGAAGCCCTTCATGACAATCCCTTTCATCACCAAGAAAAATGGATAGCCTCTTTCTTTGCTGAAAATAAAACCCGGTAGGAGTTTATTTGCGAAAATTATGATACATCCTCTGAGTTTGATGAAAGGCTGCAGCAGACTTTTCAGTCTTTTGATCATCAGGAGTATGAAAAAAATTTCAAACAACAAGAGGAAATATTGGAAAATGCTTGCTACAATCCCCATGTACAGGAAAAAGATGAGTCTACATGTCATTTCTTGCATCAGCCTACATCAAATGATGATTACATTAATGAAGAAGTGGGTGAAATTTTTTCTTTATCCTTGTCTTCTAATCTGAAATCATTTGAGTGCAAGTCAGAAGATAAGATTCAGTTTCTGGATGAAGTTACTAGGAACATTGAAAAGGACATTGAAGTTTTAGAGGGTAAAATTCAATATTACAGGCTTCAAGATCAAGATCAATCTTTTCAAAAGATTTCCATGCTAGAACACAAAGAGAAGGTGTTGCTTCCTTCTTTTTTATTGAGGAAAAATACATTGTTTTTGAAAATCAGTTTGAACATCAGTTTGAGAGTACAAAAATGAAGTCTTATGTGGTTGATCAAAGGATGGATGAGTTTCTCAAAGTTGCAGAATGTCATAAGAAGCATCAAATATATCATGTCTCCTTTGATCCTATAGTTGAATACATGGAAGAGTTCTATAGTCCATATTTCCAGTTATATTTTCATTTTGAAGATCAGTTACATCTCATGTTGCGTTGGTCATCTCAGTATCATGTTTACTTTTGGCTCAAGTGCAGTCAAGACGTTCAAGCGTCAGATCAGATCAATGACTGGCTTCATTGGAAGTTTCATGTTCCTTGAATTACAAATGGAGAGTGCAGCTGCTAGGGTAGGTAGGAATGTGTGAATGAGCATCTTTTCAGTAGGTACAAATTTGGTTCTTCTGCAGTGATCATCAAGCTTGAGCCCGAGGTGAAGGCCATTTAAGCTTGAGGAGAAGCTTAGATATTTCAAAGTTCTTTCTAATTTGGTCAAGAAAATGGATATCAGCACTGGAGCTACTAGTTCTTAGTGCACCACAGGGGCAAACTATCCCAAGTGGAGCCACACAAAGCAACAAATATATCCTTCCAAAAATTTGTTCACTATCTCAGTTTTCCCATGAGATTGAGGATGATATGATGAGCTATGAGCTAATAGAGTACGAAAACAAGAAAATAATTCTCTCCAAAAATTTCCTGTAAAAATGGGATCTCTGTTGCTTACAATAATATTTTGGTTTCCATGTAGCTTTTGAATTGTTTCCTTAAATGCAGTAGAAACTGTACTGGCTTTAAATGGATGACATAATGCGCAAAAGTGTGCATACTTGGTAAGTCTATCAACTACCACCATGATGATAGCATTTCCTTTAGACTTGGGTAAAACTGTGATAAAATCCATTAAAACCCCCTCCCAGCATTGACTTGGAATGGATAAAGGTTTTAACAGACTCAGTGTACTAAATTTATCAACTTTATTTTGTGGGCAAACCAAACATTCCGGCACAAAATTTTGAATACTAGATTTAAGGTCATCCCAGAAAAAATTCCTTCTTAACCCTGTAGTAAATTTTTAAAAATATTGAGTGCCCTCCTAGGGGGGAGGTGTGCAATTCCAAAAGAATCTTTTATTTGAGTTGGAAATTCTTACAAAGATAAGATCGATGTTTGTACCATAATGAATCATTTTTCCAGCTAAATGTTTCAGATGTACTGGGATCTTGCTACAAATTTTGAATGATTGTCAACAAATATTCATGACTATTCCATTCATCCCTTGCTTTGGTTATCCACTCAGG
Organism: Pinus albicaulis; assembly: GCA_034641835.2. Lineage (NCBI taxonomy): Eukaryota > Viridiplantae > Streptophyta > Pinopsida > Pinales > Pinaceae > Pinus > Pinus albicaulis. Next base: position 582,436,358 of record CM076577.1, read on the forward strand.
TTGGATAATATAAATGGCACAAAAAAATGCTTCCACATTCTCATCATTTCTTGAGAGGGCATTTGCAACAACATTTTTCTTTCCTTTTTTGTAGATGATTTTAAAGTCATAACCTAACATATTTGTGACCCATTTTTGCTGCACTTCTAAAGATAATATTTTTTCTAAAAGTATTTAAGACTATCATGATATTTTTTTACCTTGAAGTGTCTTCCCATTAGGTAAGGTCGACATTGCTTTAATGCATCTAGTATTGCCGACATTTCCTTCTCATAAATAGGTTTTTGTAAATACTTTCCTTTGATTGGATGACTTTCAAAAGCAATGGGTCTTCCTTCTTGCATTAAAACCGCACCAATTCCATTTCCTGAGGCATCACAGTAAACAATAAAAAAAATTGTGAAGTCTGGCGTAGCTAAGACTGGTGCTTGGAACATTTCCTCTTTAAGATCTTCAAAGGCCTAGTTTCTTCTAGAGTCCAAGAAAATGCATCTTTCTTCAATAATGATGTTAGAGGTGCCAATATTCTCCCATAATTCTTAAAAAACTTGTGATAATACCCTGTTAACTCCAGAACTCCTCGAAGATGCTTTATGGTTTTGGGGATTTTCCATTCCTTAATGGATTTAATTTTGCTAGGGTCTACCTTAACACCCTCATGAGATACAATATGACCCAAATATTCCACCTCTTATACACCAAATAAACATTTAGAGGTTTTACATATAATTGTTTCTCCTCCAATAGTTTGAGCACCTTGTCAACATGTTGAACATGATCCTTCCAAGACTTGTTGTATATTAGTATATCATAAAAAAATCACTAACGCAAATTTTCTAAGGAATGGTTTGAAAATGGAATTCATCAAGCCTTGAAATGTGGAAGTTGCACTAGTAAGGCCAAAAGGCATGACCAAAAATTCATAATGAGCCTCATGATTTCTGAATGTTGTTTTTGAAATTTCTTCAGTATAGATTCTAATTTGATGATATCCAGAACAAAGATCCAACTTGGTGAAGCAAATTTCTCCATGTAATTCATCCAATAATTCATTAGTTACAGGGATGGGAAATTTATCTTTAATATTAAGCTTGTTGAGCTCTATATAATCCAGACACATACACCAATATCCATCCTTCTTGTGCACCAATACTACTAGAGAAGAGAAAGAACTTTGACTAGGTTGAATTATACCAACCTCTAGTTTTTTTGCAACCATATGCTCAATCTCACTCTTTTGAGCTTAAGGATGTCTGTAAGGCCTGATGTTTGGAGCCTAACACTTCCTGGAATTAAATTAATAGCATGATCATGATCACATATATGTGGGAGTCATTTGGGAGTCTCAAACACCTTGGAATGATTGTCCAAGAATTTTTGGAGATCTGGAGAAATAAATGATTTTGATGTTTGAACCTCTAGTGAGCATAATTGTGAAATTATGCCTCTTTGTTCTTTCTTCAAAATATTTTTCATGAAATTAGTGCTAATTATATTTTCTGGCTTCCCTATGATACCACGTAATTCAACTTCCTTTCCTTCCAAAAAAAATTCAAGAAAAGCTCTTGAAAATTAAAAGCTACCGTCCCCAAAGATTGTAACCATTGCACTCCTAGTACAACATTAACACCACTGTTTGGACTGGAGAGAAATTGAATATTCAATACATATTCCCCCATGGTTAGCTTAATATTATGGAAATTTTTAGGGCAATTTATAGTTCCTCCATTTGCAACGATCACTTAACACTCTGGTGCTGGGTATAGGAAGCGATTAAATTCCTTGGCTACCTTACAATGAATAAAACTATTGGTACTACCTGAATCAATCAGCGCTATTACATTTTTCTTCTTCATATGTCCTTCTATATTAAGAGTTTGAGGGGTGGTAATTCCTTCCAATACATTACAGGATATGGTTGGATTCATTTTTTCTTCCTCTAGGGTTAGTTCCTGGTGTATATCCTCTTCTTTTGAAGTTTCTTGTTCTTTTTCTTCCTCCTCTTCACAATCTATATAAAATAATTTCTTCTCAGCACACTTATGACCTTTAGTGTGTTTGTTATCACAACTATAGAAAATCCCATTTTCTCTTTTTTCTTCCAATTGTTGTGGTGTCAACCTTGTAGGTTGTGGAAGTCTAGGAGTAGCAACACTTCCATCTTCATAGTTGTAAGTGGTAGGCTTCCTTGTTGCAAACATTTTGCTTTCAATTTTTCTTTCCAACCTGAACGCATTCTCCAATGAATCAAGTTCCCAAAGGCGAACCTCATGTTGGATTTTATCCTTTAAAGTCCCTATGAAGACATCAATCATGTGCTCCTCTGTAATATCCTTCACCCTTATATTTAATTTTTTTAAGTCCTCAATGTGCTCCACCATTAAACTCTTTCGTTTGAGATTTATCAATTGGCTAAAGAAGGTGTTGCTCTTTGCATCCTCATAATATGCTATCATTTCCTCCATAAAAATTGACCAAGTGACAATATGTTTACGAGAGAAAAGCCATTGATACCATACAAATGTATTGTGTTCTAAATATAAAGTTGCAATGTGTACTTTTAACATGTTTTGCACATTATGAAGATCAAAGTATTGCTCCATCTGTAGTATCCATGTTACGAGATCCTTGCCATCAAAATTCCTCATATCAATCTTTGGAATATGGTGGGTCTTCAATCCAACATTAGAGTCTATGAAATCATGATTAGCTTTTATTTTGTTCTCATCATGAGTTCCCTCTACTACCTTTTCGCCATTATGAAGCTTTCTTATAGCAACTTTTCCAAACCTTCCTTCAAACCTTCCATGTATTTATTCAAATATTCTATGTTTCCTTCTATACCATAAATATTAGCTCTCATTTCATTCATGCCATCCTTCAAACCATCCATCTTAGCTTCTAGTTTATTTTTGGTTGTTCTATGTGAGAGCGAAATTTGTTGCACTTGGTCTTGTAATTTTGAGATATCATGTTGCAATTCTTCCTCTCCATGTGCCATAGTAGAGATTTCTGAGGGCTTAATGGGTGTGTAATTATTTTTTGGAGGCATTTTAGAACTCAATACTGATATCTATGCTTTAATATTCCCTTGGAATCACTTCAAACTTATTTTTCAAACAAAATTTATGCAATTTTTTATTTATTTTAAATACACGCTTTTTTCTTTCTTTTAGGAACTCGCTAAAAAATTGGAGTGTTAGCTTTGAAGGACAAACAAGTAAGGTCCTCACCATCAAGTATGCACTTAGAAGCTATTTCATGATTGGTTTTAGGTTTTCTTCTCATAACTCTCTTTTAAATATTAGAACATGGTGCAGAAGGATTATGAGAAGGTCCTTCATCCAAAGTGGGTTGAGACCTTCGAACAATTTCAACATGAGTTTTTTCATTTGCAAATCCATCATAGCTGGAAATTTTGGCTTTGACAATGGTTATTGAACTTCTTATGAATCATATAGTTAAATTGCAAAGTATTGAAGATGAAATTTCTTCCCTCCTTCAACAAATCAATGAGCTCCATTTCTTTGTCAACTAGCTTTAATAGGGCTAGTCTTCCTTGGAAAATTTAGTAATTTATGCCATTGTGGCCCTTATAGACATAAATTTAATTGTGTCCCTTGAGGGGGACATTGGCCTAGGAAATGAGGAATTCCATCCCCCTCACAAATAGTGCCTATGCATTTTAGATGTTTTAAGATTCTGGTGTTTTTCTGAAGGATATATGTAACTAGGTTAATAAGTGTTACAACTGCTACTGTTATAAAATTCCAATTTTTGTACTTAGGTAGGACCTACTTCTTCTTAGTTCTCACTAGCAAAATATATCAATTTTGTACTCTTTCATGTAGGGCCATGTTCCCAAGCATCAATTTTTAATGTAAAAAATTCTTGTTCCTCTTAAAAAAGGATGAGTGGAAATTCTATATATCAAATTATTGAAAAGACAAATTGAAATTATAAATATTACTATTGAATATATTTCTATATAGCGAAAAAAATCATAATATGTGTAATTGGTAAATATCACGTGGAATGATTTATCAAATTATTAACCGACTAATTAACACGTGTCTGTCATGAAAATTTTCGAACTCTACCAATTGAAAAAATTAATATATATTTATTTAATTATGAATGTTGTATATTAGTGTAAATCATATTAACACTAGAGAGGGATCAATTTTTTTGAAGCGTGATCTTTTTTCTAATTTAAAATGGATTTAAATTGGTTGTAATCTCACTAAAGCCCGTCAAATTGAAAATTCACCATTTTTGTATTTATGGATAAGTAAAAATACATATTTTTATTATTTTAAAGTTATTTATAATTACCTTGTAACTATATTTTTATGTAAATGTCTTATTTGAATATTTTTATTTATGTGTAAATCTGGTTTCTCTCATTTACTCTCTCTATGTTGCAATTTTATATTAGGGAAATTTATAATCTTTGTCTTTCATATTTAAAAAAAAAATAGCTTGATGGGTTAGCTTAAGTGCTTTAGTGCTATGAATTATAAGTAGTCACATGGCTAAGTCCATGGCCTAGGTGTCTCTACAGATATAATTAGGCCTCATTCAATGTCTCTACGAGGTTAAGTTGCCAAAATTTGATCAGTTTACCTTGGGTACCATCCTTGAAATGAGGGTAAGTTACTATATAGTTTTCCCTCATGACAACATCTCTACCATACTAGGTTGTAGATGCACCTAGCTACTCTTGATGCAACCACAAAGCCTACCACATTCATATGAGCTTGAAGTGGACAAAATGTTGTAACCTATATTCAACATGCTAAAAATCAACATAACACCTTACTATACAAAAATAGTCACAAAATACTATTGTATAAGTTAATACCAACAACTAATGGCACAAAACAATGCTTCCACATCCTCATCCTTTCTTGAGAGTGCATCTGCAACAACATTTTTCTTTCCTTTTTTGTAGATGATTTAAAAGTCATAACCTAACATCTTTGTGACCCATTTTTTATGCACTTCTAAAGATAATATTTGTTCTAGAAATTATTTAAGACTATTGTGATATGTTTTTACCTTTTAGTGTCTTCCCATTAGATAAGGTCGACATTGCTTTAATGCATCTAGTATTGCCGACATTTCCTTCTCATAAATAGGTTTTTGTAAATACTTTCCTTTGATTGGATGACTTTCAAAAGAAATGGGTCTTCCTTCTTGCATTAAAACTGCACCAATTCCATTTCCTGAGGCATCACAGTCAACAATAAAAAGAATTGTGAAGTCTGGCATAGCTAAGACTGGTGCTTGGCACATTTCCTCTTTAAGATCTTCAAAGGCCTAGTTTCTTCTAGAGTCCAAGAAAATGCATCTTTCTTTAGTAATGATGTTAGAGGTGCCAATATTCTCCCATAATTCTTAACAAACTTGTGATAATACCTTGTTAACCCCATAAATCCTCGAAGATGCTTTATGGTTTTGGGGATTTTCCATTCCTTAATGGATTTAATTTTGTTAGGGTCTACCTTAACACCCTCATGAGATACAATATGACCTAAATATTCCACCTCTTATACTCCAAATAAAAATTTGGAGGTTTTACATATAATTGTTTCTCCTCCTATAGTTTGAGCACCTTGTCAACATGTTGAACATGATCCTTCCAAGACTTATTGTATATTAGTATATCATAAAAAAATCACTAACGCAAATTTTATAAGGAAGGGTTTGAAAATGGAATTCATCAAGCCTTGAAATGTGGAAGGTGCATTAGTAAGGCCAAAAGGCATGACCAAAAATTCATAATGACCCTCATGATTTCTGAATGTTGTTTTCGAAATTTCTTCAGTCTTCATTTTAATTTGATGATATCCAGATCGAAGATCCAACTTGGTGAAGCAAATTGCTCCATGTAATTCATCCAATAATTCATCAGTGACAGGGATGGGAAATTTATCTTTAATATTAAGCTTGTTGAGCTCTGTATAATCCAGACACATACGCCAATATCCATCCTTCTTGTGCACCAATACTACTAGAGAAGAGAGAGAACTTTGACTAGGTTGAATTATACCAACCTCTAGCTTTTTTGCAACAATACGTTCAATCTCACTGTTTTTAGCTTAAGGATATCTGTAAGGCCTTATGTTTGGAGGAACACTTCTTGGAATTAAATGAATAGCATGATCATGATCACATATAGGTGGGAGTCATTTGGGAGTCTCAAACACCTTGGAATTATTGTCTAAGAATTTTTGGAGATCTGGAGAAATAAATGATTTTGATGTTTGAACCTCTAGTGAGCATAGTTGTGAAATTATGCCTCGTCGTTCTTTCTTCAAAATATTTTTCATGACATTAGTGCTAATTGTATTTTCTGGCTTCCCTATGATACCACGTAATTCAACTTCCTTTCCTTTTGAAAAAAAATTCCAGAAAAGTACTTGAAAATTAAAATCTACCATCGCCAAAGATTGTAACCATTGCACTCCTAGTACAACATTAACACCATTGTTTGGACTGGAGAGCAATGGACTATTCAATACATATTCCCCCATGGTTAGCTTGATATTATGAAACTTTCCACGACAATTTATAGTTCCTCCATTTTCAACCATCACTTAACACTCTGGTGCTGGGTATAGGAAGCGATTAAATTCCTTGGCTACCTTACAATGAATAAAATTATTGGTACTACCTGAATCAATTAGCACTATTAAATTTTTATTCTTCATATGTCCTTCTATATTAAGAGTTTGAGGGGTGGTAATTCCTTCCAATACATTACATGATATGGTTGGATTCATTTTTTCTTCCTCTAGGGTTGGTTCCTAGTGTATATCCTCTTCTTTTGAAGTTTCTTTTTATTTTTCTTCCTCCTCTTCAAAATCTATGTAAAATAATTTCTTCTCAGCACACTTATGACCTTTAGTGTGTTTGTTATCACAACTATAGAAAATCTCTTTTGCTCTTTTTTCTCCCAATTGTTGTGGTGTCAACCTTGTAGGTTATGGAAGTCTAGGAGTAGCAACACTTCCATCTTCATAGTTGTAAGTGGTAGGCTTCCTTGTTGCAAAAAATTTTCTTTCAATTTTTCTTACCAACCTGAACGCATTCTCCAATGAATCAAGTTCCCAAAGGCGAACCTCATGTTGTATTTTATCCTTTAAAGTCCCTATGAAGACATCAATCATGTGCTCCTCTGTAATATCCTTCACCCTTATATTTAACTTTTCGAAGTCCTCAATGTTCTCCACCATTAAACCCTTTTGTTTGAGATTTATCAATTGGCTAAAGAAGGTGTTGCTCTTTGTATCCTCATAATATGCTATCATTTCCTCCATAAAAATTGACCAAGTGACAATTTGTTTACGAGAGAAAATCCATTGATACCATACAAATGTATTGTGTTCTAAATATAAAGTTGCAATGCATACATTTTACGTGTTTTGCACATTATGAAGATCAAAGTATTGCTCCATCTGTAGTATCCATGTTACGAGATCCTTGCCATTAAAATTCCTCATATCAATCTTTGGAATATGGTGGGTCTTCAATCCAACATTAGAGTATATGAAATCATGATTAACTTTTATTTTTTTCTCATCATGAGTTCCCTCTACTACCTTTTCGCCATTATGAAGCTTTCTTATAGCAACTTTTCCAAACCTTCCTTCAAACCTTCAATGTACTTCTTCAAATATTCCATGTTTCCTTCTATAACATAAATATTAGCTCTCATGTCATTCATGCCATCCTTCAAACCATCCATCTTAGCTTCTAGTTCATTTTTGGTTGTTCTATGTGAGAGCGAAATTTGTTGCACTTGGTCTTGTAATTTTGAGATATCATGTTGCAATTCTTCCTCTCCATGTGTCATAGTAGAGATTTCTGAGGGCTTAATGGGTGTGTAATTCTTTTTTGGAGGCATTTTAGAACTCAATACTAATATCTATGCTTTAATATGCCCTTGGAATCACTTCAAACTTATTTTTCAAACAAAAGTTGTGCAATTTTTTATTTATTTTAAATACACACCTTTTTCTTGCTTTTAGGAACTCGCTAAAAAATTGGAGTGTTAGCCTTGAAGGACAAACAAGTTGGGTCCTCACCATCAAGTATGCACTTAGAAGCTATTTCATGATTGGTTTTAGGTTTTCTTCTCATCACTCTCTTTTAAATATTAGAACATGGTGCAGAAGGGGGAAGTTCCTTCATCCAAAGTGGGTTGAGACCTTCAAACAATTTCAACATGAGTTTTTTCATTTGCAAATCCATCATAGATGGAAATTTTGGCTTTGACAGTGGTTATTTAACTTCTTATGAATCATATAGTTAAATTTCAAATTATTGAAGATGAAATTGCTTCCCTCCTTCAACAAATCAATGAGCTCCATTTCTTTGTCAACTAGCTTTAATAGGGCTAGTCTTCCTTGGAAAATTTAGTAATTTATGCCATTGTGGCCCTTCTAGACATAAATTTAATTGTGTCCCTTGAGGGGGACATTGGCCTAGGAAATGAGGAATTCCCTCCCCCTCACAAATAGTGCCTATGCATTTTAGATGTTTTAAGATTCTGGTGTTTTTCTGAAGGATATATGTAACTAGGTTAATAAGTGTTACAAATGCTACTGTTATAAAATTCCAATTTTTGTACTTAGATAGGCCCTAATTCTTCTTAGTTCTCACTAGCAAAAGATATCAATTTTGTACTCTTTCATGTAGGGCCATGTTCCCAAGCATCAATTTTTAATGTCAAAAAATCTTGTTCCTCTTAAAAAAGGATGAGTGGAAATTCTATATATCAAATTATTGAAAAGACAAATTGAAATTATAAATATTACTATTGAATATATTTCTATATAGCAAAAAAAATCATAATATGTGTAATTGGTAAATATCACTTGGAATGATTTATCAAATTATTAACCGACTAATTAACACGTGTCTGTCATGAAAATTTTCAAACTCTATCAATTGAAAAAATTAATATATATTTATTTAATTATGAATGTTGTATATTAGCGTAAATCATATTAACACTAGAGAGGGATCAATTTTTTTGAAGCGTGATCTTTTTTCTAATTTAAAATGGATTTAAATTGGTTGTAATCTCACTAAAGCCCGTCAAATTGAAAATTCACCATTTTTTGTATTTATGGATAAGTAAAAATACACATTTTTATTATTTTAAAGATATTTATAATTACCTTGTAACTATATTTTTATGTAAATGTCTTATTTGAATATTTTTATTTATGTGTAAATCTGGTTTCTCTCATTTACTCTCTCTATGTTGCAATTTATATTAGGGAAATTTATAATCTTTGTCTTTCATATTTAAAAAAAAAAATAGCTTGATGGGTTAGATTAAGTGCTTTAGTGCTATGAATTATAAGTAGTCACATGGCTAAGTCCATGGCCTAGGTGTCTCTACAGATATAATTAGGCCTCATTCAATGTCTCTATAAGGTTAAGTTGCCAAAATTTGATCGGTTTACCTTGGGTACCATCCTTGAAATGAGGGTAAGTTACTAGATAGTTTTCCCTCATGACAACATCTCTACCATACTAGGTTGTAGATGCACCTAGCTACTCTTGATGCAACCACAAAGCCTACCACATTCATATGAGCTTGAAGTGGACAAAATGTTGTAACCTATATTCAACATGCTAAAAATCAACATAACACCTTACTATACAAAAATAGTCACAAAATACTATTGTATAAGTTAATACCAACAACTAATGGCACAAAACAATGCTTCCACATCCTCATCCTTTCTTGAGAGTGCATCTGAAACAACATTTTTCTTTCCTTTTTGTAGATGATTTAAAAGTCATAACCTAACATCTTTGTGACCCATTTTTTATGCACTTCTAAAGATAATGTTTTTTCTAGAAATTATTTAAGACTATTGTGATATGTTTTTACCTTGAAGTGTCTTCCCATTAGATAAGGTCGACATTGCTTTAATGCATCTAGTATTGCCGACATTTCCTTCTCATAAATAGGTTTTTGTAAATACTTTCCTTTGATTGGATGACTTTCAAAAGCAATGGGTCTTCCTTCTTACATTAAAACTGCACCAGTTCCATTTCCTGAGGCATCACAGTCAACAATAAAAAAAATTGTGAAGTCTGGCGTAGTTAAGACTGGTGCTTGGCACATTTCCTCTTTAAGATCTTCAAAGGCCTAGTTTCTTCTAGAGTCCAAGAAAATGCATCTTTCTTCAGTAATGATGTTAGAGGTGCCAATATTCTCCCATAATTCTTAACAAACTTGTGATAATACCTTGTTAACCCCATAAATCCTCAAAGATGCTTTATGGTTTTGGGGATTTTCCATTCCTTAATGGATTTAATTTTGTTAGGGTCTACCTTAACACCCTCATGAGATACAATATGACCTAAATATTCCACCTCTTATACTCCAAATAAACATTTGGAGGTTTTACATATAATTGTTTCTCCTCCAATAGTTTGAGCACCTTGTCAACATGTTGAACATGATCCTTCCAAGACTTATTGTATATTAGTATATCATAAAAAAATCACTAACGCAAATTTTATAAGGAAGGGTTTGAAAATGGAATTCATCAAGCCTTGAAATGTGGAAGGTGCATTAGTAAGGCCAAAAGGCATGACCAAAACTTCATAATGACCCTCATGATTTCTGAATGTTGTTTTTGAAATTTCTTCAGTCTTCATTCTAATTTGATGATATCCAGAATGAAGATCCAACTTGGTGAAGCAAATTGCTCCATGTAATTCATCCAATAATTCATCAGTGACAGGGATGGGAAATTTATCTTTAATATTAAGCTTGTTGAGCTCTGTATAATCCAGACACATACGCCAATATCCATCCTTCTTGTGCACCAATACTACTGGAGAAGAGAGAGAACTTTGACTAGGTTGAATTATACCAACCTCTAGCTTTTTTGCAACCATACGTTCAATCTCACTCTTTTTAGCTTAAGGATATCTGTAAGGCCTGATGTTTGGAGGAACACTTCCCGGAATTAAATGTATAGCATGATCATGATCACATATAGGTGGGAGTCGTTTGGGAGTCTCAAACACCTTGGAATTATTGTCCAAGAATTTTTGGAGATCTGGAGAAATAAATGATTTTGATGTTTGAACCTCTAGTGAGCATAGTTGTGAAATTATGCCTCGTTGTTCTTTCTTCAAAATATTTTTCATGACATTAGTGCTAATTGTATTTTCTGGCTTCCCTATGATACCACGTAAATCAACTTCCTTTCCTTTTGAAAAAAAATTCCAGAAAAGTACTTGAAAATTAAAATCTACCATCGCCAAAGATTGTAACCATTGCACTCCTAGTACAACATTAACACCATTGTTTGGACTGGAGAGAAATGGACTATTCAATACATATTCCGCCATGATTAGCTTGATATTATGAAACTTTCCACGACAATTTATAGTTCCTCCATTTGCAACCATCACTTAACACTCTGGTGCTGGGTATAGGAAGCGATTAAATTCCTTGGCTACCTTACAATGAATAAAATTATTGGTACTACCTGAATCAATTAGCACTATTACATTTTTCTTCTTCATATGTCCTTCTATATTAAGAGTTTGAGGGGTGGTAATTCCTTCCAATACATTACATGATATGGTTGGATTCATTTTTTCTTCCTCTAGGGTTGGTTCCTGGTGTATATCCTCTTCTTTTGAAGTTTCTTGTTCTTTTTCTTCCTCCTCTTCACAATCTATGTAAAATAATTTCTTCTCAGCACACTTATGACCTTTAGTGTGTTTGTTATCACAACTATAGAAAATCTCTTTTGCTCTTTTTTCTCCCAATTGTTGTGGTGTCAACCTTGTAGGTTATGGAAGTCTAGGAGTAGCAACACTTCCATCTTCATAGTTGTAAGTGGTAGGCTTCCTTGTTGCAAAAATTTTTCTTTCAATATTTCTTACCAACCTGAACACATTCTCCAATTAATCAAGTTCCCAAAGGCGAACCTCATGTTGGATTTTATCCTTTAAAGTCCCTATGAAGACATCAATCATGTGCTCCTCTGTAATATCCTTCACCCTTATATTTAACTTTTCGAAGTCCTCAATGTTTTCCACCATTAAACCCTTTTGTTTGAGATTTATCAATCGGCTAAAGAAGGTGTTGCTCTTTGTATCCTCATAATATGCTATCATTTTCTCCATAAAAATTGACCAAGTGACAATTTGTTTACGAGAGAAAAGCCATTGATACCATACAAATGTATTGTGTTCTAAATATAAAGTTGCAATGCATACTTTTTATGTGTTTTGCACATTATGAAGATCAAAGTATTGCTCCATCTGTAGTATCCATGTTACGAGATCCTTGCCATTAAAATTCCTCATATCAATCTTTGGAATATGGTGGGTCTTCAATCCAACATTAGAGTATATGAAATCATGATTAACTTTTATTTTGTTCTCATCATGAGTTCCCTCTACTACCTTTTCGCCATTATGAAGCTTTCTTATAGCAACTTTTCCAAACCTTCCTTCAAACCTTCCATGTACTTCTTCAAATATTCCATGTTTCCTTCTATACCATTAATATTAGCTCTCATGTCATTAATGCCATCCTTCAAACCATCCATCTTAGCTTCTAGTTCATTTTTTGTTGTTCTATGTGAGAGCGAAATTTGTTGCACTTGGTCTTGTAATTTTGAAATATCATGTTGCAATTCTTCCTCTCCATGTGTCATAGTAGAGATTTCTGAGGGCTTAATGGGTGTGTAATTATTTTTTGGAGGCATTTTAGAACTCAATACTGATATCTATGCTTTAATATGCCCTTGGAATCACTTCAAACTTATTTTTCAAACAAAAGTTGTGCAACTTTTTATTTATTTTAAATACACACCTTTTTCTTGCTTTTAGGAACTCGCTAAAAAATTGGAGTGTTAGCCTTGAAGGACAAACAAGTTGGGTCCTCACCATCAAGTATGCACTTAGAAGCTATTTCATGATTGGTTTTAGGTTTTCTTCTCATCACTCTCTTTTAAATATTAGAACATGGTGCAGAAGGGGGAAGTTCCTTCATCCAAAGTGGGTTGAGACCTTCAAACAATTGCAACATGATTTTTTTCATTTGCAAATCCATCATAGCTGGAAATTTTGGCTTTGACAATGGTTATTTAACTTCTTATGAATCATATAGTTAAATTGCAAATTATTGAAGATGAAATTGCTTCCCTCCTTCAACAAATCAATGAGCTCCATTTCTTTGTCAACTAGCTTTAATAGGGCTAGTCCTCCTTGGAAAATTTAGTAATTATGCCATTGTGGCCCTTCTAGACTTAAATTGATTTGTGTCCCTTGAGGGGGGAATTGGCCTAGGAAATGAGGAATTCCCTCCCCCTCACAAATAGTTCCTATGCATTTTAGATGTTTTAAGATTCTGGTGTTTTTTTGAAGGATATATGTAACTAGGTTAATAAGTGTTACAACTGCTACTGTTATAAAATTCTAGTTTTTTTACTTAGATAAGCCCTACTTCTTCTTAGTTCTCACTAGCAAAAGATATCAATTTTGTACTCTTTCATGTAAGGCCGTGTTCCCAAGCATCAATTTTTAATGTAAAAAAATCTTGTTCCTCTTAAAAAAGGATGAGTGGAAATTCTATATATCAAATTATTGAAAAGACAAATTCAAATTATAAATATTACTATTGAATTTATTTCTATATAGCGAAAAAAATCATAATATGTGTAATTGGTAAATATCACTTGGAATGATTTATCAAATTATTAACCGACTAATTAATATGTGTCTGTCATGAAAATTTTCAAACTCTATCAATTGAAAAAATTAATATATATTTATTTAATTATGAATGTATTATATTAGTGTAAATCATATTAACACTAGAGAGGGATCAATTTTTTTGAAGTGTGATATTTTTTTCTAATTTAAAATGGATTTAAATTGGTTGTAATCTCATTAAAGCCCGTCAAATTGAAAATTCACCATTTTATGTATTTATGGATAAGTAAAAAATACATGTTTTTATTATTTTTAAGATATTTATAATTACCTTGTAACTATATTTTTATGTAAATGTCTTATTTGTATATTTTATTTATGTGTAAATCTGGTTTCTCTCATTTACTCTCTCTATATTGCAATTTTATATTAGGGAAATTTATAATGTTTGTCTTTCATATTTAAAAAAAAATAGCTTGATAGGTTGGCTTAAGTGCTTTAGTGCTATGAATTATAAGTAGTCACATGGTTAAGTCCATGGCCTATGTGTCTCTACAGATATAATTAGGCCTCATTCAATGTCTCTGTGAGGTTAAGTTGCCAAAATTTGATCGTTTTACCTTGGGTACCATCCTTGAAATGAGGGTAAGTTCCTAGATAGTTTTCCCTCATGACAACATCTCTACCATACTAGGTTGTAGATGCACCTAGCTACTCTTGATGCAACCACAAAGCCTACCACATTCATATGAGCTTGAAGTGGTCAAAATGTTGTAACCTATATTCAACATGCTAAAAATCAACATAACACCTTACTATACAAAAATAGTCGCAAAATACTATTGTATAAGTTAATACAAACAACTCCTAGTTGGGGGTGGAAAACATTGGCAACGACTTTCAAGATAGGGAAATTGAAATCCCTCCACGTGGCTCACATGAGGAAGAAACATATTAAGAAAGTGACGCTTGGCGATCTAGCAATGAACATTATAGAGGAGAAGGGGGTTATAATAGAGGTGGAAATGGTGTTAGGTTGCATTTTTTGGCATTGTGTGATGAGGGTCTACTCTGTAGGGGGGTTTACAAGCCGAGAAGTCACAAGAGGCCTCTCTAAAGGACCAACCTTGTTCTTGACACAACATGAGAGCTTTTTCATGGATGTAGATAGGCTACCTAGCAAAGTTTGGGCTTCATTAGTGCTATAAAATGTGATTTGGGATCCAAGCTCAACACATCTCCTGGATCCGACCTTCCTAGATGGAGTGGTCGATGGTTTAGCGGAGAAAAGGCTTTGTGTCTTTGTGGGGAGTCCTGGCAGTTGCTTACTTGTTTTCTTTGTTGTTTATATAGGCAGGAAGCTTATTTTTTGTACAACCCAACAATGGGATGTAATTTGGTGGCTCTTTGTCACCTAGAGTTCAGTGCAGTTTATGTGAATGGGTTGACGGTCTCCCTGTTTTGTTTATCTCTTTGATGATGTGGTGGTTCAGCTCTTCTGAGTTGCCTTCTTGGGTTTCTTAGTGTGTGGGGGGGTGCATTATTTTTGGGTTGGATTCTTGGGCTTCGTGGTTCTGGTCAACCTAGATATCGAGTGTCAATTTCAATTTTAGAGGTTAATTGGGGCATGACAGTTGTTCTTTGTATTTAGTTCAGTGTTTGTGTATATTTTTTGGAGTTCTACCTTCCTGTGGGAGCGTGGTTGACCACAGTGGGAGAGTGGGCAGAGGCATTGTTGGTGGGAAGTCTTATTGGGTTAGACGTAGCCCTTCGATTGGAACTTCAATTTAGAGACAATGAGGTCGACCTCGGCGTAGTGGGGGGCATAAGGGGCAGGCGGCTAGGCCCCAAAATGTTTAACTAAAGGAAATGGAAGAATTAGATTAGTCGCATGATGTATCCTCAGGGCAAGTGGATTTACCACCCCCATTTGACTCCCTGGAAGCCGCATAGGACAGACACGATGACATAAATCATGTTATAAGATTTTTGAATGATATACAACATAACCAATGACATATCCTCAATAACCAGGATTCCCTCCGTAGAGGAAAAACAGGCTCCAAGACCAAAATGAACAGCTTTGAGGGATGTATGGCACACCTGGAATCTCATGTCCATGAAGCCTTCCATCGTCCAAGCAAGGGTGGCCATGTAGCCCAAGATCCAAATAATGAGAATAAATAAGGATGAGAGTGGGATGGATTTTGGTACCTGATCAGTTTTGGACCATTGATATATGGTCTCATAGCTTTGTGTGGTTTTTATCAATGTCTTATTGTTTGATTTGATGACCCACAGTGAGGCATTAGTTTTTTTTGAAAAAGAACTCTTCCAAATATGATCTCTTTAAGAATTAATATAATTAGTTGAATTACAAAAAAAATGTTAAAACCAACTACATAGAGTTTCTAAGATATCATCTTAATCCTATTCAATTGCAACATAATTAACAACTCCAAATTTGTTAAAGCTTGAAAAAAATAATATGACATAGAAAAATTAAATGCTTGCAACACTACTATATCAACATGGACTCATTACACTCATTGCAGCCTATAATTTTTATAATAATTGTTATTTTACAAATTATAAGATGAATATTATGATCCAAATTATCATGTTCAATTTTGAGCAACCAGCGTATTATGAGGAATATTTTGTTTCAGCCAAAGCTACACCTACAAACCAGCGTAATTTTTATATTTGAATACTTACAAAAAGTTTGCTCATAATTTTTAAATACCTACCTACCAACGTACCATAAAATTTAGATTTGAATATTTTATAAATACAAACCAGAGTAATTTTTATTTTGAATACTTACAAAAAGTTATAACATGCTCATAGCTCAAATTTTTAATTTGATATGGATTAGATTGGAATTATAGAAAGTTTGAAAATGCTCGCACTTCTTTTAAGTCTAATATAAATAATAGTGTGAGGAATCACACTATTATTTGACGTGCAAAAGAACATCCTATGCCTATGCTCCTGCTGAATCAATTAACTTTTGACCAGATGTCATTTAATCCGAAAAGAGCAGATGAATAGATGTCAAAGCTAGATTGAAAGGGTTGACGACATGGGAAGCTGAACTGATTCAAAAGGAATGCCTATCGGCATAAAAATACAAAACGATAGGCAATCCTTTTGAATCAGTTCACCTTCCCATCCCATGTCGTCAACTCCTTCAATCTAGCTCTGACATCTATTCGTCTGCTCTTTTGCGGATTAAATGACGTCTGGTCAAAAGTTAATTGATTCAAGGCATAGGATGCTCTAGACCCTTTTCATCTTGCTCTGACATTTGTTCGTATTCTCTTTTATGGATTAAGTGACATCTGGTAAAAATGTAATTGATTCAATTTTACTTGGCGTCATTCTCCGCATGCAGTGACGCATTTGGAGCATCAGGCATAGGATGCTCTAGGCAATGAGGAAAATGCTCCAAATCGCACTTAGAAATCTTTATATTCACTGTAAAAATGTAAATTTCACGTCACATCAGTCACAAATCTGCGACTTCTTTCAAAATCCTTTAAATAAATTCCCATCAGTGGAATGCTAAAAGAAAATGGTACCAGATTGACTGATTGTCGTGTCGTCACAGCGCTGTTAAGATATATGGACGAACCACGAGTTGCCCTGGAGGTTTTTTGTTTTTTTTATGGGTAGAAAAACAGTTAGGGTTTCAACACACAGTTGAATCATATTGTATTACAATGGATAGCGTAAGCGGAAGCGGAATGCGAGCTTATGCCCAGGCTTTGCTTCAGCACCTTGTGATGGAGAATGGTAAGAATTCAGTGTTGTAAATTGTTCAGTATTTGGTGAATGAATATCAGATTCAATGGTTTTGGTTATTTGTTAACCAAGGCTAAGATGTTTGATAAGGTTATTGCAGCTTCTTTTAACCTTTTAGATTTGATATACAATAATGGTTTTCTTGCAACGAAGGATTTCAAATCCGTGAAGTTGATACAAAATACAATGATAATGGTGACAGTATTGATGATGTCGGTTCGGTGTTGAATGCCTCCACTAATGGCACATAAAAGAAGCCTTCAAGCTTAAATGCATTTGATATCATTTCTCTTTCACGGGGCTTTGATCTATCATATTTGTTTGAAGAGAAACAACTAAAACATGAAATAGCTAAGCTTGAAAATTTCAATGTACAGAAGGCAGATTACAAGGTGAAGTTGCACGAGTCTGTGGGACGCGCAGTTAAGCTTGAAAATTTCAATGTACAGAAGGCAGATTACAAGGTGAAGTTGCACGAGTCTGTGGGACGCGCAGTAAAGGGCAACTAAAGGGAAACTATCTATTGTTGCAGATATTTGAGGTAACTCCTCTGTTTGTTGTGGAGTTGAAAAAATCTGGTGGGGACACATTGGACTATGAGGACTATGAGAAATTCTATGAAGAAAAGCTTAGGCCGGGCTTCAAAGACTATGTCTGGGCTTGGCATGGTGATCCATTTAATGCCCATTTTCAAATTTGTGGACACAACCGTTGAAAATTTGACTGATGATGATTCTTCAGATCAATTGGTGAAGACCAATATTCAGTTCCAATTCAAATTTATTTCCCCTTCGTTCTTTGTTCTTCGTTCGTAAAGTCGTTATAATTTATTTTTAAAAAAAACATGGACTTCTCTGCTAGGGGTCCTTTGTATAATTGTAGTGTGTTAAATATCTTCGTTAAATATTTTCTGCATGTTTGACTCACTTAGAATGGTGTGCATTTCTGTAAACCATAACTTCTCTTTAATCGTGACATTGGTGAACCAGTTTTCCTTTAATGGTGACCTTCGTGAACGCAGAGTTGTAGTTGTGGGTTCGCCTTTCAACATTTTCGTGTTTTTTTTTCTCTTTTTTCCGTCTCAAATGATGGGGGTAAGGTTATCTCGCCTGAAAGTAAAGGGTGAAATTCGTTTCAAATGATGGGTAAGGTTAGTTGGCCTGAAATTGAAGAGTGAAATGATAATGTTACGAGTTTTAACATAGCTAATTTAGCACGAAGTCCCTAAAAAAAAGTGAAATGATAATGTTAAGAGTGTTAAGCTGAGAAACTTGGCAAAGAGTCTGTAAAGTTTTTTTTTTTTTAAATGGTCTGTAATTTTATGTGATTATTTATATCATATATACAGATTTTCATTGTTAAGTATTTTTCAAGCATTAGTAATTTTATGTGATTATTTACATTATATAGACAGATTTTTATTATTAAGTAGTTTTCAAGCAAGTATTTTTTAAGTATTAGTAATTTATGTGATTATTTACACCACATAGACAGATTTTTATTGTTAAGTAGTTTTCAAACATTCACTGGAAGTTTCATGATGGCTTAGGCTACGAGCAAAAATAATAATGGCTTTAGTAAAAACAATAATGAACTCAAATTTATTTTCAAGAATCTGTTAAAAGTTTCATAATTTGTTACATAGTGAAAGCTTCATTATTATACTGACCTAAGTTTTGTAATGTTGGTGATATAAAATAAAACTGAAATAACACACTCATCATTTCCACTTAATGTTGGTGGTATAATGAAAAACTGAAATAACAGGCTCAACATTTCCACACACTCATCATTTCCAGTTAAGGATAAAGCAAAAGGTAAATTATAAAGCCAGCACCACATATACAACATCACTATCCCCACAATAAATTAAAACTAAAATAACACACTTACCATATTTGGTTTTCAAATGCATTAATCACATTTATTAGATATTTATGAGAAATTTTGTATTATTCAATAATAATTTGTATTCCCAACTGAAATAACACACTTACCATAATTGGTTTTCGAATACATTAATCATATTTATTAGATATTTATGAGAAATTTTGTATTATTTAATAATACTTTGTATTTCCAATTAAGGATAAAGAAAAAGGTAAATTATAAAGCGATCACCACATATACAACATCACTATCCCCACAATAAATTAAAACTGAAATAACACACTTCTTACCATATTTATTACATATTTATGAGAAATTTTGTATTATTCAATAATACTTTATATTTCCAACTGAAATAACATACTTACCATATTTGGTTTTCCAATGCATTAATCACATTTATTAGATATTTATGAGAAATTTTGTATTATTCAATAATACTTTGTATTTTCAGTTAAGGATAAAGCAAAAGGTAAATTATAAAGCGAGCACCACATATACAACATCATTATGCCCACAATAAATAAAACTGAAATAACACACCTACCATAAAGCACCACATATACAACATCACTATCCCCACAATAACTTAAAACTAAAATAACACACTTACCATAAAACTCATGGTTAACCATGGTAGTGCTCTAAGTATTTTTAAAGTCATAAATTAAAGTACTCGTAATTAATGTCATTTCACACTTTTTGAATAAAATACTATTATTGTCATTTCATATTTTTTGAAAAAAACAATACATATCCCTACACAATCTTCATGTATTTACACATTTTTCAATAAATATTATATTTGTATATTTTCAAATATTTGTAAAATTCATACATAAAACAATATATTATATTATATTATTTTTATATAGTATATTAATTACATATTATTATATAATTTAAATAATATAAATTTTAATAAATAGTATATTCTATAATTAAGAATTTATAAATTTATATTTATATTTTATTTTAAGTTATTTAAGTAGAAAGGACAAATGTATTAGTTGTGAAATGATAATGATTTTTTATTGAAAATCTTGGTGAAAAATTGAATTGCAAATTCATAAATATTATTTTGTTGGTTTGGCTATTATTTTATAATTTCCTTAGGAGATCCACCTCAAAATTCCCGTAATGTTTATTAGATATTTATGAGAAATTTTGTATTATTCAATAATATTTTGTATATGAAAAGTTTATATAAGTTTTGTTTAAAGAATAAATAATCATTCAAAAATTTCTAATTATTTTTTAAGAATGTAAAAATAATTTTATTTTAATTAAAATTTTCACTAAAAATAAAATATTCAATTTTTATTTTATAGGGTGTTTTCTTATTATGTTATGTAAATATTTTACTTTTTCAAATAAAATAAAATAATACATTTTATGATTATATTTATCACTAAAAATAAAAATAACTTTTTCTTAAACATTTTTACTTGTCAAAAATAGTATAAAATAGTATAAGGATTAATTTGACATGCAAAAGGATACTAAACAAATATTTTATAAACGAGTTGTTTTCTTAACTTAAAAACAACTCATTTTATAAATCTTAAGATATTTGATACCTATAAGGATTCTAAACCATTATTTTATAAATATTTTGAATGAGGAATTTTTTTATATATTTTATACCAATAAGGAATCTAAACAATTTTTTTCATAAGAATTCTAAGCAAATTTTTATAAGAATTATAAACCAATTTTTTATAAATTTTTTGGATAAGGCTCTTTTTTTTTTCAATGCCTATGTTTTAGGTTAGGAATAATGTATGTAGATCAAAGTTCTAAATAAATATAAGATCTTAATATTTAGAGATTTTTTTTTATAAAGGTGGGAGATTTATGATAAATGAGGGAATTTGTTAGAGAAGGGTCGGGATTTCTCTTTATGTTTTTTTATTTGGGAGTATATTTTTTATTAAAAATTTATTAGATATGTTTTTTAAATTAATAATTTTAGTTAAAGGATTAAAAAAAATTATGAGACCGTAATGTTTTTGTATATTAATGTATATTTTTGGTATCATTTTTTTTGGGGCAATTTTATTTAAAGATTAAAATATTTTTATGAGATAATCAATTTTTTATTAGCTAACTTATTTATTTTTGGGCAATTTTATTTAAAGATTAAAATATTTTTATGAGACAATCAGTTTTTTATTAGCTAACTTATTTATGTATATTTTGATTTCCATATGGAGTAATAAATGTATAAAAAATTTGAAAGTTTATATAATATAAAGGTTGTTTGTTTTTAATAGGAATGCGTACGAGGACTATTTAACTTTGGATAAAAGGGGAATCATTTATTTCTTATATGTTATATGGGTTTACAAAGCAATATCATAATCAATTTTTTTGGGATGATTTGATTTTATACATTATATGTAAACCATAGAATTATTTTAATAAATTTGAGGATCAATACTTTAAATCTTGATTGGAAATCTATTTTACATTAAATTTATAAATATAATGTTAATTTTTCTAATTTGGGAGACAATATTTTAAATAAAATGCATAAGCTCTGTCACTCATTTATTAAAAAAAGATCAACTTTTATGTGTTATTAAGCTTGTGTTTTGGAAATATTTAGTAGATGTTAATATTTTCATTCAGGGTCGGTAGGTGGTTGATTCAAATTTCTAAAATTATTTTACTATAATATTTTCATTCAAGGTGGGTAGGTGGTTGTTAATATTTTTATATAGTAAGGGACTATCTAAAAAATCACTTTTATATAGTCCTTTATAATTAGCAGATGTAAGGGACACCTTCAACAGTTTCGAACTAGTCATATTCAATTTCTCACATATTAAATGGTAAAGTTTTTGTGCTCTCAAAGGCCTTAGTGGAGAGATCAAGGATTATGAAGGAGTTATAGTTAGGATAAAGACACAATATTGCCTTGAATGGATTCCTTAGATGGTTAATTTCATTAAGTTTCTTGTAGTGAACTTTCAATTTAGCCATCAATCCTAGCTAACTAATGGTTCATTTATTCAAGTTATAGATTTTTCAAAAAAATCACTTTTATATAGTCCCTTACATAATTTGTTAATAAATTCTTTTTGTGTTGTAGAAGGTATGAAGATATAAATTGCAAGATAAGCAGAGAAAAGAGCAGACTATGTATGAATATATTATAAAGTTTCTTAGATTTATGAGGAAACACAAATCATACTTGTTGGGCAGGAAAAGGGAAAATATGAGAAAGTGATTAAATATTTTTGCTAGAGTTGCGATGATTATCTATATTTCTGGGGGTTTCATTTCCATGATTCATGCAATGTAATATTTTTGTATTTGTACTTTTGGGGGGTTTCATTTCCATGAATCATGCCATGTAATATATTTGTATTGGGTCTTGTTTTTTTTGAGGTACATATAGTAATGAAGTTGGACCATATTTTTCTTTTATTATTATTTTTCTCAAACATATAATTTTAAAAACATTAAAAAAATACACAATAAAATAGCTTAAATTGATTATGGAAACAAAAATATAATTTCTTCAATTTAAAAATCCTATCGACACCTCTTTGCACCTTTGTATAGTTTAAAAAATATTTTTATAAATGTTGAGTTAATTTGATATGGAAAAGAATTTGTAAATCTTGGATTAATTTGATATGAAAAAGGATACTAAACAAATATTTTATAAAGGAGTTGTTTTAGTATAATTTTTTTGGAAGTTTTTCAAATATTTTCTCAACTAAAAACAACTCATTTTATAAATCTTAAAATATTTGATACCTATAAAGATTCTAAACAATTATTTTATAAATAATTTGGATGGGAATTTTTTTTATATATTTTATACTTATAAGGATTCTAAGCAATTTTTTATAAGGATAGGATTATAAACCAATTTTTTCAATGCCTATGTTTTAGGTTAGGAATAATGTATGTAGATAAAAGTTCTAAATAAATATATGGTGTTAATGTTTTAAGAGATTTTTTTTTTTATAAATGTGGGAGATTTACGATAAATGAGGGAATTTGTTAGAGAAGGGTGGGGATTTTTTTTTTTTTAATTTTTAATTTTTAATTTGGGAGTATTTTTTATTAAAAATTTATTAGTATATGTTTTTTAAAATTTATGAGACCATAATTTTTTTTTGTATATTAATGAATATTTTTGGTATCATATTTTTTTGGGAAATTTTATTTAAAGATTAAAATATTTTTATGAGACAATCAATTTTTTATTAGCTAACTTATTTGTGTATATTTTGATTTCCATAAGGAGTAATAAATGTATAAATACATTTACGCCGATAGGCGTAGCCCCCTATCGAAATTGGCTTCATTAATGATTTTTCTAATTAATCTTTTTCATCTGATGGTCTAGATTGAAAGATGTCGGTATATTCTGGTCGTCGCCACTCAATCAACGAATGAAATTAAAAGCTATAACCTCCTTGCATGTCTAAATCAAGTGTTTAAACCCTACTTAAATTAATTTTTTACCAAATGATCATTAAAAATTTACTGTTCCTCTTATTTATCTCCACGTATGAGGGTATGAGGGATTAGAGTGAAATAAGGACATGTTTTGGGCGAGAAAGTTCTATCTTCAAAGCCGCATGGCATGTGGTTAGCTTAACGTTTCAGGTTTAATCATGGGATTTGTATGGAGGCGGCCATCTCTGCAAACAACAAGAAATATCAATGTCCATCCATCTTCCAACAGGAGCAGCGTGCCACGCGCAACAAATTCTTTAATGGCCATTATCTTCACCCGGTGCCATGCACAATGAATTCTGTAGAGCTATCGCACAAGCAGGAACCGTTACGGGAAGGTGAACCAGAGCGTCGCCCAAACGTTTGAACAGAGTGGTTCCACGGAGTTGTTCCACCTATCTGCTGTGATGGTTGGCATCGTAACGCTCAATTTCTTTCAGACCATAAGGCCACCTAGTTTAGAGCAGCCGCCACATTTGGACGCAGAGAACCGGGACTGTGGTTGGTTGGATCGAAGTAGGAAATCCTTCTGAGGAGCTTCACGGTTGTAGAACGCACGCTCTGGATGGTAAGCTTTCGAATACTTCTTGTTTTCATCCTATTTTCTATTCTCTCTAGGTTCTTCCTCCATCTTGTTTATAAAAAAACTCTTTTACAGTTGGGTTCTTAAACTACTTATGCATCCAGTGCAGGTCAGATTATTCCAACAGCCTGGTTTGATTGACCGTGAAATGATATTAAACAATGTTTGACAAGTTCGTTAGGCTTTCACCATGTATACAATAATTTAAGTTTGACGTAATGTGAATATATCTGCAAACAAAATCAACAAATGGGATTGACGGAACAGAGAATATTTCTGTCATTATATGTTTGATTGTGTATATATTCATTTAATTGAATGTTGTGTGCTTGAGAAATTTAGCATTGATCTCGGAGTAGATCGATGCTATTAAAGAATTTGCCTTTGATTTCTAATTCGAAGTATAAATTTGCCGGATATAATTATCAATTGAATTTTCAAAATGTCTATCGATCCCCAAACGTTCAACACTATCGACCATCCAAAGGCATTGAATGAGGTCGTTGAGTGGCCTGATTAATTCACCATCTTAATTTGACATTGAATTGAACATCTTCTTTACTTCTCCGATCAGTCTCTCAGCACATTCCCGGTGAGAAGCTTCCTGATCCGTTTTTCTTACAAAACTACACACACTCTGTGTCTTTTTAAAACTCTATCTTTTCTTACAAAATAAGCCTTTGGGCTCTCTGTTGTTTTCAACACACAGCTGTGTATAAAAAAAAATGCACACAGACTTTTTATTCACTGTGTATTGAAATACACATACTATGTTTTTTTCAATACACGCTGCTATGCATATTTATAATATAATATATTATAATATTATAATATTCAATACGCGCCAATAATATATTAAAATTCCTCTAATGCCCGGGCTACTCTCAAAATCTAATCTTGTTGCATATAAAATGCATTCTTCAAGTTTATGCCCAAATAATTTTTAATCTCCTGTGGAAGCTTATTACTTAGACAATGATTATAAAACCATTGAATACCCCACATTATGATTTTTACATCAACTATTCAGATTTAATCAAAACCCAATTACAAGCTTCCCCTTACCTTATAAGAGTTTGACATTGGTAAGTTATATTTCAGTGCGCATGGTTATTACGTCGCAACTTAATCACCGATGCCAAGAATTATATTAAGTGGTTAGATCTTGACTCAATTATATATATGCACCCTTAATCCTTCATAACTTACCCAATGCATCCACGTGTGAGCCTTCAACTATGCCAATTCATATAACCCCAACTTTGAACAAATATCAATCACCAACATATATGAGAGTTGGGTCCCACAACACACTCAAACCCACGTATACAAATTTTATGTGCGTGCCTTTGTGATAATTCATATCAACGATAATATGTTAACATGTATTACATCCTCCGTCAACATTATAACAAATCCGTTGACTCAAATTTAAACCCAGCACTAATATATATTTATATGACCTTTCGGGCCCCACAACCTCAATACACAACAAACCAAAGTCCGCAATGCAATTGGGTCCCATGACAACTTATACTTACTTCCTTAACCTTCGTCCATCACGCAACATGACTGCCGTTGATTTTCACAAGACCATGATCGGACGGATCTAACGCATATCGCGTTTTTTTGGCCTCTGAGGTATAATGCTCAGAAAAAACGTGAAATTCATGGTTTTAGAAAACCACTGCTATCTTACGTGTCACGCAGCAACGCACATCGCATTTTTTTTCAACGAATCTACTTACCACTTATGAACGCACGTGAACCCGCTGGTTTTGGACTCAAACCCGCTTTCACTATTCACGTTCATTTCATGGTTCCATTACTCCGCCAAGGTTCCGCTCTTATCTCTTAACTCTGTTCTCACCGTGTTAACGCTGTGACTTCCACTGATATCAAATCAAGCAAAGAGTTCAGTGAAAGACTTAATATGCTCAACAAACAGAGTTAACATTACCTGCGTCCTTCATAATACCCTCGCCGATTCCTCATTGGACTATTCGCAAGTGGTTAAACACCTTCAAGATTCAATTTTCACCAAGCTACGGGTTGTGGCTTTCATATGGAATCCGATATCGATTAACACAATCAATACTCTCCTTTCCTCTATGTGCAACTTAATAGCACGGTCAATGAACAAATCGAACTTGATCAACCGGAACAGAGTTCCATCCAGTTCAACCACGAAATCGAGAATTTCCTTGATTATTTCTTCACATAGGGAACCAATACATATAGCTTGAACTAACCCAGAAATATTAAGGAAAATTCAGAGTTAAATCCTTATTATCGAAAATTTTATAGTAAGCATTCGAAGCTAGGTTAAGGAGAAGCTTAGTAGTAGCATGAAAACTATTTTTTAGTGACAACGCAATGCGAGTAAAAGGATGAGGAACAACGTAATGAGTAAAGTAAGGGAGTAGCTATCTATTCTGCAGATTGGGTTAGAAGTAATAGAATTAAGTGGTTCATTTCTGAGAACAACTGATCATAATGCAGGGTAGGGTACTAGTGAAATGAACAAATACTTTTTTTTTTTAAGTTGTGTATTCATGAAGCATTATTATATATAATTATAAATGACCCATTTCAACAGCGGATCTATTAGGCATTGAGATAGATAAAACTGCAGGGCATGTATGCGATAAAAATGCCTATTAGTTAGACATATTTGCATGGACAAAACACATTTTAGATGTATTCTAGTGTAATGCAAAACAACCTTTTATCCCTTAAAGTCCCTCATAATTGCGTCATAATTTGAAAAAAGGTCTCGAAATCTCAAAATTTAAGCGTGAACAAAGAAATATCGTCTTATTACGGTGAAGTTCTATTCAAAATACTGTGTTAACAGAAAATCCTCCTTCGCATGAATAGTTATACTCTTGTCCATATCGCTTACATTATGGTGTTGTAGCTTCATTGGGAAATAATTAGTAAGTCCAAATCAATATACAATGAGCAATCGATCAATATCATCATATAGGCTATGGCATTAACATAGAATTTTACCAAAATATTTATATTATTTATGTTGTTTATGGAATTTTAGTTGTTAGTTTCTCGTCCATTACTTTATTTGGATATTAATGTTTTGTACTTGCATTTTCATGGAGTTTTAATATATTAATAGTAGGGTTTTTAATATTGATCTTAGAGTTTAATATTGATTTTATGTTTTAATATATTAATTTCACAGTTTATAATCTTAATGTTTATAGTATTAATATTAGGATATAGTATATTGATCGTAAAATTTATTAATTTATTAATAATATATATTGATCTATAAACACTATGGTTATATTTATGTTTTAAGGTTTAATATATTAATGTTAGAGTTATATATTAATATTATGGTTTTTTATCTCAGGGATTTTAATATTAATGTAAGGGTTTAATATATTAATTTTAAAATTTTATAATTTTGGGGTCTTAATATATTAATATTAGGGTTTAATTTATTATTATTATTATAATCAATTTAATATTAATTATTATTATTGCAAATTATTTATTATTATTATTATTATTATTATTAATTAATAAATAAATAAATAAATAATATCGATATTGTTAAATATACAATAATAATATTATTATCATTAAAAAAATATATTAATATTATTCTATTTCAATTATAATTAATAATAATAATAATAAATGAAATATACATAAATGAATGATGATGATGATGATGGTGGTGGTGGTGGTTAACGGCCACTGATACCAATCTTTGGTTTATCGGACCTAAAGAAAAGAGTTATTTAGTTTGATTTAAGGTTTTATTCCTATGCTCAAAAAGCTTGGAGAGAACCCTCCCAAGCTCACTATAATTTTGACATCTTAAAAGGCTAGGAAGGTCAGTATTGCAACAAATATTATGATGTAATAGATGTAATATTAAACTCATAATAATAAATATATAATAATAATATTACAAAAATAACTAATTTAATAAATTATTATTATTATAAATTATTTATATTATTATTATTATTAATTTACAATATCAATATAATAATAATAATAATAAAATTTATGGTATATTATTTAATTATTTAGTAATTATTTATTTAATTGAATAATTTTTAAATTATGGTATATTATTTAATTCAATATATTATTAATTATTATATATTACTATTATTGTTAATTATTTAATAATATTATTAATCGATAATAGCAATAATATTAAATTAATAACCATATTTTTAATAATAATACTTATTTAGTAATAATACTTATGAATAAAATCTTTTGGTGATAATCACATACAAAACAATATCATCCACGAGTTTTATAATTCATTTTCGAGATCATATTTTATTCTAATAGTTTATTTTTAATATTATTTTTATTTAAATTATTAATTTTTAATTGATTAAAATGTTAAATAATTATTAAATAATTAAATAATATTCAATAATTTAATTAAATAATAATAGTAACACTAATATTATTAATAATACTTTTAATTAATTAATAATTTAAACATAATAATAATGATTCAATTTAATATAGAATAATTAATTCAATTAATTAATCTAATTTATAAAAAAATAATTTCATAATAATATTAAATATAAATTAAAAAAACAATATTAAAAACAACTATTAAAATAAAATTATTATTATAAATAAAATTATTATTATGATTTTAAAATAAAACATGTGTGGCTTTATAAAATATGGTTGTCAATGGATAATCATGGTTGGTCAAGATTGATCATGGATAACCAAGGTTGATAATGATTGACCATGTTTGAGTCTATAAAACATGGTTGACCATGCATACACAAGGTTGACCATGATTGACCGCGGTTGACCATGTTTAACTTTATAAAACATGGTTAACAATTCTTGACCATGTGTGACCATGATTGACCATGATTATCATATTGAGACAATCTTTGTCATATTGTGACATTGGACCAAGGTTCAGACGATGATTGATTTCCATATTGAGACAATCTTTGTCACAATGCGGCGTTTGACCATGGTTGACCACAATTGATTTGATAAAATATGGTTGACCATGGTTGAATAATATTTAACTCAAAGAACTAGTATTATAAATAAAAAGTATATAAACCCTAAGATAAATATTATAAACAATAAAATAAACCCAATGGTTGATATGAAAATCACCCATGGCCAACCATGGTCATAGTTGGTCCAGTGTGGCATTGTGACAACAATTGTCTCAATGTTTAAATCAATTCCCTTGGGTTCACCAATTCCTTTGGTTTATAAAATTAAACCCTTGGGTTTATTAGTTCTTTTGGTTTATAATATGAATAATCGATCAATGTCATCCATGATCAAATGTCACATTCTGACAAATATTGTCTCAATATCATTGTGACAACAATTATCTCAATGTTTAAATCAATTCCCTTGGGTTCACCAATGCCTTTGGTTTATAATTTGTTGGGTAATGGTTTTCCCTTGGGTTCACCAATTCCTTTGGTTTATAATATTAAACCCTTGGGTTTATTAGTTCTTTTGGTTTATAATATGAATAATCCCTTGGGTTAATTATTAGTGTTTATTAATTTCTTCAACTTGAGTATTTTTTTATTAATTTTATTGATCTTTTGCCTTATTGGTCCCTTAGGTTATTAATATTTTTCCCTTGGGTTCACCAATTCCTTTGGTTTCTAATATTAAACCCTTGGGTTATTAGTTCTTTTGGTTTATAATATGAATAGTACATTGGGTTAATTATTAGTGTTTATTAATTTCTTTAGCCATAGTTGATCAATGTCATCCATGATAAAATTTCAGATTCTGACAAATATTGTCTCAATATGAAAATCACCCATGGCCAACCATGGTTGTAGTTGGTCCAACGTCGCATTGTGACAAAAATTGTCTCAATGTTTAAATCAATTCCCTTGGGTTCACCAATTCCTTTGGTTTATAATATTAAACCCTTGGGTTTATTAGTTCTTTTGGTTTATAATATGAATAATTGATCAATGTCATCCATGATCAAATGTCACATTCTGACAAATATTGTCTCAATATGAAAATCACCCATGGCCAACCACGGTCATAGTTGGTCCAACGTCGCATTGTGACAACAATTGTTTCCATGTTTAAATCAATTCCCTTGGGTTCACCAATTCCTTTGGTTTATAATATTAAGCCCTTGGGTTTATTAGTTATTTTGGTTTATAATATGAATAATCAATCAATGTCATCCATGATCAAATGTCACATTCTGACAAATATTGTCTCAATATGAAAATCACCCATGGCCAACCATGGTCGTAGTTGGTGCAATGTCGCATTGTGACAAAAATTGTCTCTATGTTTAAATCAATTCCATTGGGTTCACCAATTCCTTTGGTTTATAATATTAAACCCTTGGTTTTATTAGTTCTTTTGGTTTATAATATGAATAATCGATCAACGTCATCCATGATCATATGTCACATTCTGACAAATATTGTCTCAATATGAAAATCACTCATGGCCAACGATGGTCATAGTTGGTCCAATGTCGCATTGTCACAACAATTGTCTCAATGTTTAAATCAATTCCCTTGGGTTCACCAATTCCTTTGTTTTATAATATGAATAATCGATCAATGTCATCCATGATCAAATGTCACATTCTGACAAATATTGTCTCAATATGAAAATCACCCATGGCCAACCATGGTCATAGTTGGTCCAACATCGCATCGTGACAACTTTTGTCTCAATGTTTAAATCAATTCCGTTGGGTTCACCAATTCCTTTTGTTTATAATATTAAACCCTTGGGTTTATTAGTTCTTTTGGTTTATAATATGAATAATCCCTTGGGTTAATTATTAGTGTTTATTAATTTCTTCAACTTGAGTATTTTTTATTAATTTTATTGATCCTTCGCCTTATTGGTCCCTTAGGTTATTAATATTTTTCCCTTGGGTTCACCAATTCCTTTGGTTTCTAATATTAAACCCTTGGGTTATTAGTTCTTTTGGTTTATAATATGAATAGTACGTTGGGTTAATTATTAGTGTTTATTAATTTCTTTAGCCATAGTCGATCAATGTCATCCATGATCAAATGTCACATTCTGACAAATATTGTCTCAATATGAAAATCACCCATGGCCATGTCCAACGTCGCATTGTGACAACAATTGTCTCAATGTTTAAATCAATTCCATTGGGTTCACCAATTCCTTTGGTTTATAATATTAAACCCTTAGGTTTTATTAATCTGTATTATTTTTAATATTGCCCTTAGCCTTATTGATCCCTTAGGTTTTTTTATCCCTTGGGTTCACCGATTCCTTTGGTTTATAATATTAAACCCTTGGGTTTATTAGTTCTTTTGGTTTATAATGTTAATCACACATTGGGTTTATTACTCTCTTGAGTTTAAAATATTAATTATTAGGGTTTATTAATCTCTATTGATTTTAATATTCATCTGTTAGGTTTATAATATTTATCCCTTAGGTTCGCTGATTCCTTTGGTTTATAATATTAAACCCTTGGGTATATTAGTTCTTTTGGTTTATAATGTTAATAATCACGTTGGTTTATTAATATCTTATTTTTAAAATACTGATTCTTATGGTTTATTAATTTATTAGGTTTTTTTAGTTTAAAATATCAATTCTTAGGGTTTATTAATCTCTTGTGTTTTTAATATTGATCCCTTATGTTTATAATATTTATCCCTTGGGTTCACCAATTCCTTTGGTTTATAATATTTAAACCTTTGGTTTATGATGACATTGGGTTTGTATTATTAATTATCCCTTGGGTTTATTAATATCTTCAGTTTAAAATATTAATTGTTAAGGTTTACTAATCTCTTAGGTTTTTTGTTTGTAAATATTGTTTCATATGCTTTATTAATCTCTTCAGTTTAATATATTAATTCTTAGAGTTTATTACTTTCTTATGTTTTTGGGTTTAATATTATTAGTATATTAATAAATATTATTAATAAATGTTATAATATTATTAATATATCAATAAATATTAATATATATTATTAATAAATATTATAATATTATTAATATATATAAAATATTTTGTTGATTTTAATCATAAATATATATTATTTATTGATATATAAATTAATGTGCTATGTAGTGGATATAGGCCTATTGGCGTATATCAACCACATTGGTGAATGTGGTTGTAAATCTTTTTTATATACGCCTATTGGTGTATATCAACCACATTAGTAAATATAATGTGGTTGTGCTAGTATTAAAAAAAAAAAATTGAAAGTTGTATTAATATAAAGGTTGTTTGTTTTTAATAGGAATGTGTAAGAGGACTATTTAATTTTGGATAAAATGGGGAATCATTTATTTCTTATATATTATATGGGTTTACAAAGCAATATTATAATGTATTTTTTTAGGATGATTTGATTTTATACATTATATGTAAACCATAGAATTATTTTAATAAATTTGAGGATCAATACTTTAAATCTTGATTGGAAATCTATTCTACATTAAATTTATAAATATAATGTTAATTTTTCTAATTTGGGAGACAATATTTTAAATAAAATGCATAAGCTCTGTCACTCATTTATTAAAAAAATATCAACTTGTATTTGTTATAGGTTTCTCGTTCTTTATGAATTAAAGCTTGTGTTTTGGAAATATTTTGTAGTTGTTAATATTTTCATTCATGGTGGGTAGGTGGTTGATTCAAATTTTAAAAACTATTTGACTATACTATTTTCATTCAGGGTGGGTAGGTGGTTGTTAATATTTTTTATATAGTAAGGGACTATATTAAAAATCACTTTTATATAGTCCCTTGTAATTAGCAGATGTAAGGGACGCCTTCAATAGTTTCGAACTAGGCATATTCAATTTCTCACATATTAAATGGTAAATTTTTTGTGCTTTCAAAGGCCTTAGCGGAGAGATCAAGGATTATGAAGGAGTTATAGTTAGGATAAACACACACCATTTCCTTGAATGGATTCCTTAGATGGTTAATTTCATTAAGTTTCTTGTAGTGAGCTTTCAATTTAGCCTTCAATCCCTATCTAACTAATGGTTCATTTATTTAAGTTATATATTTTTCAAGAAAATCACTTTTATATAGCCCCTTATAATTAGCAGATGTAAGGGGTGTTAGAGTGAACTCTACATGCCTCCATTTGACCCCCAACTCAAATTGACTAAGATAACTAATTTTTTCTAACTTAGTTAACTCATACAAGTTGTCATGTGATGAGGAATTAGAATTTCCTTATGATTTAATTAAGGGAAATTAAATTAGAATTCCTTTTGATGCAAGAGAGGGAATCCAAATTGCAAAAAATAGATGAATAACATTACACAAAGATAAATTGGGAGGACAAGTAATAATATAGCAAACAAGAGGAGGAACAAGGGATGTACCCAGAATAGGTGCAGAATCTTTCAGAGAGGTGAAGATCGCATGGTTGTGCGTACGAGCTTGTGTGACTGGCCAAATCTGCAACACCCCAGCAGGTTCAGTGTGGGAGCCCAGAGGATCCACAACCGGAGCCAAAACAATGCACATAGGATCATTTTGAGTAGCCATGTGCACAATAGTTTTGGTGAGTGGAGACGCAGCACCCATAAGAGGGAATTCTTTGTAAAGATGACCAACCACATGACACTGACGGCATCTGAAGGGAACCCCTTCATAATCCAACACCTGATATCTAACCATATCACTGAAGAAAATTTTATAATTATTGTAGAGTCCTTCCCTCGTATCCAAGAAGAGCAAAATACAGGCCACAAATATGTTTTCCGCCTCCATATAGGAGTGATCATGATCCAAGTAATGGCCAAGATCCTCCCCAATGCTCTGAAGGGAGGCTTCATTCTAGAATTACAGCAGAAGGCCAGGTAGTCAAACCCAAATCGAACCAGCCCCAGATTTCTGCTTATCCGAATCGAATAAAGGATTCCATCATTTCAACAAAACCGCGTGCATCTCAAGGTGTCAGTACTTGGAGAGTACCCACTCCTCCATAGCAGGTTGCGAGAAGATGAGGGTGAAAGAACCCCTGTTCATAGTCAAGACACCTGAAATATGTTCCAAGGAGCTACCCCAGATCTCCTCCATCCAAATATTGAGCCTGGAAGATGAGTAATTCTTGCCCCTGACCTTGCCCACCAAAACCATCATCATGGTATGCTCAATGTCTGCCATGCCCCTGTCTGGACGAAATTTGATGTTGCATATGTTCCAGTTCTTAGTGCAGCGGGTCTTTTTATTTTTGCAGTGTTGAGTGTGTTCTTGAGAAGCACCACCCATCACCATAGGTTCATCTAAATCTGAAGAAATGGGGTCATCCGAGGGAGGAGCAGCAATGGGTATACCCTCGAAACATCCAGAGGCTGCAATAGGAGAGAACTCAGCTTGAGTGGAAACTGGATGGAGGTTAATCTCCTCCCTGCCAATATTTAGGTCCATAAATGCCAAATCATCTACCTGAGAAATAATAGGTCTAGGCTCAGCAATGGAGCACGGCGGGAAGTCAGGCATCTCTTGTGCTTGCAGTTCCCAAAGACACAAGACAGATGGTGATGGAATATAGAATCCACCCTGTGTAAAATCGGTTCCGCATAGACCTCAAAGGTAACTGACAGTGGTTGTTCAAGTAGGTGCATAAACAATGATGAGTCACCCACCTCCATGGCAGCCACATCATTTACCGAACGCTTACCCCAAATCTAGACTCCTTCCATCGGGTCAGGTGAATAGTCTAGCTCCTCCTCATATATACTCATGTCTGCAGTGCGCCCACCAAATGATGCCCACGGCGGTCAGTAGACGAGCCCACCCAAAAGCTCGTGGCAGAATAGGGTACCACACCAATGGAAACAGATATAGAGAGAAAAATCTACGAGAGAAAACCGGGAGGGGAAAAACGAGACGCGAAGAGCTCAGAGGGAATAAGGAATCACCAAGGGCACATAGAAAATCGAGGCAGGGCATGGACCCCCAGCCGTGCACCGAGGAAACTTTCAGGGCCAATGGAGGCAAATAGCAGGAATATCGGGCCAAGGGCTCACGGGGTTATAGCAAATGTAATAATATTCAAAAACAAGGTAGAAACCCCAAGCTAAATAAAAATGTAACCAATAACAAACCCATATCGAACAAAACCTCTAGTGGAGGAAAATAGATTAATATTGACGATGAAATCAAAGGATGTGTTATAGACAAGGCCAAGAACACCAAGAAACAAACCGCCTCATCACAGCGGCACCAAAGCTGGGGCATAACTAGTCACGACCGCCATAGCTAGGGTTTCACCTTCCACATTTAATTTTCAGTTCTAGGACTCACTCATTTATTTCAATTTATTAGGAATTTATTTTATTTTAAATTATTTATTATTTTCTAAATAAAAATTTAACTCACTCATTTATTTGGTGTTAATTTTATTAAAATAATAAAAATTTCAAGTGAACAAAAAAAACATATATCCACATAGAAGCGAAATCACAACTATCAGTCCATCTACCCAATAAGCTCGCTCATTTTATTAAAATGAATAAAAATTAAATTGAAAAAACAAATAAATTCAACTGAAAAAACAAATAAATTCAACTGAAAAAACAAAAAAACATATACCCACAGTAGCCAAATCACAACTAGCACTCCATATGCCCTAGACCCCAAGATCACTGCTAGCACTCAATATTTTACTATTAATACATCTCTGAAAAAGAATTTCATTACCATGTATTCATGTATACATCAAACTATATTAGATATTTAACAAACATATTTTTCAAAATTTATGTTTGTTAGACATTATCCTACTCAGAGAAGAAGTCAATCTGTGTATTTTGATAAGCCATGTTCACACTGGACTTATATGTCATGGGGCTCAAAAAAATCTTGAAACTGCTGCCACAAGAGATGACATATAGAATGAATTTAAAGGAATTTATTTTAAATACTTTTTTTAATTCTATCTTTGGATGTCAAACTCATTATGGGGCCATGCTTTGCTCACGTTTACAGATAGTGGTGTAATGTACGCCACAGATGGCCTTCTATTCGAATCAGAACTCACTTGCTAAACTCTTCTTTTGATGCAAGATGAAACAATATCCAAAGTGGAAAATGTATGTAACAAATTTCTAATAATAGACTGCAAAATCACTTAAAATGACATATTTCTGGGTTCAACATACTTGAAAATGACATATTTATTTTATCAACATAATATAAAACAAAAAGTACATAGTTGAGATGCATGATTCACTCATCTTATTATTCGAGGACTTCAATGGGAATGCCAATACCGGAAGCAAAAGAGGCAGAGGGTGCAGTTAAAAGACCCAGATTTTGACTGTTTAATGTGGCCAGGACACAAAAAAATATTGGGTAACCCAACCCAAAATATGAATAAAACATATTATGCTTTAAAAAGTGAAACACGAAATAGCTAAACGAAAAACACAAAAAAAAACATTAATTTGAGTGGAGTTGATCAAGAGTGGTTGGTGTTAGAAAATGTAATTCCTACTTGTCTGAGTTGTGATTATTTCTATGTATAGAGTCTGTTCCTATTCAATAGAAGTTAGCTAAACCTAAGATTCTAGTTTGGTGTGAGGCTGAGATATTCTCTCAACCAACTTATTGTGCATCCAAGATAGTTTTCCTATCTTGAGACTATACTTGATGTATATATTTGTAATTCTCTTGATTAATTGACTATAGTGTGTATCTTAGTTTTTATCTTGGTATCGAGAGCTGGACCGCGAAGAAAAAAAAAAGCACCATAAGCAAGGAGCATGACCACTTGGATCTACATGGAGAGGTATGCTGCTCGAGCCTGAATTCCTGCCTACTTATCTGCACTGCCACTATTGCTGGAGTGTGAGGAGGAGCGTTGCCTTGTGCTGTCTGCCTACTTATCTGCACTGCCACTATAGCTGGTGTGTGAGGAGGAGCGCTGCCTTGCGCTGCCTGCCTACTTATCTGCATTTCCACTGTTGCTGGCGTGTGAGGAGGAGCGCTTCCTTGCATTGCCTGCCTACTTATATTCACTACCACTGTTGCTGGAATGTGAGAAGGAGCGCTGCCTTGCACTGCCTGCCTACTTATCTGCACTACCACTATTGTTTTCGTGTGAGGAGGAGTGCTACCTTGTGCTACCTGCCTACTTATCTGAACTACCACTGTTGCTGGCGTGTGAGGAGGAGCGCTTCCTTGCGTTGCATGCCTACTTATCTGCACTACCACTATTGCTGGTGTGTGAGGAGGAGTGCTGCCTACCTAATTACCTAGAGGAGCAATCTACGCTGCCTACCTGAGCGCTTCCGAAGCGCTGAGTCATTGATCGCTGCCCTCTGTGTGGAGAGGAGCTCTGCGTGGAGCGTGAAAAAAAGTGAGCAGCACAATCAGAAACAACAACTACAATAACAATGACAATCACAGTCAAAGTTACGGAGGAGGATCTGTTAGGACCAAGAAAATATTTGTTAATACATGCTTGGGTAATTGGGATTTGTTTTTTAATGATGAAAGTATTTTGTAACAAAAAAATTAATATACATATTGAGATTAGTCACCTCAATATGAAGTTATTTTTGTTAGACTTGACTACTCTAACAAATGACATGTTAAGGATGGAGTTCCAAGTTCTAATTGACAAAGAAAAAGATGCCCAAGATGTGAACATTTCAAAATATGATGTAAAGGAGCAGCGAAAACATTTAAAGGATGATGGACAACGAAAGTGAAAATCGAATTTGTGTGAGTTTTTGGAATAGACTTATGACCATGGTATAGTATGAGTCACAATTTGTAATTAGAGCAAATCTACATGTCATTTATTGTTTGTACGTGCTTTAAGACCCAGAGAGGCATGCATACCCCTTTGTTATATGTTCCCTCTGTCAGAGAGTTTTAACACCCTGGAAGGGTGTGTCATGCGGGATGGATCCACTTGGGTGGGCCATATTGGTTTTAGACTCCATGAGGTGAAATATATATCTAAGGGGAGTTCATCGAGAGGTTGGATGAACCATGTATGTGAAGGACTTCCTAATATACTAGCAGTTGGAGCGGTGGGAACCCATGCATTCCGGTAGATGGTTGTTCCTTTATATGGACATCGACAATTGCATGAACAAGATACAAAGTGTAATTACCAGACATGACCTGATGTAGATGTTGCAGATATATATCAAGACAAGTAGTCATTGAGGGGGTGTGTTAGAAAATGTAATTCCTATTTGTCTGAGTTGTGATTCTTTCTATCTATAGAGTCTGTTCCTATTCAATAGAATTTAGCTAAACCTAAGATCCTAGTTTGGTGTGAGGTTGAGATATTCTCTCAACCAACTTATTGTGTGTCCAAGATAGTTTTCCTATCTTGAGACTATACTTGATGTATATGTTTGTAATTCTCTTGATTAATTGAATATAGTGTGTATCTCAGTTTTTATCTGTTGGAACCCTAAAGTCTGAAACCGTTGTTTGGAAAGGGGAAGGGACTACGTGAAAGTTAATAGTATCACACCTATTACATTCTCCCAATTCTAATGACACACATTAAATTTAGTGAACTTACATAAGTAATTTTAAGCGCAGTCAGACATCACTAGGAACAACAAAAAGTTTGAAACCGTTTTTTTGAAAGGCACTCTATCATCATGCAGAGAGAATTTCCTCAATGCCTTCTGAAGCCTCAAGAGGGTTGGCAAGCCCAAGGCTTATGACTTTATATTATCCCAAATGCGTTTTACTAAAAAAAAATATCTAGATTTCTACCTTTTTTATTTTCTAGTTTCAAAATTAAGGTTGACTATAAAATTCGGCCTCTCTTTGCACCTTTTGGTTCAAGGTGCAAAGGGAAATCACCCATGATCGTTCCTTGATTAGAATTATAATTAAAAATTCATTTTGTTGTGGAATCAGGGATAGGTGTGGCTTTGAATGTAGCCAAACCCAAGCAGGGTTCAACAATAGCAATATTTGGCCTTGGGACGGTTGGATTAGCAGTATGTACTAATGACAAGTGTTTTTTTTTTTCATTTGCAAATTTTCAAAGATTGTTATGATTAGGCAACAATTCATCTGCATTTATGTTTTTTTCCTTATTATTTGGCAAACAATATGAAAAAATTATTTGAGTGGCAGGCAGATTTTTTTTGTTTTTTTGAAATTTAGTAAAAAAAATTTCAAAAATTTGAAAAGTTCGAATGTTTAATTTTTTTTTTTTTTTTTTTTTAATGAAAATGGATTTAGTACCATCAAAAATTCTAATCACCAAAAATCTTGAAATCCCAAAGTCCTAAAATTTAATAACTGTAACCCAAACTGATTTTATCTTTAGTAAGTTCTTTAAACTACATTATTGTTGTTTAACTTTTTCCCTAAGAATTCTGATATGTGCATAACTTCACAGGTTGCCGAAGGGTCAAGAATGGCAGGAGTTCTCGAATAATAGGAGTCGATTTAAACAGTAACGGTTTTGAAAGAGGTACATTGTCCATTTCCTTTATTGGATATTACCTATGTATATTTGTTATTTCCATTATTGGATATAGCGTATGTATATATGTTATTTCCATTATTGAATATATCTTGTCTATATACATTATTTCCATTATTAAATATAATATGTGTATATATGTTGACTATAGAATTGGTTGTAGAATTGGTTGTATGAATCATTTCAGTAAAACTCTTCAATGTAACAGAATTTATGAACCTGCTAGACAACGAGAAATTTATTCAACAGGTTGGTTGAGCTTCCAACGATGTTCTTCAATCTCTTCAATTTATATTTTTCAGATCCGAATACCTCATTTTATTAAATGATATAGCTTATCTGAGTTGCGCAACTAGGAAATTGGAATGCCAATATTTATGCTTATTAAATAGCATTTGGCATTAGGAAATGAAGATTACAAAGTTTATCAAGTTGTACATGTTTATCTGCGGAAGAGTAATTGGATTTGAATCAAGATGTATTATTTTGGAAGTCTGAAGTATGTGTACCATGGATAGGGGAAGTGTGATGTGAGTGTGATCTATATCTTGTAGGGTTATATTAGAATTTTAATGGTATTTTGATTTATTTATTTTTATATGATTTGGGAAAATTTATCATAATTCAAACTTCGAATTAGTAATGAGGATAGTCATTTTTCGTTGCTATTAGCTAATGGAGGTTGAATCATTTATTAGATAGTGGAGGTTGACTCATTAACCTTATTCAAGGAAAATCATGGCTACGCTTAACCTATTTCCTATTTTTATTAACAAATGGGGGTTGATTCATCATCTTTATTCAGAAAACCATCTTATCTGGAATAACTGGCTAGTAGTTCTTACTGGTAGCCCGACAAAGTTTAGGAAAGAGTTTCACTCTTACTAAATGCCTATGACCCTTAAGGGTTATACTCAAAGCTTTCTGCCACTATCCTTAAGTGAGCTTGTGAGTCTTGTTGTTCATAAAGAATCTAGAGAAGAGCTGGTTGAACAGCTCCTACTAATGCTGGAAGTTATTGACCCAATGATTTACTTTATTTTAAGGAAATGATTTACTATATTTGTATTCATGCAGTAATTTACTAAAATCTATATAAATGCAGAAAATTCTCTTTTAAATTTGCACCTATACATATAATTTTTTAAGAAGAAAATTTTACATTTTTTTAACTACAATTTTTAGTAAAGTGTTGCGCTTGTAAGTATTATTTACATATTTTGACCACGTAGTTAGCTTTATGCATTACATATTTTTGACCTTTTAACCACATAGGATAGTTAGGTAGTTAGATTTATGCATCCAAGTTATATTTGGAAAGATAAATATAAATCATTTATTGCTCTAAAGGATTAACATGTCATACATGCTCTCTGAAAATAATGACTTTCAATGAATCAAACTTTATTAGCATCACTAGAAGCATGAAAAAATATGAGATAGAGGACTTCATGTGTTATTCAAGTTTAATTAAAAAATACATTTTTAGTTATTTTATAGTCCAAATTTTATTCATATGGATTCATATTTAAACAATAAACAAAACTTATTTAAAAATAGTATTTCTATATTATAAATTATGTTAATTAGCTAATTATAATAATAATAATAAATTTGGTAAAAGTTCAATAATTTTTTTTAAAATAATAATAATAAAATATTTTTTTTAAATATATTTTATATTTTATTATAATATAAAACTTAAATTCTATGATGAAAGTAAAAAGGTGGAAAAAAAATGAACACTATATACTATTTTACATAAACTAAAATAATTTATAACACTACCAAACAATAGCTTTATTTTGAATTAAAATGCATAAACATTAAAAGAAACATAAATATATTTTTTATAGTTTCAATTATGGTGTGGGTAATAGTTAGTTTTAATCAAAGTTTTGATCTAATATATGAATTTTCATCTTCAAAGGTTGACCTTGCTACTTTAGAAAATGCAAAATATATGACATAGATATCTACAAATGTCTTTCTCATACAGTTTTTCCAAACTAACAAACCTATCGGCCTCACTTTGCACCTTTTGGGGCAGCGGGTAAATGAAGGGAGTTGGGGCTTCCATTGTCGGTCTCAATTTAAAGAAGGGAGTTGGGGCTTCACACTAGTGGGTGCTAGCAAACAATATAAGGGAGTTGGTGCTTCCTATGAGTGGTGGCTCACAAAGTGAGATTATGTAACATAATAAGAGCTTAGATTACATCATAATAACAAAGATTGATAGTTTTTTCCCTTTTAGGTTTTCACATCAAATTCTTTGTGTTCCATGTGTCTGTTGATCATGTTTTTGTTGTGTATATTTATGAGATAGTTTCATTTTCTACATGTATTATGATGGTGGTTACTCACATAATGATTGAAAATAATGAATCATAAATATAAATTGGCATCAAAGTTAGCATTACTCTTAATACCAATCCACCCACTTTCAATATTAAATATTGTTTAAATGGCCAATTAACTGTGCAAAGGGTTGATGTAGACCAGTCAAAGAGCGCGATGTGGTATCCCCAAATGGACTATGGTGGTTTGCAAAGACTCCATTCGAGAGGTTTGAACGTTTTCCTTCATGATAAATTTCAACTAGCTTGACCAAGACCAACAATCCATTGTTACAGAGCTCCTAGAATAATGCTTCTCCTAGAATAATGCCTTCTCCTAGAATAATGCTTTTTAAAGTTTTTGAAGAACCTATATGTTAACCATGCCACAAATTTAATTACTTGACTAACCATTGTGTCGTTGTTTTACATATAATAGTGGAGATAGAGTTATAATGTTAGAATTGTAAATATTCCAATTATCCAAAATATCACAATGATATATGGGTTTGAACCTAAGACCTCACCATATAAACCAATGCTTTTTCCAATGCTCCACATGGAGCTTTGTTGTGATGATTTTGAAACTAAAGTAGTTTTATGTTTTTCATACTCTATGTACTTTGAACAAAGGAGGGAAAGGATGGTTTGGAGCCTTGTCTTTTACTGTTTGAGAGAAGGAAAGTAGCTTTCTAGATACCATGACCTCTGTGGTAAAACTGGGAATGATCATTGTTGCAAGTTGGAGACCTAGTCAATATAAACATATATTTTACATCACTTAATAAAATGGTTACTCATTATAAGTTGGCTAAGAAACATAACTGACCCAAGATGAACTTCATTAACAACCTACATTTTCCTTCTCCCTTTTTTTTGCAATTTATTTCTTCTATTCAACCTTTCCATTCACTCATTAAGTTAAGCACACTTTTAATTAATGCAAATAAAATCATAGAATTTGAATTAAAGCATTATTTATGCTACATTATATTAATAAAATGTATTACAATTATAGGGTTACTAATCACGAAGTATTAAAAAGCTTAAAATAATTACCAACCATTATATATATATAATAGTATCACTTTGTTTTGTTAATTTAATTTTATAAATATATAGAGATCTATCCTCCCCATCCATCACATAAATATTTTAAATTTTCGATCTGTTTTGAACGTGCTAATGTGGTTCATTTTCAATAAAATTAGATGAAGATAATTTGATCCAATAGGGGAAATAACTAGTAATTGCACCTTGTGTTGCAAAAGAGCGTCGTAAAGCAATAGAGTATGGAGAAATGACATAGATTAAAGCCAGATAGAATAAACCCTTTCAGGTGGTTAAGTGGCCTATTAGGTGGTTAAGAGAGGCTGATAAGTTTGTTAATTTGGAAAAACTGTATAAGAAAGACATTTGTAGATATGTATGTGATATATTTTGCATTTTCGAAAGTAGCAAGGTCAACCTTTGAAGATGAAAAGTCATACATTAAATCCCAACTTTAATTAAAACTAACTATTACCCACACCATAAT
Organism: Pinus albicaulis; assembly: GCA_034641835.2. Lineage (NCBI taxonomy): Eukaryota > Viridiplantae > Streptophyta > Pinopsida > Pinales > Pinaceae > Pinus > Pinus albicaulis. Next base: position 582,480,197 of record CM076577.1, read on the forward strand.
TGAAAACTAAAAAAAAAAAGAGATTTATGTTTGTTTTAATGTTTATGCATTTTAATTTAATTCCATCATGTCGACAAATTCCACATATTTCTTTTCAATTTATTAGAACTAGTCTAGATTTATCTAACTCCTTACTTATGAGGGATTAAAATTTTGGAAGTGCCAACCTCTCAAATTCTACACTTTGAAAAAATTAGATTTCTAACCTCTCAAGTTCTACACACTTAAAAAAAAATATTTTTAGCCTATTGAGTTCTACACTCTAAAAAAGAATTAGACTTTTTATTGACTTAATATTTATTTATTTTATTGAATAATATTTATTTATTTTAATTTTAAAAAAAGACATGTCAATTCGACAAAATTAGATTTTTTTATTGACTAAATATTTTTTATTTTAATTAAAAAAAAAACACATGTCAACGCCATATTGAGTATAGACAAAATTACACCTCGCCTTCATAGTGAGTTGTAGAATACACCTTTGGACTCAATATAAATTTCCATACTCAGTTGTAGAATACACCTTTTGACTCAATAAATTTCTGTAAGTTCAACCAAATTTCATACAAATTTGGTAATAACATTCCACTAATACACTGATGGCTTTTCCATTCTACATTGAGATGAGCCGGAACTAATATATATGTGTGCGTGCGTGTGTGTGTGTGTGTGTGTATAATGATACGTTACAAAACCCATACACCCATACATACAATCCATTGGTTGGGCCAGATGTTCATATAATCCCTAGCAGCCACATGGGCATTCTAGCATTGTTGTTGTATTTTCATTTTGTAAAGGATGATGGATTTTTCTCCAGAAATGTTGATCCAGGTGGATATTGGTGGCCACCCGCCTATTCCACTTGGGCCCCCACCATTGTCTCTTTCAGTTTTTTAGTTTCGGCATAACTTACTATTTTTAGCAGTTTTTCGGGTCCTGAACTTCCGGAGCCGTTTTGAGGCCCTAAACGACGTTTTTTGGGTATCGTTTTACCAGCGAATTGGATCATCCAATTCATCCCGACAGTTGTAGTCCTCGGATAGAGCTTTCTAATGATGTATCATGTGCGTCAAACGGAGATAGTATGCCAAAGTTACGTCCCTCGGAAGTTGAAACACCAATTTACCCAAACGGGGCCCATAGTTTTGGCGCTTCATCTCCTAGGGTTAGGTTTTTGGGATGTTTAGGGTTCTCCATTGTTTCTCAATAATAAATAGGCCCTCGCGCCTCATTGTAAAGCAGTTCAGAGGTCTGTAGCCACCACATCTCTTCTCAGAGATAGCTACCAGTACCCTAGCTAGTTTATTTCCATTGTCTGTAAGCAAATTTCAGTTCTTTGATATTAATGAAATGAAGTGTTATTTCCGCTGCATCTCTGTATTTATGGTTATATGTTTATTCTGTTGCGTTCCTGCATAAATCCGGATTAGTGGTATCGGAGCGGTTTGCTTTTTCTCGATCCTTCTTTGCATGTCCCCAACGAGGTCGGGGTATAAGGAGCTAGGGCTCGATCTGGTGGAACCTTTGCAAGATCAGCCTCGCAAACCTCGACGGACGCCTATGGGGGACGAAAAGAAAGATGAGGGAGCAGGAGATCCTATCAAAATATTGCTCGAGGAGGCCCTCGAAAGACAAAGGAACGTGATGATGGATAACTTTGCTCAGATCCTTCAACGGCTACCCACCGGCGGCGCATCTGCATCCAGCAGCCACTCTGGAGGCGCGGCTCCTTTTAAGGTACAAGTAAATTTTGACATTCCCATATTTGAGGGTCAAATAGACGCAGATGTCGTAGATAGATGGTTGAATCTGTTAGAAGGATATTTCTCGGTTCATGACTTTTCAGAGCGGGAGAAGATTATTTTTGCACTCCTCAAAGCTACCCCCCATGTTAAGGACTGGTGGGAAACCTACTGTGAGAACAAGGACCAGACAGAACCCTCTCTGTTCTCGGCGGTACCAACTTGGAATTCTTTCCGAGACGCCGTCAAGGAACAGTACTATCCCGTGGGGAGCTATGAGGACAAGTACATACAATGGACCACGCTGCGACAACAAAGGGATCAAGATGTGCACGAGCTGACGAATCTGTTCCATACTCTGCGCACAAAGTTGGGTATCAAAGATTCAGAGAAACATTTGGTGCTAAAGTATCGCAGTTGTCTGCACAGATACATTCAGGAGGAAATGGAGTTCCTCGACATCTCTTCGCTTGGTACGGCATACCGGTATGCTGCCAAGATTGAGCAGAAATTCAAACAGAAGAAGCGAGACTTTGGATCTGCGAATCAAAAGCAAGGGAAAGGTGCTTCCAAACCGCAGAACAAAGGACAGAACCAAGGCATGGTGGCTAAAGACAACCCGTCAAAGCCACAGGAAAAGAACAACACCGCAAAGTCAAAGAAGGACACGAGAAAGTGGTGTGAGTTCCATAAGAGCTCCACTCACAACACAAGTGAGTGTCGGGCCAAGCAGTCGCTAGTGGCCGAGATGAGGGCTTCTGAGTCAGATGCATGCTCCGACTCCGAATCAGAACATGAAAAGGGGAATGAAAAAGGGAAACAGATTATTGATGCGGAGCCCAATGCCACTGTTGCCACTACAAAGATCCAGAAGGAGGAACCGAAATATCCAGAGGAGGAGGAACGGCTCTTCCACTCCCAGATGTGGGTAAAGGGCTCCCCTGTACAGTTCATTGTCGACAATGGGAGCCAAAAGAACCTCATTTCAGCAGACGTCGTGAAGCGCTTGGGCTTGTCGACCACAACTCACCCACATCCATACACCATCGGGTGGCTTCACCAAGGACGAGATCTCCGCGTCAGCAAGCAGTGTCGCCTTCCCTATAGCATCAAGCCCTTTGCGGATGAGGTATTATGTGACGTTGCTCCTATTGATTTTTCTGATGTATTATTAGGACAACCATACTTGTGGAAGCGTCATGTTGTGTATGAGTCTCGACCTCGTGCTGTTATTATTACTTTGGGAAATAAGTTGTACAGGATACCAGAGGTACCACCTCCTACGAATATCTCTTTGGTTACTGCAAAACAATGTAGTAAGCTCATTTCCCAAACCAGGAAATTCGTTTTTCTGATGATCCGCCCCCAGGGCAAGAAGAAGACTGTGGCCACGACCTCCAGACAGGGCCCCTCTGCGCGACAACAACAAATGGATAAGGTCGTGGAGGAGTACGGGGACATCTTCACCTCACCCACAGGGGTTCCTCTGCACTGCCAGGTCAAGCACCCGATTGATCTGACCCCAGGTGCGCCACTACCCAATGGACCGATCTATCGACGCTCTGTTCTGAAAAATGATGAAATCAAGAGGCAGATTCAGGAGCTGTTGCAGAAAGGTCACATCAGACCAAGTTCATCGCCCTGTGGGAGCCCGATCGTGTTGGTACAGAAGAAGGATGGGACGTGGAGACTGTGTATTGACTATCGGGCGCTGAACAAGATCACTGTCCGGAATAGGTACCCAATCCCACGGATTGATGACCTTCTGGACCAACTCCAAGGTGCAAAATATTTCAGTAAGATCGACTTGAAGTCGGGGTATCACCAGGTACCAATTGAACCCTCTGATGTGTGGAAGACTGCCTTCAAAGCCAAGGAAGGCCTTTTTGAATGGCTGGTCATGCCTTTCGGGTTGACGAATGCTCCCGCAACCTTCATGAGGATGATGGACGACATCTTGCGGCCATTCACCAGCTCATTCGTAGTGGTGTACTTGGATGACATTCTGATCTTCAGCAAGACTTGGGAAGAGCACCTTCATCACATCCGACAAGTCCTCCAAACACTGCGGCAACACAAGCTGTGTGCCAATCTGGAGAAGTGCATGTTTGGCATGACCCAGGTTCAATATCTGGGATACATTATTGATGAAAGGGGGGTGCATGTGGATCCCGCCAAGATCCAAGTCATTCAGGATTGGCCAGCCCCGACCACTATAACAGAGCTTCGCAGCTTTCTGGGTCTTGATAATTTCTACCGCAGATTCGTGTTGGGATTCTCTCATGTCACTTGGCCCTTGAGTCAAGTCACCAAAGGAGGAGCAAGAGCAAAATTATTTTGGTCGGAAACTCAACAGAAGGCGTTCAAAGAATTGAAAAATCGCCTCTGTTCTGCCCCAGTGCTCACCTTACCAGACTTGCAGCAGCCATTTGAGATCGAGACAGATGCCTCTGACTATGCTATTGGGGCAGTTCTTACTCAACAAGGACATCCAGTGGCATATCACAGTGAGACATTGTCTGAGACAGTTCGCAAGTATCCCACTTATGACAAAGAAATGTATTCCATTGTGCAAGCCTGTCGACAATGGAAGCATTACATTTTGAGGAAGGAAACAATCATCCACACAGACCACCGGCCCCTGCAGTTCATACAGACACAAGGGAAGTTGCAGAATGATCGCCATCAGAAGTGGTCCACATATCTGCAACAGTTTCATTTGAACATCAAGTACAAGAAGGGTAGCACCAATAATGTTACAGACTGCCTCAGCCGACCACCGATCGTGGCGCTCACCACCGTGCTCAACTCTTGTGGGCACGAGACTTCTGATTGGCCGCTTCTCTATGAGAGTGACCCAGAATTCGGCCACACTTACAAGGCACTCTTGGAGGGCACGCAAGTTCCAAATTTTCACCTCCAAGATGCACTTTTATGTCACCTGGGACACCTCTGTGTTCCTTCAAGCGAGCGTGCCAAGATGATATGGGAAGCACACTACGGTCGAGTCGCTGGGCATTTCGGGGTCGAGAAAACAGTAGCAATACTACAGAAGTATTTCTATTGGCCGAACCTTCGAAAGGATGTCGAGAAGCACATCAGATCCTGCACTGCTTGTGCCATTGCCAAACCGACCATCAGGAAGCAAGGCCTATATACTCCACTACCTACCCCTAGTCGACCGTGGGAATCCATCTCCATGGATTACATGTCGGGCCTGCCTTCTACTAAGAATGGAAATGACTGTGTTTTCGTGGTCGTTGACAGATTCTCGAAGATGGCCATCATGGCGGCCTGTAAGAAGAATATCACAGCAGAAGCCACTGCTAAGCTCTTCTTTGAACGAGTGTGGGTGCACTTTGGGATCCCACAGTCTATCATATCAGATCGAGATAGCAGGTTCCTCAGCACATTTTGGTCCAGCCTCTGGTCAATGTTGGACACAAATCTCACCAAGTCCACAGCTTTCCATCCCCAAACAGATGGCCAAACAGAGGTCGTCAACAGAATGATTGTACACATTCTGCGCATGTACAATTCAAAGCATCCCCGCACATGGGATGAGAGCCTCCCCTATGTACAACATAGTTATAACCGGGCTCTCCACAGTTCAATTGGCCATAGCCCCTTTCAGGTGGGCTTGGGATTCCAGCCATTATGTCCCATTGACGTAGCCATGCCATTTGCAGCTGCTCAGGCCGATTCAGCGCACGTCCAGTCTGAAGTTGACAAAGCAAGTAGCTTCATCGAGCGCATTCAACACATCCGCCAACAGGTTCATGATATATTGGACAGAGCCAATGCGAAGTACAAGCAGTGCCATGATCAACACCGGGTGCCACACAACTTCCGGGTGGGCGACAAAGTATGGCTGCATTTGCAGAAGGAGCGCCTCACTGGACCTCACCGCAAGCTTCGCCCGCTCTGATACGGGCCGTACACCATCACCAAGGCTGTAGGGAACAATGCTTTTGAGCTTAGTATTCCACCATTCCTTGGTCTGCACCCAGTCTTCAATGTGGATCACCTTCGTCCTTACTTCCCACCTCTACTGGACACTTCGGACATTGCAGAACAACTCACACCAACAGAGTTAAACCCAGACTGCATGGAACAGGCCACCACAGATTTTATCATGGACATGCAAATTAAGAACACTCGCCAACAGAGGATCCAACTGTATCGGGTTGTCAAAGCTGGCCAACTCCTGCACCAAGGAAAGTGGTTCACCAGGGACCAAGTTCAGCAGAAATTTCCTCATCTCATGGAGGAACTGAACGCAATGGGGACCATTGCTTCCTAAGGGGGGAGGAATGATCCAGGTGGATATTGGTGGCCACCCACCTATTCCACTTGGCCCCCCACCATTGTCTCTTTCAGTTTTTCAATTTCGGCATAACTTACTATTTTTAGCAGTTTTTCGGGTCCTGAACTTCCGGAGCCGTTTTGAGGCCCTAAACGACGTTTTTTGGGTATCGTTTTACCAGCGAATTGGATCATCCAATTCATCCCGACAGTTGTAGTCCTCGGATAGAGCTTTCTAATGATGTATCATGTGCGTCAAACGGAGATAGTATGCCAAAGTTACGTCCCTGGGAAGTTGAAACACCAATTTACCCAAACGGGGCCCATAGTTTTGGCGCTTCATCTCCTAGGGTTAGGTTTTGGGATGTTTAGGGTTCTCCATTGTTTCTCAATAATAAATAGGCCCTCGAGCCTCATTGTAACTCAGTTCAGAGGCCTGTAGCCGCCACATCTCTTCTCAGAGATAGCTACCAGTGCCCTAGCTAGTTTTATTTCCATTCTGTCTGTAAGAAAATTTCAGTTCTTTGATATTAATGAAATGAAGTGTTAATTCTGCTGCATCTCTGTATTTATGGTTATATGTTTATTTTGTTGCATTCCTACATAAATCCAGATCAAATGTAAATGAATAGAGATGAAACAATTGATGCTGGTGAGGTTTACTGATCTGCTTATGACCTATCTATAATAATGTGTCTTGACTGGGGACAACTTTACTAATTTTCTCATGACAGACTATCTATAATAATATGTCTTGACTAGGGAAAATTTGAGACTATCGAGGAATGCATTCCTTGCGCTCAAACAAACTCAAAGAAGTCACTAAGTTGTATGTTGAGAGGATCTACCCCTCGAGCAAGCCATTGTACATTGTTGTAATTCTTGTGTAGATATTTTTATATGTTCCACTTTCTTTGTTGTCTCCAGGATGTCGAGAATGAGGAGCACTTCATTTCTCAATGTCCAAGAAATATGCCAATGTTTGTATAGAAACTTGCGAGCCTCCCTATATGCCTTCTGCTATCCTAATCACAAGATTATTATTATCAATGACACATATAACTACAGTCAGGATTCGCATAAAACTTGGGCTTCCGATTTATACCCAAGAAACTGAATACGCAAGGTGGGACAGAGTAACATTAGATGCTAATGAATATGCAGGACCTTCGGCTTCCTTCATTCTTCCCATCCTCGGATGCTGCTTCACCTCAGAGGGAAAAGGCGAAGAATATTTGAAACCGTGTACATGACCATACTCCATCCCATATGATACCAAATCCAAATTATTTTCCCCAATCTCCATGCCATCTTATAACAAATTAAAATTCTCTGCTCCACTTTCCATCCCATCTAAAGACAAATTCAAATCATGGTTTGCAACATAATTGATCGTGCCATGTGATGAGGCATTAAAATTGTCAAATCAATTTTTCTTTCCATCATATATGACGTTGATATGGAACTTTGTCCCATTTCTACAATCCTCTATTCTTCCACTACTGAAGTACTTGTTACCAATCTTGAACGGAGCAACTGCATCAAGCCCTCCATTGTACAATTTAGTAGGGTTACTGAGATCCCACTTTTCGAGTTCCTCTTGGCTCTTGAGCTCTAACACATTCTATTGTGTAGAGGCATAGGCAAACCCTGATCAAATGTATATGATGATTACAATGTAAATATGTGGACTACATTACTGGCTGAAACATGTCCAAACTTTTTTACAGGTTGAAACAGCTACCAAATATCTCTAATATACATGACATGCAAATAAGTTTTTTTAATTTTTCATATGTTCCCATATCTCTATTGCATATATATTTATATTTATAACCCTAATATTTACAGAGATTATCTCCAACCTGAAAGATTTTGCTAGAAGCCCAACCTTGAAAATTTGAGTAATCCCATCCTCTATCCTCTCCAACAACATGCTGCATTGCTGAACATGTGCTCATATTCATCACAGTTGCTGCGAATGAGACCATGAAGATCACCATATATTTTCTGCGAGACTCCATATCCATTTCTTTCATGGAGACTGTTGTGGCTGGAGTTTCTCTCAACTGTGTCTTTTATGTTTCTTTCTTATGTCAATAAGCCCTAATTAAGAATGCTAAACATAAAAAAAACAACACCCTGTAATCACTGTTAAAACTGAAAATTTTATAAAACATTAAAAAAAAAAATCCTAGAATCACAATTAAAAGTGACAATTTTATAAACTTCAACTGACCTAATAATCACCGAATGAATAAATGAATAAATAGACAACTGTAAACTGTAGATGCGGGTGCTAGCCAGTGAGATCGCAGGCCACAAGGCTGCCATGTGGAGGGACACTTGGCCGCCCCACATGACCGCACAAGGAGACCAACACAGAGTTAAATGTTGTCGTGAAGGAGACGTAAACTCGACCTCTCCCACCTTCATTTCGACGTACCCAGACTGGAGCGCATTAAGGTCGCATTCCATGGCCATTAAGCCAGCCTCCTCCATCTATTCGCCCTCACTTCGACCCTCTCTCCTGCACTCGGTGCATCTTTCTGTTAATTCCCCTCTGCCTATGGTGCATGGTCCTCATTCAGCTCACATTAGCCTTACCTCCAGTGGCAATTCCTCTCCTGCGCTTTTCACTACTCCCTCCTGGTCCTGCGCTTCTGCTCCTCAAACCATTATGCTTCGGCGTCATCGAATGAGATGCAGAAGGGCAAGAGGGCATGGCCGCCCGTCCATACCTCCTTTGTCGTAGACCCTAGGCAATTATTTGGATCTTTCGGTTGGCTGGGAAGACCATAACAGGATTTCCCCTGTCAATCTGACTGCCCATATTTTCTAGCAGCTTCCCGCTCCTCCTATGGCTCCATCCAGCTCTTATAGCAAGAAGAGGCCTCGTAAATCAACCATTCCGCCCGAGCCTACTTTCATCCCTCACAAGATGAAGGCTCTCTCGGTCCAAAGTACCTCTAGCGGCAGCAAGAACACCAGCGAAAACATAAGCAACAGTGATGGTAGCAGCTCGAATTATGAGGTAGAAAACAAGGAGGAGCACTATGTTCTGCAAGCTGCCTCCTCTGAGAAGCTTGACTCTCCCACGTCGCCACGTCCCCAAACTTCATGCCACGCGCTGAGCAAGGAGAATGATGACGAGTTATATGTTTAAAATAAACTAATTAGGGATTAATATTGGTAAAATAGCCAAGGAAATTATATAAAACGAGATAGGATACTAAGAATAGGAAGAAGAGGCCCAAAATTAAACTCATACAAAAAAAGGAGCATTAAACATTTTACTTGTTGCTACAGATAGAATTGAGAATGATAAATGACATAAGGGTAGACTTAAATTTTTAAAGGAACATAAAATTTTGAAAAATAATTTGTTACATAAGGGACATGTAATACCCTATGTGTGGAGAAGACATTGGGCTCCAAAATTAAATCTCTTTAATATCCAATAATCCCCAAAATTTTCTTACAAATTCCAATTTTGATATGATTTTTCCACATGATCATCTCTTATTTTGTTAAAAAGAACCCATTATCTGAGGATCATATGTTTAGAAACTTGAAAAACTGATAATAAAACACCACAATTGATATGTAAAAATAATATTGTAATGAAAAATTGTCTTGGTGTTATAGTGGTAGCAACCAAGTTTAATCTTGGGTCTCTCCCAAATTACTCCAACAAATCACCATAGTATGAAAAATAAATAAATTAAAAACAAAAAAAACAAAAAATAAAGTTTTTCAATTTGTTTTTTTAGTAAATAACTTAGTTCACCTTCTTCAAATTATTCTCTAATTTCAAGGCACATCATAGACCTTTCTTTTCAAAATTAAAAGGGTCTTTAAAACAAAATAAGGAAGTGAGGACCATTTATTGCCCTATTCAAGATTGTGACTAACTTCTTCATAAAATTAATTTTATAATTATTAAAAAAAAAATGTCTTGGTGTTATAGTGGAAGCACTAGGTTTAATCTTCGGTCTCTCCAAAATTACTCCAACAAATCACCATAGTATAATAAATTAATAAATTAAAAAAAAAAACAACAACAACATTAATAAAAATATTTTGAAATAAATATATATGATGCAACTTATAAAATTGTTTTAAAAAATATCATAATAATTACATCATACATTTTCTTAAAAAAACAAAATTATAATTAATTAGAAAAAAAATTATAATAAATAATAATGATTATATATATATATATATATATATATATATATATATATATATATATATATATCTTTTGAATATATGACATAAAAAAAAATCTGATATTACAATCCATCTTTAAAAAAAAAAACCGTACAACTCAAACAAAAATATCTGTTTCAAAACTTGAAAAATCCTGCAAAGTCGCCTCTTGGCCTTCATCAATATACATATCTCTCATATATTTAGGTCACATATCTCTCATATATTTAGTTCGGGGTGTCAAGGAAAATTCCAATTACTAGGGCTGAGCTGGAGATAGTGAGCCTTCATCAATATCCATATCTCTCGTATATTTAGGTCAGGGTGTCAAGGAAAATTCCAATTCCTTGCGCTGAGCTGGAGATAATGAGTCAGCACGGGGAAAATCAACATTGAAGTGAATGTACAGACAACTTGACCTCGAATAAGAAGGCATACCTTCACCATCTACGATTTTGTATTGACCTTAATACATGGCAAGTAAGTAGCATAAATAAAGTAAAATATTTTCAAACATTAAGTGCATGATGTTTAATATGTATCTTCTTTAAAATAAAATAAAAAAACTCAAAATTGATCCAAATGCCTTTGGCTTGCACCCATGCAGGTAGTATGGATTATGCATCACAACTAGGTATTGCACTGGGTTTCTGGCATTATCAGGGTTTGCTTGAATTATCAGTAACTTATTATGTATTGTATACTGGTAACACTATATGTAAGCTTTGTCTAAGTATTTTAGGTTTTGATTTTTTTGGGTTGAAATCAAGTTATATAATGGTGGGCCACACTGTGATTTTTGGTTGTTTGAAGTGTGTTTGATTACTTAAATAAATGGATTCTTTATTCTGAAAAACCAGTTAAACACCTATATTTTGTAGATTACAAAACTTTGAATAATATATAAAAACATTAATCAGTTAAACACCTATATTTTGTAGATTACAAAACTCTGAATAACCTATAAAACATTTATATTTAGCATATTGCAAATCTCAAACTTGTAATTCTAACATATTTGTACCTAGATTCAAACAAAATATGCTAAAATACAACTACGTGACTAAGATATATCATAACTACAGTCCATAATAAATTCCAGCTTTGTGGTATATTTCTAATATATTTATGCATCCCACATAAATGCCATGACTTTATTTTAACATGATATGAAAAAACAAAATAGATACAAGAACAATTTCAATCAAATCCTATTATAATAAAAATAAGGAAGTGATGCATTATATACTGGGTTGAAGAATCTCCCCTGGGCTAGACTTAATGAGCAAACATCTACCATCTAGGTGAGTCAAGAAAAACTGGAATCCACAAAGAGCATCCGCCAAAGTAATTCTTCTCTCTAATTAAATATCATTACCCTTTTGTTTGAACATGGGGTGCTCTTTCAGTCTCAATTGAACTTCAAGGTCTGCAAATACAGAAAGATAAAAGTGCATACGTCTCAAGAATGTAGATGAAATATAGTATCAGGTGCATGCACTTTGAGCCCTACACAAAAGTTAAAATTTTAGACGTAGGATATTTTAAATAATCTAGAGATTTACAGCTAGGGTTTTCTTTGTCCACCTTAGAGTTTGATAAATAGAAGTAGAACTTAAATTTTTGAAAATAAGAATAGGGACTGAGGTATAAAACTTGAAAACCTACAAACTCATTAGCTTCACCATGGAGCACAATTTTCTCAAGATCCCTCATTCCCTTTTGCACATGAACCTCTAGCTCTCTCTCAATTGGAACAACTCTGTTGTCCATAAATTTGAAGCAAAACTCTTGTTCACCACCTTGAATGCCTGCACCATAAAATTTTTGTTGATTTTTTATTTAGATCCCTGCTCCACCAGAAAGATACACCCTATATGAAAGCAACTTGCATATGGATAGATCCTTCTTTTTGTAATTAATGTTTGCTAAGCTATTATTTATATTCCTATTGCACCAGAAAGATACACCCTATACAAAAGCAACATGCATATGGATAGTTCTTTCTTTTTTTTAATTAGTAGCATCCATTCAATGTATTTCTCGATCTACAAAAATTCTTCAAAAACCCAAAGTGCATGTAGCAATTGTTATATGAAAACAGGTCACTTTGAAATTTAAAAAAACTCAAACTTGAGCCTCCACACCAGGGGCATAAATACGTATGCAGTTGTGGTGTCGTACCAGGACCATATTGCATGAAAGTGTTCTTCATACCATGAACTTCGCATCACGTGCATTCGAGAGGAGCACCGATTTGAAAACCTTGCGTGCAACATTCCATTCAGTAGACCTAAAATTATTACAAATAAATTGCAAAGTTAATTTATACAAATAAGCATTATTAAGGCCACAGGAAAATGACAAGCCTAGGAAAATGAAACATTTGTGGAATAGGGGTCATGATGTCCCGTTGGCTCTCGAAAGTATGACTATAGAAGGAAATTAGGTTCCTTGACATTATTCTGTGGGCGAGGGCTTAAGAATTTCATGTTCAATGAGATGACTGTAGAAGGCAACTGGGTTCCCTGACATTATTTTGTGGGCGAGGGCAGGAGACTTTCATGTTCAACGAGATGATTGACCATTCAATAGGGTGTTTTTATAACTGTATTGTAAATTAAATACTTCCAGCTACCTTTTCCTGTGATTATCCAAGGGTTAAATATGTTTTAATTGTCTAACATATAATCTAATGGTTCCAGATTATGACACGAAGCACATAGGAGAGTTGTTTTCAAAGAGTGGCACCTTACGGTGTAAAAATAGAGGAGAATTATGTTGAACCCTTAGTTATACTAAGAGGGGGGGTGAATCAGTTTAACACATTCATAGACTTTTAAAACTTTCCTTTAAACTTATTTACACCTTCATTTCATGATCAACTTATTACATAATGTAACAACAATCTTAATATGTGAGAAACAAGTATTAAGTAGATTAGATACACCATATAAAAACATAAACATCATGCACATAGACAACAGATATAAGTGGAAACCCATAAGGGATAAAACCACATCTTATTATTGTTGTGATGCAAAGGAAAACTCCAACTCCCTCTCACCACTGATTTTCTGTAGGCTCCAACCTACAGGAGGCTCCTACCTCAATTTTGCAAGCTACAACTTGCAAGGAAGCTCCAACTCCCATCTATTTTCTACAACCTACAACCTATAGGAGGCTCCTACCTCAGCTAGCTACAACTGACATCTATCAAGCTACAACTTGATATGGAAGCACCCCTCACTCTTTCAAAAAAAAACACATGTTGATTTACCTGGATATCATCTCTGTTCTATTCCTTCTTCACTGTTGTCCACTAGCCTTCATATCTACCTTATATCATCTCTGAATCTTCACAACTTCTCTATTTTCTCCTTTTTCTTCTTACCCTCTCTGCCTCATTTCTCCATTCTCTAACCTCTCTATGTATATCTTTGTAATATTATTTATAGAGATTACCTCATGACTGTTAGCATTCCTCATGGAATTCGAAAAGAACAGCCATGACTCTTTGACTTCCGCCTTCTCATTTCTTTGTCCAGCTCATTCAGAGGAATATAGCAGTATATACATATTTCAGTATTTCAGTGGAGTTTTTTTTGCCTACGGAGACTTGCCTTTGCATCACAAACAATATAAAATTAATTAAAACATTTACATTTACATTTGCATCAGATATATCTCATTCAACCCTTTCAGTTCTTGGCTCATTGTGTGCTTGTATTTTCTGCTGCTGTAGTGTAACAGTTCTGCATACTCTCCTGCTTTCTATGCATGTACATTTCCCAAATTATGTTCTAAATCTAGCAGCTTTATCAATGCGAGAGTTTTCTTCAACCTTCATGGTTCGGCTCTAACGCTTTACCAATTCAATCTTTGATTCAAAATCAAACCCAATTCACAATACTCATATGCGGTTCTTTAAACCTTGATTTAAATTCGGGCTTCACCTTTCCACCATTCATAAATCTAAATATATAGAACTTGTATAATAGTCCACATTATATAGCATGTACCTACATTAAAAATGAGTTTCGGCCCCACAACGTATTAACATACTTTCATTTTTTGGCTTTGTTAAACCCAAGGTAACCATATAACCCGATACATATAAATGTTTGGCCCACATCATATTTCAAACCATATATGATAACAACACCATACCTTTAGGCCCGTTAACATTAAACTTCCAACCGCCAACAAATACATAACACATATGTATTATGTCAAACGCACCTCCATATATGGCCCACAACGTTATGTATATTTATTCTGGTCCCATAGTTTCATTAATACTTCCAACTTACAAAACAAAGCATCGCATCAATTTATAATGCAACCGGGCCCAACAAGTTAACTTACCTCTTCATCTAACGATGGCAGACTTATCGTGATTCCACTAAAAAATCCAACGGTAGTCGCATATTAAATTTGCTCGATTTTTAATCCATCAACCCGCGCGATAAAAGTGGGTCCCAATATTCTCTTAACGTACCTTTCGCCCGTGCTACTTCACTTGTGATCCAACGGTCTATCTCTCCTCGCGTTCCAAAACTCAATTACTCACCCATCCGATGATCATCGCGCTACCAAGATGCACGAAGCTTATTTCTCAGAAATTACGCGATAAAAATGGCTTTTAAAAACCACTCTTTGCCACGTGTCCACCGGCTAACCTTATCGCATTCAAAAAGGCAAAACAACTTACCACTTAATTAGCCACGCGATACTGCTGGTTTTATTTCTCAAAACCGCCTCCTCATTCACTGTTCCGCCTTCTCGTTTATTCATGGTTCCGCCTTCTTATTTACTCAACGAACCATTGGATTTCAGTTCATTAACCCCAGCACCTTCTAATTCGATCACGCCTCTTTAACTTGATTTCTGCTACATAACCAGAGTTCTGCTTCTCTTCAAACCGCACCATCACTTATGGTGCTTCCACTCGATTCATTTGACGGTGCTCTAGTTTTTCTTTATTGAAGACTGCTTTCAATTCATTACCAAACCTCAAATTCGTGATTGTAAAAAGACCGGTTCTCTTTCATAGTTTAGCAGAATCAGGCTTCCACCTAGTAATTAAACCTCTCCAACATACCTTCTTCCTCTCGACATATTTAAGGATTGTTACTTTGTGCCTTCAAGTTTCATGCTCCTGCAACCTCAATTCAACTCCCATTACAATAAAAGCCCTATATGGACTTTGAAACCCAGAACTTTACGGCACCATAATTACACAACGGTCACTTGTAAGTTTCCTTCAAGTGCCTTATTCAATACCTATTCTGGTCAAGCAATTTTGGCCTTCGATAAAGGTTCATGGAATTTCAATTCAATAGCATCGATTTGAATTTATTCATTCCAGAATCAAAACTTTATAACATAACCCTCGACATATTTGAATTTCTTATGAATCAAACATTGACATTAACCCTTAACACAGAGTTTATCACGTATTGTTTCTTATACGATTTCTTATTGAAACTCAAAGCCTACCACACAGACCTTAAACCAAATGATACCCATGTAATACTGAAACAAATTCCTCATATATGCAGATGAAATTACTTACAAAGGCTTCTTGCCTTGACCATATGAAATTACTTACAAAGGCTCCTTGCCTTTCTGCTACTCCTCTTCCTCTCTTTTGTGCTTTCTTACTGCATAATTGCTTGATCTGCTCCTTTGCTTTATTGTTGGTTCTTCTCTGCTCCTTTGCCTTAGTGATGGTTCAGGTGTTGCTCCTTTGTGCTCCTTTGCCATCAATGAAAATATTTCCAACAATCTCCCCCTTTGGCATTGATGGCAATACTCCAATACTTCCTCCAGGACTTCCTCCCCCTTCTCATTCTGAGAATTGTCTTGTCTTCCTCTGCTTGCTTTTCAGAAGAGCCTTTCTTCTTCTGCTTGCTTTTCCTCCCCCTTTGAAATCAATGGAAAAGGGTTGCACCCTTCCCAATGTACTTTCTATCTTTTCATTTCCTCTCTTTGAGTTGTGTTTAGGCCTTCTTCTGACTTTGTACCATATTGCTCCAAACTGGTGTACAAGAGTTGCTGGGAGAACACTTTAAGAATCATTGAACTTATATGTATATACATAGTAAGTTGATATCATCCCAAAGCTCAGAATTCTTGCACTTGTATAAAGCTTAAAGTGATGATAAAGAAACTTCATAGAACACATTGTGCCAGACTTATGTAATCAGAGATGCATCATTGGAATAATACTAAAGTACTGAGAATGGTCCATACGTCATAAAAAGTCTGCTCCAAATATACTTAAGTCCATATTATGATATTCATCTGAGACACATATCTGTAGTACACAACTATTCAAATATGACGATGCCAATATATCTTTTATAGTTGTGGTTCACCTTTACTTCCTGTTGGTGGTGATATGAGTTTTTCTGCTGACTGGGATATTACACTTAATAGCTGAAAGGTCCTTGTTACTGATGTGATCAATGAATCAAACCAGATCTTACAACTTATTGTGGGATTAGACAATATCTTTCAATCTAAGATACCAAATGACTTTACTACTTGTAAAATGTACTTTCAAAACAAACCCATGAGGCTAGATACATTCAATGTATTGGTCAGTCTCACTTATCAACTATGCAATTTTATTTATGACATAAGGGGATATGTATGTCAACGGTAAACCTCTCTTTAATGATGAAATACCAGCAAATCCTTTCTGCTGAAGTATGCTTTTGATGAATCAATAACAGACTTTTGAGCTTCAACTGTAAGATTAACACAACTAGTCCTTCAAAATTCAGATACTTTAACTGTTTTATCATGATGATCTTCTGCAAAAACATATTCAAGATGTTTAATTGAAATCTCAGCAAACAGAATTCACACGGTGTTATGAATGATCTTAAGAGAGAGGCCTTGAAGATATATATGTACTGACTTCAGGAAGGCATGCAGTTATATATAGAAATAGAAACTACTTCAATGCTCAATATAATGCTTCAAGTGTAAACAAAATAGTGATCCTTTAGCACTGTTATTGACCTTTTCATGCTTTAGTAATTTAGATAACGTTGGGAATACTACCTTGATGTACTTATGATCTTGAGGACCTGTACCATACCACTGCTCCATTGATGACACTTGGTATTCTGCTGATAGGCAATTGATACTAATTTGATAGACTATGCAGTAATTTCACTTCAGCTCGCACATGCACCCATAGTTAAGACAACCTTCATGGTTTCTACTATTGAGTTTTCCATTGTTCTCAACAACAATCATCAATATACTGAATCTGTTCTTGGCATCATTAACCTTTTTCTTATTCTGTCATTCTAGTTTAAAAGAATTTCACTGCATTTTCCTTTCTAGGACTTCTCCAGAATCATTGTTGCTTTATATACAATTCAACCGTTCTAACATAATGATCTTCGGGAAGACATCTTCAATTTCTTTACTTGGAATCTTCATGGGCAGACCACTCAGAGATTTGTCACTTATTTAACTTCATTCCTCCAAGGGGACTTTTCATAGATGAATGATGTAATGATATACTGATGATAAACATGTCCCTTACTCATCCTTCTTAAATTTGATTCATTGTTAATTTTTGCAGTGTGATGCACAGTGTGATCATCCTCTATGGATTTTTTCCAGTTTTATAGTTCGAAACATATTTTTTGTGATTTAACCATTAATCACTTAGTGTGTTGTTGTCTTCTTAGCTTACATGATCTTGGTTGATGTTCTCTCTACTACCATGGCTTCTTGTTGCCTTCTCTTCTTCCATCAATTTGTCAGCTATTGAATGCTTCAGATAATATTCTTCCTCTATAGTTCTCTGTTAGAGGAATTTTCCTCTCCCTTCCTGACCTTTTAGTTGTTTTTATTTCATGGAGCTCTTCTTAGAATACTTTTATGGGGACTATTTATGAACTGCTCTCCCCCTAGGAGGTTGATTCATATCTATCATTGGTTGGATATTTGGGTTGCTTCCTAGAGCAACTCCCCCTGAGACTATGATGGATTCATTATGTTATTGAGGTAACAGGCTCCCCCTTTCTCTTTTTCTTCCATACTTTATTGGGGTTCTTCATAATGTCCGCACTTATTTTTGATTCATAGTTTTGTTTGATTTGATTATATTCCATCATCTGTCTAGAGTTCTTTAATGTATATGGCAGTATATAGTATTTTTCTTTGTGACCAAGCTTGAGGCATACATAACATCTTATTTCACCAAGGTACGTTTGAGCTGATGTATAATATTTTATGCTCCCTTTTGAACATAATTTACATTCAACAAGTTTATGTCCAAAATTATTGCATGCATAATAGTAGCCATGGAAATGATTTATGTACCTAGTGAGTGGTTGTCCTTTCCATTTGTTTGCTTGAGGTAGTCTTCTCATTTGCTGCATCTTTTGATGGTTAAACTTGATTCTCTTTGTCTTACAATGAGCTTCTACGTGTCCAAAGTCATTGCATGAATAGCAGTAGCCACAGAAATGATTTGTGTACCTGGTGAAAGATTGTCTTTTCCATTTGCTTGCTTGAGGGGTTCTTCTCATTTGCTACATCTTTTGCTGGTTAAAGTTGATATGCCTTGTCTTACAATATGTTGCAATATGTCCTGGTTTACGACAAGAGAAACATGTGATATTTTTCATAGGAGGAAAGAACCTCCTTTGAGATCTTATGAACTTGTTCAATCGATCTTCAGGAACAATTGAGCTTTTTGCAACTGCTTGCTTCATCCTCTCATTCTCTATCCTTTCATGTTGCTGCTTGTTTCTGTTTGTTTCATTACACGTCAGGTTCTTGTTTCCTTCTGCTTCTATGGTTCCTTTTTGAGTTGCTTCATCATTCCTTTCAATGTCTGCCTTCTCCGAGTTCTCCATGGAGGCAATCTCACCTTCGAGCTTCTTACACAACCTGCTCATTTCTTCCATTAGTCTTCTAGATGTAATAAGCTCAGATTGCTGAGGGTTAATTTTATCTTTTACAGCTTTTACGAAAGTGAAATCCTTGTTATCTTCAACCTTGGACTTACGGGTTTCTCCTTCATAGCCTGTCCCAACCTTTATGAGAGGGGATCTTTGAGCATTTAGAATCTGGTCCGATTGTCCAAAACTTTTCATTTGTGGAATATTCGTAGTTAATTCCCTTTGGGCCTTTTCTGATTTCTTCCTTAGGCTTACCACTTCTTCTAACAATTTTTCACATTCCTGATTTTTATCCTTTATTTCCCTTTTTAAAATATCATCTATTTTCCTTAATTCTTCTAGTTCAACTTTCAGTTTAATAAGGTCTTCTCAGTCTGGTTCTTCTTTTACATATTTGCAGAGAATGTCTTTCTGTTTTTTGGACTTAAGTTTAAGTCTATCTATTTCCTCCAGAGCACTTCTTAGCTCCCCCTCAAGATCTACCTCACATTCTTCATCAGATTCTAGGAGATCATATTCAAATTCTTCCTTGGCCATTAAGACAAATTTAGAGGTTCCTTCTTCATTGGAGGATTCATCTGAGCTTTCAGATGCACTTCTATCTTACTGAGCATAAAATGATTTTCTATTGAATCTCTTCCCTTTCTGCCAATTATTTGTTATGGTTTTCTTTGTTTCTTGAGTCTGATTCTTTGTTTTCTTATGAGGACACTTAGATGCATAGTGCCCAACTCTTCCACAGTTAAGGCATTTAAATGGAATTTTACCTTTATATTTTCCTGAGCCTCTATCCAATCTTCTGACAAATTTGGCCTCTTCTTCATCAGAGCAAGAGCATATATCTTATTTTTCTTCTTCTTTTTTTTTCTATCTTAAAGGCTGCCTCCCTCACATTTGACTTCCTCTGTGGCAGTCTCATCTCATAGGCTGTTAGGTTTCCAAGTAATTGGTTCATGGTCAGAGTTTCCCAATCAGTTGTTTCTTCTATGGCAGAAACCTTGGGGTTAAAGCTGGATGGTAAAGATCTTAGAATCTTTTGAACAATTACACATTCTTTAACGGTTTCTCCTAGATCTTTCATGTTATTCACAAATTATGAAACCCTCAAGAAGAAGTTGGCAATGTCTTCATCATCATTCATTTTTATATTTTCAAACTGAGCTATATAGACTTGTAGTTTTGCTATCTTCACCTTTTTGTCTCCCTCATGAATGATTTCTAATGTATCCCATATTTCTTTGGCAGTCTTGTTGTGCATTAGTTTGATAAATTTTGCCTCACACAGTCCACTTAAGAGAGCATTCATGGCTTTTGCATTAGCTACAAAATCTAGTTTGGCATCTTTCTCTGAGTCAGAATCCTTTGGGGCATATCCCAATTCCACAGAAGCCCAAACTTCTATTCCTAGAGACATTATGTACGTCCTCATTCTTATTTTCCAGAAGGCATAATTTGTATCGGCGAACAAGGGGGCTTTATTTGTTGAGCATCCTTCTAGACTAGCCATCCTGGGGACCTAGGATCTCCTTCCAGTTGTTAAACTGATACAGAAGGAACCTGCTCTGATACCAATTGTTTAACTCTTATTTAAACTGAGAGGGGGGGGTGAATCAGTTTAACACATTCATGTACTTTTAAAACTTTCCTTTAAACTTATTTACACCTTCATTTCATGATCAACTTATTACATAATGTAACAACAATATTAATATGTGAGCAACAAGTATTAAGCAGATTAGATACACCATATCAACACATAAACATCATGCACATAGACAACACATATAAGTGGAAACCCATAAGGGAGAAAACCACATCTTATTATTGTTGTGATGCAAAGGCAAGCTCCAACTCCCTCTCACCACTGATTTTTTGTAGGCTCCAACCTACAGGAGGCTCCTACCTCAATTCTACAAGCTACAACTTGCAAAGAAGCTCCAACTCCCATCTATTTTCTGCAGGCTACAACCTACAGGAGGCTCATACCTCAGCCAGCTACAACTGACATCTATCAAGCTATAGCTTGATATGGAAGCACTAACTTCCTCACTCTTTCAAAAAAAACACATGCTGATTTACCTGGATATCAGCTTTGTTCTGTTCCTTCCTCACTGCTGTCCACCAGCCTTCATATTTGCCTTATATCATCTCTGAATCTTCACAGCTTCTGTATCTGCTCCTCCTTCTTCTAACCCTCTCTGCCTCATTTCTCCATTCTCTAACCTCTCTATGTGTATCTTTGTAATATTATTTATAGAGATTACCTCATGACTGTTAGCATTCCTCAGGGAATTCGAAATGAACAGCCATGAATCTTTGACTTCCGCCTTCTCATTTCTTTGTCCAGCTTATTCAAAGGAATATAGAAGTATATACATATTTCAATATTTCAGTGGAGTTTTGTTTACCTACGGAGACTTGCCTTTGCATCACAAACAATATAAAATTAATTAAAACATTTACATTTACATTTGCAACAAATATATCTCATTCAACCCTTTCAGTTCTTGGCTCACTGTGTGCTTGTCTTTTCTGCTGCTGTAGTGTAACAGTTCTACATACTCTCCTGCTTTCTATGCATGTACATTTCCCAAATTATGTTCTAAATCTGGCAGCTTTATCAATGCGGGAGTTTTCTTCAACCTTCATGGTTTGGCTCTAACGCTTTACCAATTCAATCTTTGATTCAAAATCAAACCCAATTCACAATACTCATATGCATTTCTTTAAACCTTGATTTAAATTTGGGCTTCACCTTTCCACCGTTCATAAATCTGAATATACAGAACTTATATAATAGTCTGCATTATATAGCATGTACCTACATTAAAAATGAGTTTCGGCCCCACATCATATTAACATACTTTCATTGTTTGACTTTGTTAAACCCAAGGTAACCATATAACCCGATACATATAAATGTCTGGCCCACAACATATTTCAAACCATATATGATAACAACACCATACCTTTAGGCCCGTTAACATTAAACTTCCAACTGCCAACAAATACATAACACATATGTATTATGTCAAACGCACCTCCATATATGGCCCACAATGTTATGTATATTTATTATGGTCCCATAGTTTCATTAATACTTCCAGCTTACAAAACAAAGCATTGCATCAATTTATAATGCAACCGGGCTCAACAAGTTAACTTACCTCTTCATCTAATGACGGCAGACTTATCGCGCTTCCACTAAAAAATCCAACGGCAGTCGCATATTAAATTTGCTCGATTTTTAATACATCAACCCGCGCGATAAAAGTGGGTCCCAATATTCTCTTAATGTACCTTTCGCCCGTGCTACTTCACTTGTGATCCAACAGTCTATCTCTCATCGCGTTCCAAAACTCAATTACTCACCCATCTGATAATCATTACGCTACAAAGATGCATGAAGCTTATTTCTCAAAAATTACGCGATAAAAATGGTTTTTAAAAACCACTCTTTGCCACGTGTCCATCGGCTAACCTTATCGCGTTCAAAAAGGCAAAACAACTTACCACTTAATTAGCCACGCGATACTACTGGTTTTATTTCTCAAAACCGCCTCCTCATTCACTGTTCCACCTTCTCATTTATTCATGGTTCCGCCTTCTTATTTACTCAACGAACCATTGGATTTCAGTTCATTAACCCCAGCACCTTCTAATTCGATCACGCCTCTTTAACTTGATTTTTGCTACATAACCAGAGTTCCGCTTCTCTTCAAACCGCGCCATCACTTATGGTGCTTCCACTCGATTCATTCGACAGTGCTCCAGTTCTTCTTTATTGAATATTGCTTTCAATTCATTACCGAACCTCAAATTCGTGATTGTAAAAAGACCAGTTCTCTTTCACAGTTTAACAGAATCAGGGTTCCACCCAGTAATTAAACCTCTACAATGTACCTTCTTCCTCTCGACATATTCAAGGATTGTTACTTTGTGCCTTCAAGTTTCATGCTCCTGCAACCTCAATTCAACTCCCATTACAATAAAAGCCCTATATGGACTTAGAAACCCAGAACTTTACGGCACCATAATTACACAACGGAACTTGTAAGTTTCCTTTAAGTGCCTTATTCAATACCTATTCCGGTCAAGCAATTTTGGCCTTCGATAAAGGTTCATGGAATTTCAATTCAATAGCATCGATTTGAATTTATTCATTCTAGAATCAAAACTTTATAACATAACCCCCAGCATATATGAATTGCTTATGAATCAAACATTGACATTAACCCTTACACAGAGTTTATCACGTACTGTTTCTTATACGATTTCTTATTGAAACTCAAAGCCTACCACATGGACCTTAAACCAAATGATACCCATGTAATAATGAAACAGATTCCTCATATATGCAGATGAAATTACTTACAAAGGCTTCTTGTCTTGACTAGATGAAATTACTTACAAAGGCTCCTTGCCTTTCTGCTGCTCCTCTTCCTCTCTTTTATGCTTTCTTACTGCATAATTGTCTGATCTGATCATTTTCTTTATTGTTGGTTCTTCTCTACTCCTTTGCCTTCGTGATAGTTCAGGTGCTGCTCCTTTGTGCTCCTTTGCCATCAATGACAATATTTCCAACAAATTCTTACAAGCTCAAAGATTAGGTCGAAGGTCAAAGAATCCAATCTTTGAGATTGTATGAGTTCTCCCCTTTTTATTCCTCCTATTGGATCAAAGTCTCTTCATCTAATCATCTTGAAGATGAACCACATTAGCTAGTTCAAAACACGTTAAAAATCTAAAATATTTATTTGATGGATCCAAAAGTTAGATCTCTAGATAACTCTACTCACAAAAACTTCTATCTATATATTTACAAATATTATTACAATATTAATTAATTTTAGTTGTATATCAAAATTAGAAATTGAATATTGATTAATTCACTTGGCGGTGTTCCTATATTGGAATAAGCCTTCAACGTTTTTTGTTTTTTAATTAAAAAAAAAAAGAAATAGGTTTACATGTGAGATTGATTTAGAAGTGTATGTTCTTCATTCTCTTAATGTATAGAGGGTTGAGAATACAATTTTAAACTTAGAAAAACTAATCGATTCGTTCCTTTGTTCGTCCTCCAATTGATATCCTGCTTTAATCACTGAGGTAAATTGAGAGTGTAACTTACTTCAAGCGTGGGAGAAAATTGAGGGGTCCAGTTCAAATCGAGAGGCATAGTTCTTAGCTACTGGCGAAGAGAATGAAAAACTCATAATACACTCGAGAGCATCACCCTCTAAGAATTGCACCACCCTTGAGGAAGCACATTTCTTAGGTTAAGCCAAATACACGCAATAGGAAATGTATGTACTCAGTAGGAGCCCAAACCCAAACACTAACAACGAAGGAAAAATATTCATAGGACGTGATGACAATAATGCCAAGGAGGTGTAGAACCCAACTCCCTCGTCTGAATTCAGACTAAATTCATAGCAATATTGATTAGTTATTTACACGTTAATGTTTGTTTTTCAAAGTAGAATTTGCCACTAAAACCCAAAATGAGTTGCAAGTAACTAAAAGGTTGGATGTATACAGTGGAATGGGAGATCGATATATCATATTATTTTATTATCCTTCGTGATCAATGCATCTCCCTTTTATTCCAAGGTAGAAAATTGCATTCATTTAAAGCTGAAAAACGATGGCTATCATGAGGGTCACCATTAAATGCTCATGCGGTCTAGTTTTAGTTTCTTGTGCTTATGCACATATCGAGAAATTTTTCCTCGGCTTTTCATATATTTATGAAAATTAGTTTCTGTGAAGCTATCTTCGCAGATGTTTAAATAATCGAGGGGAAATTTAATTAATGGATTTATTGAAACTTGTTGGTAATTTAATCATAACTATTCATGAGTAAATTGTAATTTCTTTTGTCTTTAATCTTTTCTTTTTTTCTTTCTTTCTTTTTCTTTTCTTTTCTTTCTTTTCTTATTCCTTTTTTTTTTTTTCTTCAGAAAGAAAAAAACGTTGTTTTATATTATGATAAATAAAAAACAGTGCATAATACAGCATAAGAAAGTGAAGGGAGTAATCACTTCCAAAATATGCAACATTGCTCCTAAAACCAAAAATAATGTGATTTGGCAAAACATACCCATCACATGAGACTCATAATCAAGCAGAGAGTCGTTGATAATGTCTAAAAAGATCCCCCAATTGCCAATTGGAAAAGTAGCATGGACAGAAATGAGAAACATATACATATCATGGGGACAGTCCCGCACCGTAGAAGTGAACCCCTATCCATCAAATCGGAGAAACAGAAATGGAGGATCAACCAAATCCGAAGATGTGAACCCACAACATTCGCGACAACAGGAACCACATCATCGATAAGCCAGACGTCCCACAGCATATACCGTAGCAGCATATGAATTGGGGCATATAGATGAACCATAAAAAAACATGATAGAATCATATAAAGCCATCTGCAAAAAAGTATATGCCCATGCCACATGAGCAAAAGGAGAGTGCGAAAATCATTTGGAGACCCAAGGAGGGTCACAAGCTCCATCCACCCTAGGATCATCAGCTGAAAAAATAGGGACCTCCCGGAGGTCAAGAAGTTCATCCTGGAAGAGGGATTTTGTTTTCGGCCTCCCTCTAAAGTGTCTGGATGCATACTTCGTTTTTTTCCTCACCGTAATATTGCAACCCGAAGCCGCCGAGATGAAAATATCAGGATTCCTAGGGATATTCTCAAATATAGTGAGGGCAGCCAAGTCAAGTTTCGGGTTGTTTAAAAGGGATTTGACATCACAGCCAATAGTATTTATAGGTGATTCTGATAAGTCCCCATTCGCAATATTATGTGGAGAGGGAGGAGGGTGGGGAGGGGATGGGGATGTATATGAAGAAGCAATTGTGGGGCAGGTTTGATGGTGGTCAGCTAGAGCAATAGAGACATTAGGTGAGTCCGGTAAGTTCACCTTTTCGGTATTATGCTGAGGGGGAGGAGAAGGGGGAGGTGATGCGTTTTCTAGGGGCGGCATGGAAGGGGAGGTATATAATGGTGTAGAGATGGGACAAGTTTGATGGTGTTCAGCTAGAGCATTAGAGGCATGCGGCATTTTATCCTTCCTCATGATTGTCGATCCAAGGTTTACTTCGGATTCTAATTGCATGGGCGAACCGGAATTCACCGGGGGAGAAAATACATTGTTGTATTTAGAAATAGTAGCACCCATCAGCTCCTTGTCTGGTGGATTTAACTCCGCAAATTGTGCATTAACATTAGCAGACAGATTAATAGCAGAATCCGCAAGAGTAGAATTACCTGATGGGAGGACATTTCGATGATCATTTGGAGTCAACATGCCATTATCACCATCAGATCTTTGATTGCCCCTACGGGGCTTCCAATGCAGCCGAGGGCAGTTGCCCTTCAAATGTCCAGTGTTGTGACAAACCAGTCAGCGGAAAGGTATGACCCAATAATCCACCCTTTGTCGATGTCTTCTCGAGCCCCAAACGAGGTCAACATCCGCGGGCAAACCACCAGAGAAGACCAATTCAACTAATATCCAGGTAATGTGTTTGTCAGTGGCACTAAGAATACTAGGGTCGATGTATTTCGTGCATCCAATGGAATTTCCAATAGCCCTTAATGCTTTGTCCGTCCAGAACTCCAACGGAAGGCCCGGGAGCTTTACCCACACTGACCTATTCTTTGGAGCCTCCAATATTGGATTAAAACCGAGGTACCAGGGCAGAAGTTGCAAAAAACACTTTCCACGTACCCATGTCTTGTTAACAATCAAGGCAAAATATTTTTCATTCATAAAATGAATACTATACCAATTATTTAGGAGCAGACTGACCTTCGGAGCATATCCCACAATTGGAGTCCACACATTCTTAGCCCATTCCAGCATATCAATCACATGACCATCGACATACATCCAGCGTCCGATAAGTGCACGCTTTTGCAAACTAATGACTCACCCCCAAAGATCCTCATGTTCCAGCACCACTTCTTTGATGTCCATAGCAGGCCTGAAGCAGGCCAATCGATCCTTTTTCCACTTGTGTCTGCCTCTGTGAGTCGGCCCACCATTGGGCCCATTCAGATTTCTTCCATCAGGTTTTTCTTGTTGACGCGCATGAAAACCTGGAGGCGCGATGATGGATTGAGCAATAATAAAAGCATCCAGCTCAAAATCCAATTGTGCAGATTGTGCATCAACCCCCGTGGCACTCGTCATGGCAACTTGGCCGACGTGTCATAGGATAACAGACCAGGGAAGTCAACGTTAGAGAATCCCACCAGGAAAACGAAACAAGTAAAGGGCCAGTTCTATCCAAAACAAGAGTGCAGCCTGTTACAGTGTAGCTTGTCACGTGGTTAATGATGAAGGAAAGTTCGTATCAGCAAAATAATCCCAACAACCCCTGTCGAATGGATTGATAAGGTTAGAGAATAAATTGGAAAAGCCTTGAGATGGAGACGTCCAGATAAAAATCAGTCGAAATTGACATCCTCATAAATATAGCCATAAATGGACGTTGATGTCGTTAGAGTACCATGAGTACTAACACAAAAAAACAATTAATGATATCCCCATGCCAGACAAGTCATCAGAAAGATAACGTCATGTCAAATAGCTAGTAGGAAATCAAATTCAAAAATACCTGCAAGGTAGATGTCCCGGAAAAGGATGGAGAAGACTGTTCACCCGGAAAAACCAGTCCAGTGAGAAATGTTGGCACAGATATGGCAGCAGCAACTACATAAAAACAAACAGGGCAGCTCCACCTTCAAATCCAGAATCTGATAGCCAAAAAACAAGCGAGGCATCCAGCAGTGAAGTGTTTTGTGCAGCAAGTTATATTGGGACGATACTACGGCCTTCATAAACAATCCACAGCTTCTGCACAAAGCAAACCTAGCTTTCACCCATACATTCCCATATTATGGATCTTATGTCACAAACACACACCGAATAAGCTCTATTTCTGCTTCGGAATCACCATGCCAGTCACTTGGTTACATATAGTTTATGAAAACTTTAAAGCTACAGAAACCTTAAACCAAACCCAGAACCGCAAATGCCCAATGATGGCAGATTCCTCCTGAAGTGTCGTGACTGCGTTCACAGCAGCGGCTCCTTCTGGTAGCAACGGCTTCCTTCTAGCAGCGGCTATCCATTCAACTCGTAGGACCCTATGTCACTTACAACACTTCTGAAACAAATTACAGTTGGGTATTACACAGGGCAGGAACAAGAGCATAACAGGGAAGTCATTTGAGGGCTGCTGCCATGTTGGGTCGAATTCGCAGCGAGGAATGAGACCGAGATACTGATCTGAAGAAGACTCATTGCATGTACCCTTCCAACAATTGAGTTGTCCGCACAATTTTGAAAAGTCTTCGTCCGCAGCAGCTATGTGTAGTATAATGAATACCATAATTGCTTCTAATTCCCAACTCCATGTCTGTGGAATCCTCGGCGTGTTGTGTAACTGTTGTCCTGTGTAACTCCTAAATACAAATCTAGAGAGTAACGAAGGACGGTTACAGAAAACATGGCAACTGTCACCATTCAAATCAATGGGTCTTGTTTCTCTTTAATTTTTCCTCGGCTTTTCATATATTTAAGAAAATTAGTTTCTGTGAAGCTATCTTCGCAGATGTTTAAATAATCGAGGGGAAATTTAATTAATGGATTTATTGAAACTTGTTGATAATTTAATCACAACTATTCATGAATAAATTGTAATTTTGTTTGTCTTTAATTTTGTTTCTCTTTAATCTTGTTTCTCTTTAATAATTTTTTTTTTTAACATAATAATAGACTTGTTATTGAATTCATTCCTGACTAGATTTAAGTATATATTATGGTTATTTTAATAATTATTTATTCAAATTATTTCATTGCATATTTGTTTGAAAAGTTTGTAATCTTTTTTCTCTTTAATTGTTATTGTGTTTAATAAACTTCTTTTTGAACCTAGACTTATTCTTGAATTCATTCATGACTAGATTTAAGTATATATTATGATTATTTTAATAACTATTTATTCTAATTATTTCATTGCATATTTGTTTGAAAAGTTTAAAATGATTTGCAAGTGTGTCTTAGTTTTATATCCAATCTCAGTGATTATCCCCTTGATTGGGAAAACAGTTTACTGTTGATTGGGAAATATTCTAAAAGTAAATGTAGAATATTTTTAGCAAAGTCTTCTTATATAAGAGCAAACCTGCCCTAGAATGGCTTTATTGATCCTTATTTCAACAAAGGATTACCCTCTTCAAGCAGCTGCAAGAAGGTAAGTCCTTTTCTTCTTCTCGTGATAACAATAATTAACAAGATACACAATAGATAGAAGGTTTGTGTATATATTTTTGTAAGGAACGTCGAATTGGAGCATCGTTGCTTCAACAGCAACTCCATGAATTCCTCATTAATGTATTAATGTAATCACAATTGTACCCTATTATATACATTCTTTCTCGTTGTCAAAGTGGATTAAATCATATTAAATTATACATTATATTTATTACTGAATTTTAGCATTCTTTTCCCCTTTAGGTTTTTGATGGGTCTATTCTTTGGATGATACTTCCATTTTTATAGGTCTTTGAGAGGTTTTGAGTTCGTTAAAAATAAATTGAAGTGACATTCTTTTTTTTTTGTAAGCTTAGGTGGCACCTTCTATTTTCTATTAATAAATTCGGGCAAAAGATACAAAACTAGACCTCAACCTGCTTGCAGGTATTTTGGCCATCGAAGTTCAAAATAAGTCAGCCAAAACATAAAAATTCTTAACAATCTATACCATATCTATTGATACTGGATATCCAAGTCTAGAGACAACATCATATACAAAAAGGATTAAAAGGATTAACCATTTAAAACAAAAGAGAAACATAAGATCAAGAAAGTCTTAATCCTCCTCGGATTCAACAGGCGCTGGAGCTTTGGCTGTAGCTCCTGGTAATTCAACTGGAACCTATTGCATAGCCTTAATTTCCTTCTCCAATCTTCCAAGCCTCACATATTGATGCAGCTGACGTAAATTAATTTCCTGAATATTCCTATTGATATCAGCCAAGTTTGATTCCAGCTTTGTTTCAGCTATAGACATAACTGCCTTGGCTAACAAACATTTAATTAACCAATAGGTTCGAACAGCTTGTTGAAACAGAGAAATTCGACCCCGAGTGTGCCCAGGGTCTGTAATAACAGTCTGCATATCCTCCAGAGCCATATCGTCTTCCAAATCTATGTTATCAAGGACCTCAGTTTCCCATCCATAAATATGGGAATGAACTGAATTAGGAATGTCCGCCATAAAATTTTGAACCAATGGTTCAAGATGTTGTTGAACCGACTTCCTTCCTCTTTTCTGGTGCATTTTAGGAGAGGGTTGTTTGCCTTTTCCCCCAGTAGGCTTCCTTACTCTTTTAACCATTTTACAGAAACCTGACAAATCTGTTAAAACTTTCAGCCAAACAACAACACTAGTCAGCTTCATAGAGAACATGTAAGGTAGAGCTCGAAGAACGGCTCCATCTCCCAGGTCAGTCACCGAGAATAAGATAAGAGGTAAACAACCAGAGCAGACATGAAAACATCTGAACAAGTCAAAAAAGGGCTGAAGAGCAACCCGCTATCTAGAAACCCTACCAAAGACCCAGAAATCGTAACTATAATAGCAATCCTGAAGGGCAAAAGGACAATTCAAAATCCCAATTACATAATTATTAAGGTAAAACGAACCAAGGCAGGCCATAAGAATTTGCATGCAGGTTCCCGACAAGCCTCGAAAGTAAGCATGGCGCAAAGCAATTGCCCGATTCTGATATTGTAAAATGAAAAAATTAACAGAGGGAGCATTAAATCTAAATCCCAACACCCAAACTAAAGTATATCAATCCTGAAGGGAAAACGGACAATTCAAAGTCCCGATTACAGAAATATTAAGGTAAAATGAACCAAGGCAACCCTTAAGAGTTTGCATGCAGGTTCCCAACAAGCCCCGAAAGTAAGCGAGGCACAAAGCAATTTCCCAAGTCTGATACTGTAAAAGGAAAAAATTTACAGATGGAGAAATACCTCTAACTCCCAACACCCATACTAAAGCATAACACCTACTAACAAGCCCATTACTGATATGCAACAAGCCCACCAAAGAGGATAAAGAAAAAACCGTAATTTGATAGATACCAGGGTCAAAGGGAAGGAACAGAGACGTAAACATACTTGCAGGCATAAAGAAGGAAGACAGAGCAAAATCATGTTGATGAAAAAAGATGATGCAACCAACTTCCTGAATCTGCTTCATGAATTCATACCAGAACTGACCATATCGCCATTCCCACAAATCCTCTAATAAAACCATGACAAATATCCATATAAGAGTGTAGAACAAAGTCTAGAGCTGAAGGGGAAAGAGTGGAGATACATACCACTGTTGAACCTGATTCGTCACCCTGAAACTCTTCTGGCCAGAACCTCTACAAGCACTTTTGACTTCGAAAGACAAATTCAGACCAAAACAGCAAACAATGAATCATCGAACACCCTTACCTGCATTGACCTCGCACTACCAGCGCTTTTTCCAAAACTTGACTGACATCCTGGCTGGCTGATCTAGCTGGAGCCTCCGATATGCACTATACATTTATGAGGGTGGGTGCCAGAAGTCCCATCAAGTATTACCTCTCGGCAATTGCATGCTGCCACCACGTGGTGGTCGTCCTCCGCACACGTAATCGCGGTCACCTTGGTTGAGCTCGTCACCTTGGTTAAGCCCATCCCTATGCCGACCACACCCCAATCGGGGAATATTATTACCCTGTGTACCCAGGTGCAAATCCTCTGTTAGGATATTCTGGAGACCAGGCATTGACTGCACCATCTCCCATTGCCATGGTCAATCCAGATAACCATCCGCGTTTTGACATGCCCAGTTTGCAAGATCCGCCTCATTTCCTTTTCGTCTCACATGCACAGGTATGATATAATCAATTTGCTTGAGTTCTTGTTGAACTTCCTGTACCAGTCTTGTTTTCCACCAACTCTTAGTGATCGATTCCCAGTTCGTTCCTTGTAAGAGTTTTTTAATAATACTAGTAGCCATTGTTGAATCTCCTTCAATTTCCAACCTGTTATAGTGCTCCCGCTTATCAATTTCCAGTCCTAATTTCACTGTTGCTAATTCTACTTCGTTGTTTGTAGAGAACCCTAAATCAATAGCATAAATCCTTAGAGTTTTCCCTATAAAGTCTCTGAATAATCCCCCAGCTCTTGCCTGTCTAGGATTTCCTTTGGACACTCCGTCATAATTCAATTTTACAAAGCCAGATTGTGGTCGATCAAAAGTATTTCTCACCTGATAAGGTAATGGTAATTGTTTCCAGGAGGTAGGTGATACCATTTCTTCTTTCAAATTTAATTGTTGAAGAATTCGTCCTTCTTGTCCTTGAACCACCCAATCTTCATGGTCCCATTTTTCAGCTAGAATTTTTTCTCGAATTCCTTGTTTAGTGATGTTCCAGATGTCATCATTATTAAGTTTGCATTCTTGAAATATCCTTCTATTTCTTTCTTTCCATTGTGACCAAAGTAGAAATCCTATACAAGTGACCATGCTATGTTCACCACAGGGCTTTTGTATCCACCTTTTCTCCACTTTTCAATTGTTTTCCGCAGACTATTATTATTTCTATCAGTTTGTTGGAATAAATTGTGAAGGTTTAGCCACATCTGATCAACCATTACACAATTTTTTAAGAGATGCTCCATTTTTTCATCAAATGCTTCACACATTACACACTTGGATGGCCCATTCATTCCCATTTTTTGGAGTTGGTCCCATGTGAGGATCCTCCCATGCCCCACCAGCCACAAGAAGTGCTCTATTTTCGGCCAGTGCTTTGTGGACCAAATCTTCTTCCACAACTAATTTTCCGGAAGGTCAAGTTGTTGTGCTTGCAATTTATAGGCTTCTTGAATTGAGAACATACCTCTCAGCCTGTAACCCCATCTCAGAATAGCATTACCCTCCTGTATAGGAATCTTCCTAGTCTGAAGTTATTTCACAAAATTTTCCTATTGCTGTGTTTCTGGAGCCTGGTGCCATTGATTCTTTTGTTTCCACCTCCTCCAAAATAAGTCATTCTGATCATCCCAATAGTTTTGAACTTCCTTACTAAGGGGGTTTCGTGTAAACAGAAAAATTTCTGCCAAATCTAGTCGTGTAAACAGCTTTTCCCTTTGCTACCATGAGTCCTCCTAAAAGCCTGCGAAATTACCATCTCTGACCTCCCAAAAACTGTGAAGCCTTATCAAATTTCTGTTTGTAGAAGCTAAGTTCTAAATCCCTGAACCTTTTTGAATATTAAGGAAATTAAGACGCTCTTTAACAATTTGAGGCATGTGATATTTCCTTTCCCAGATGGACTGCCATAATGCTACTCCTCCTTGTAGCCACCTCCACCACAACTTTTCCCCCATGACCTGATTAAGAATATAGGGGTCCCTAAGGCCTAGCCCCCCTTTAGGCTTAGGTAATGTAAGTTTATCCCAGGAGAGAAGGGCCCATTTTTTCTTTTCCTGGGCACCTTTCCATATTAAGAATTTCTTAAACATACTGACCATATCTTCACAGGTTTTTTTAGGGCAAGCCATACCTGACAATTGGTAAATAGGGAGAGCTTGAAGTACAGATTTGAGAAGGATAACTCGACTAGGCAGATTTAAGGCTCTAAAGGACCAATTAAGCATTCGTTTCTGAATTCTATTTAAAAGATATTTCCAACTACTGGTTCTGACCGCATTTTCAAACAAAGGCATCCCAAGATATTTGGATGGCAGTACTCCCATACTAAAACCAAGAGTTCTAGTAAGAAATCATTTAGATTGAGGGGTCGTGTTAAAAAAGAAAACATTTAATTTACCTTTGTTAATCTGCATTCCTGAAGCCATCATAAAGATGTTTAAAATTTCCAAAATCGCTTTACATTCTTTAAGAGTTGCTTGAAAAAATAGCATAATGTCATCAACAAATTGTTGATGTGACAGCATCAGATGTGGACCCCATAAGTTGAGACCTTTAACCACTCCAGCCTGAACTTTCTATTTACTAAATCTGCCCAACCCCTCAGCTACTAAGATGAAGAGGAACGGTGATATGGGATCTCCCTGTTGAAGGCCTCTAGAAGCTGTAAAGGAACTTGAAGGAGATCCATTTAGTAAAATAGAAAAGTGAGCAGAGGTGATTGTTGACAACACCCACTGAACCCACCGTTCATCAAAACCAAAAGAAAGTAAAATTTGCTTAATATAATTCCAATTAAGGCTATCATATGCTTTTTCCAAGTATAACTTAATCATCATTCCTTTAGCTTTAAGTTGCCGAAGTGAATGAATAGCCTCTTGAGCGATGACAATACCATCTAAAATTTGTCTTCCTTTTACAAACCCTGTTTGTTCAGGTGAGATAAGAGCTATAAAAATAGGTTTCAAGCGATTCACCATAATCGTAGAAAGAATTTTATAAATAACATTACATAAAGCAATTGGGCGAAAACCAGAGGGGGTATCACATTTACCCATTTTAGGAATCATTCTTATGTTGATTGTATTGTGAGATATTTCTAGAATTCCACAGATAGTTATCCATAAAGTCAAACATTTAATTTGATAAAAGTCAAACAATTAATTTGGTTGATAACTACGCATAAGTTCAAATAATTAATTTGATAAAAATAAAATAATTATTAATACTTCATGATGTCATTGGTATTTCAAAATATTCCTAAACTTATAATTTAAATTAGAAATTGCCTCAAAAGGTGTTAAAAGAGGCGAATAATATTTTTAAATTGAAAAAGTTGTATTTTAATTTTCATAATCAATTATCATATTGTAGGGTCATACCCTTGGGTCATACTCTTAAGAAGCAGAGTCCATAATCCCCATTATTTCATTTCTTGTATCCACTTCCTTAGCAATCTCATCTTATTGGGTAAATTTTGCAGCTTGACTTTTTAAATACTTATGTTTGTTTAGTAATACGGAATACAAATGTGGGATACAAATTTGTGATTTTTATCCAATTTGGAATTTTAGATACTTCTGGGTTTGTCTAGTATTATGGAATACAAATGTGGAATACAAATTTGTGATGTTTATCCAATTTGGATTTTTAGATACTTCTGGGTTTGTCTAGTATTATGGAATACAAATTTGTGATGTTTATTCAATTTGGACTCAATTTTTTTTATCCTTTAATGCTCATTGTGGCCTACTTCAATTCCTATTGTATTTTATGATTCATTATTATAAACTAAAATGTAGAATTACTACACAGAAACAAGTCTTTGAACATTATTCCTATAAGAATTGAGCTTGGTAATTGATATTTGTGATGGAAAACTATTATTTTACTTGTAGAATTGTCATACATAAAAATAAGTCATCTTTGGATATTATTGCCTTAAGCATTGAACTCTGTAATTAATGTCATAGAAAAATATTATTTTACCAAACCAAAATTTTGGCATGAGAAACTTAATGAGAAAAAGACATATTTGAAAACAAATTCAATTTATATAGCTTCCAAAATACTTCTACTACTTCAATCCTGAAATTTTGTAGGTACAAAATTATCATAAAGTCCATACAAATATTTCAAAGGCAACTTGTAAGAGTTGTATTTATACCTTACCCATGCCTACTTGTCCTCATCATTGCCATAAATACACCACCTTCTAGGCATGGCTAAGTTTACTTCTAATTTTCTCATAAGCAAGATTCATTTTTAATGATAAAGGTGAGGAATTCTTCCTATTGCAGTCCCTAATATTTCCTTCGTGACCAATGTTGTCACGTTCGTGTAGTAGGACTTAGAAAAAAAATGTAGTTATATTGAACCAGAAGCAGATCGTAAGGGAGATAACCCCATTTGATGGAGACCTCAAGTTAGCGATCCAAGTGGGCGAAAAACATATATATGGATCAAAATTTTCCAAATATAATCGATAAGGAAAGCCAAGTGGGCGTAAAACATACATATGCATCGAAATTTTCCAAATATACTCGATAAGTTATATCTATTTTTAATGATGATAAATTTCACAATGATTTGAGTTTCTTAATTAGACAATTGGAAACTAATGGATAAATGTTGGGATATATTTATCAAAATTGGAAAGCTAATGGATAAATGTTGGGATATATATATCGATATTGCAGGTGGATATAATGGACAGAGTAACCGATGCCTTTAATTTACTTCTTGGAAATGTGATCCCACTTTTCCTTCGCTACATTGGCGATTTTAATCGTTGTTAATCAAATTCAAGAGGTAATAATGTTAGCTAATTAATGTTAATTTAACTTTTGGAGAATAAATATATATTTTTTGGTTTGACATGCCAAGGTGTTTTGATAAGTCATTTCAAGATCTACATGACCACAGTTGGAATTTCACTGACATTTTTCCTATCATAGCTCATAGCCCAATTTGATTGGTTAACTATATTCTCGGCTTCCAAGAAACAACAATTCCTTTATGGGGAAAGAGATCAGGGAACTCTCTCAGTAAACCACTTACATAAATATCAACGTAAACAACAAATAATATCATTAGATTTTCATGAATTTTGGCGAAGAAAATACCTCTGTGGGAAAAGTGATTTGGAAAAATAGCTACCCCTCACACGTAAGACAAGCAAGTCCACTCTTAACAGTGTTTCTTGGAGAACTTCTGGGACCAAGGCCAAATCGTAAAATTCATGCATAGATGACAAATCGTAAGAGTGGCCATGTCATTCAAAAAAGGGTTGTGCTTCAGAAACTTGACGGTTTTGCATCTATAGCATGGGTGTTTCTATTGAGTGCTGCTCTTAATACTTGAAAGTTCAAAAAATTGCAGAAATCTACCCATGTTTTTAATTATTGGGCAGTTACCTTGTTCCCCTCCCAATATTTATTTTATGAGTGAGATACTGCATGAATTTTAATCCAAAATAATCTTGTTGAAGAAAATCTAAATACATTGGTTTTTTTTTTTAATGTTCTTTGTTGGAAGTACAAGATGGAATTTGGGAGAAAATCATGAGATGTCCTACCCATTCAAGAGTAATATTTATAAATCTGTATGAATTCATATGTGAGGATGAGGATAAAGGTCTTGAGGATACTGAATTATAAAATTACTGCACAACGCATAAGGAGAATTAGTAGAAAGCAGGTATACTTTATGCATTATCAATCACAATCCATGCCTGTATTTCTAAACAATATTGGGCTTTGGAAAAATGAACAGTCTCAGGAGGTCGATGGATTTTACATGGCGGGCTAAGGATCCTATTGATATACACTTGTATTGAAGGTGCCACTTTTGAAAGATCAATTGGCCAAATAAGGAAGCCAAGAAGGTGCAACTGGTCAGAGGCCGACGAGCCAAATTGGGCAGCTTAGAGGGCACCACATGTCAGAGCCTAGTGGGCTAGATCAAGTGACCCAAAGGGAACCACATGTCAGAGTTCAGCAAGCCAGATTAGGAAGCCCAGAGGGTACCAAATGTCAAATGTTGGAGGGCTAGATTTGGCAGCCCAAAGAGCACCAGATGTTAGAGATCGGTGGGCTACATCTGGCGGCCTTCTGCTCTCCACCCAAACATAGGATAGCTACAGAAAAACTTTCTTTCAGTTGACCACTGATGCACCATATCCAAGTCCTAGCAGGATGATTGCTAAAAAATTTAACACTGATGACTTGGTAAATACTCAAGAGATGGAGTCCATTTTCTAGGTGGTTTATCTACTACCCTATGGCAGTGACTCTCTCACTCTGAGCTCATTCACAAGGCCGAGGTCCAGATGGAGTACAACTCAATCCAGGATGCTGCATTCATTTTCCAAATGGTTTATTAGGTGCTTTTCATAGCAAGCACAATAGGGACCTTGAGTCCACTGTCCAAGTTCTTTATCATCTCTCTAGAAAGCACCATGCTTACTTAGATTTCCCTATCTAGGTGGTTTATCAGTTATACAACAAACACCATAATGGTTTGATCATCCACTAAGCCTCCTACTAACCACTCAATCATAGAAACATAATTTAGTGGCCTTAAATACAAAATCACAGAGACTAACACCGAAGGTCACAGAGCATAGGGTTCAACAATTAGTTGTATCACTGCTCGGTCATCTTTATCATGCTCCACAACTCCACACAATCCATAGTCAACCTTGAATTCCTTCTATACTCTAATAGAATGAAAGTTCCCATGTACCAAGAGCCAATAGAGGGAAAGCCAACTCCCACAAAGGACCAGAGACCAACCAACCTTGCTTATCTTATGTGGTGTGTATATATATTTTTCCTCTACATCCCTTTGTGCATATAAGAAATTTCTAACTTGGACCTTCGATATCTAGATATCCCTTCTAATTTCTATAGGGACATTCTCTCACTAGCCTTTCCTCCATTTCTGAGGGGAATGGGGATGAGCATGGTCTTGTGCCCATGCTACCCAATCCCATCTCATGATTTTTTGTGAGATGATGGTAACTTAATTGGTCTACAACTGACTTTAGGCATTAACTCAAGATGATTGTTGGCTTATTAAGTCATGCAACTAGCTCTAGGTTCTTCAAAAGAGAGGATCTGTGGTGTCCATCCCTTTAGACCAATCATTAAAATAACATTTACTTTTCAAGTGTTTACAATGTTTTCTTCAACAACTTGTCACTCCTACTCTGGAAGTATGTAGTTATGTTTATAAACATGGGGTTGAGTAAAAGCAGTGTTAAAATAGGTCTTTTCTCTAATGCTCCTATGATCATTTAGTTCTATTCTACTCTTAAAAATCCACTCACAAAAATTATTGGTTGTCTTCCTCCATCTTCACTAGATCACTCTTCTTTCTCAACACACTACGCTTTGGGAGAGAAACTTTCTTCACTAGATCATTCTTTTTTCTCAACACACTATGTTTTGGGAGAGAAACTTTTAACAAAATAAGTTTCATCATAAAATAAATATGCAAATCTTGTATCATTCTATAGTAAAAAAATGGTTCCTTTTTCATGTAAACACCTTCTATCTAAACCAGAAATTGAAGCACCATAACTCATAGCTCTGCCTAAAATTTGAACTTCTTAAATTATCCAATCCTTTTATCTATTTTAATTACTATATAACCTAAATAAATATAATCATCTTGCCTTTTTATATCTATTTTAAATTACAATAATTAATAATAATAATAATAATAATAATAATGTAATCTATATGAATTACAACACTCCTTGCATTTACATAAAACAATTAAAATTTTAATATTAATATTTAAAATTTAACATATATAAAATTTAATTTTAACTCCATCATTACATGAAGCTCATGAAAACCAAAATACAAATATAACGTATTTTAACATTCATTGTCAATACACAAACTCATGCCCTCCCTCCGCCATCGTAATATCTATTTTATCGTAATATTTTTTTTCTACATGTCTCCAATTGTGTTTGCATATCTTTGTATTTACAATTACAGAGCTATGGATTGGTGAGATGTATCTACCAATACCATAGGAAAGCAAAGATTTTAACATCCATTGTCAATACTCAAACTCATGCCCTCCCTCCGCCATCATAATATCTTTTTTATCGTAATATATTTTTTCTACATGTCTCCAAGTGTGTTTGCATTTCTTTGTATTTACAATGATAGAGCTATGGATTGGTGAGATGTATCTACCAATACCATAGCAAATCTCAAATTTCCAGCAAAAGTTTCGAAACACTAAATATAAATATAAGTTTACGATTTAAGCCGAAACTAAAAAATCTATGGATTGGTGAGATGTATCTGCCAATGCCATAGCAAAGAAAAGCTCTTCAGCACAAGTGTCGAAACACTAAATATAAATATAATTTTATGATTTAAGTCGAAACTAAAAAAGCTATGGATTGGTGAGATGTATCTATCAATACCATAGCAAAGCTTAGCTCTTCAGCACAAGTGTCGAAACACTAAATATAAATATAAGTTTATGATTTAAGTAGAAACTAAAAGAGCTATGGATTGGTGAGATGTATCTGCCAATGCCATAGCAAAGCAAAGCTCTTCAGCACAAGTGTCTAAACAATAAATATAAATATAAGTTTATGATTTAAGTCGAAGCTAAAAAACATATATTGTTGTAGTTTGATGCCAATTTATTGTGATTTTTATCCACTCATTTTATAGGGCTTTAATATATTTTCAGTTAAAATGTACACTAGATTCTACCAAATGGTAGTGTATTTAAATTTATTTTTAACATGTTGCACTATTATTAATTTATGTAGATTTGTATTTCTTTAAATTTATGATAAACTATCTTCAAATTATGCAGATTTGCATCTCTTTAAATTTATGATAAACTATCTTCTCATGAGTTGTATAAAGTTGATTATTAAATTTGATAATACATATAAATGTTACCTTGTGTTGTAGAAACAACAAACCCATATTTTATATGTACACCAGAATAAAAAATGAAAAAAATTTAAATTTTAACCCCACCATTACATGAAGCTCATTAAAACCAAAATACAAATATAATGTATTTTAACATCCATTCCCCATGAAAAACAGTGTGTTTGTTCTGGTGGTTGTTGGTCTCACACTGGTTATGGTGACATTGTTGTTCAGGGAAGTCTGAGATCGCAATTCAAACCACATGCTCCTGCTCCAGCTCTGTCACATGTTCAATTGAATGGGTGAGGTATAATAAATTTTTAATAAAAAAGTTTTTACAGAGAAATAAATTAAAAACCCAGTCAGATTATTGTCAAATGCATCAAATTCCTCCAACTTCCGCAGTCTGGTGAAAAAACCTAGCCTCTTGAGATGAAGCCAATAAGATGATTGCTATAAAGCCATAAATATCTCAGATTTTTCAAGAATTTTCCCCAATTTCCCATCGAATATTTCCTTGCAATCCCGAACAATCCAAGTATAAAATTCGTAGCTGAGTGTAATTTCCACGGAAATTGTCACAGTATTTACCTTGATTGTGTCAACACGAGGTGCCGGAATAATAACAGACAGATCATTTCTATCAATCAAGAGCCTTGTCAGGCTTGCTAGATTACCCAATTCATAAGGAATAAAACTAGAAGGTTTTCGAGATTACCCAGATTT
The DNA here is from genome assembly GCA_034641835.2 of Pinus albicaulis. Lineage (NCBI taxonomy): Eukaryota > Viridiplantae > Streptophyta > Pinopsida > Pinales > Pinaceae > Pinus > Pinus albicaulis. The sequence goes on from CM076577.1 coordinate 582,521,570, forward strand.
AGTTTGAATAATAATTTATGTATCAATATTATAGTTTCAATATTGTTGAAAAATATACAAATTTATTCATGTCGTATTTATTATATTTTAATATAATAATGTGTAATATATAAAAAGTTAGTTGCTAGGTAAAAATAATTGATTCTTTTCAACTAAGTTTTATTAGCAAAAAAACTTAGCAAATTATTTGCTTAACTAAAACCAATTCAACTCAATTTAATTAGCAAGTTATTCTTCTAACTAAATTCAATGAGAAAGATATATTGGAATCATAATAATATATTATTATAATGATTTTAATTTTTTTAATTTATTATTTTAAAATTTATTTAATATTTCAAAATTAGGATAGCAAAATATTATCTAAAAATAATGTATATGTTATTAGTCAATGTAATAATTACTTCTCTTACTTTTTGTTTTTTTATTATTTAATAATAATTTATATGTTATTAGTCAATATAAGAATTACTTTTTTTAGTTACTTTTTGTTTTTTGGTTAGATATTTTATTTTCTTTTGCATTAGTATACATAGATATATTATATAATTAGGTTAGTTTTTCATTAGGGAGACAAAATCATAGCTAAAAATCTATATGATCTAACTGATCAAGTACATCTTTTTCTACTACCTCTTCTTCTATTAATAAACCCTACTTCTTGTAAGTTTCTGACATCATTTGCTCATCGCAAAAAAGAAAAATTTCCATCATGTTCTCATCGCAAAGAAGAAAAATATAGTCCTGCTGAAGTTGGAACTTCTCAACAAAGCTAATCTAGACACATTACGTTAGCCCCAACCTTTAAAACAAAACAAAAAAAAACCATTCCAGCTTGTTGCAATAATTCTTAACAAGACCTTGAGTTCATAAAATCCTAAGTCTTCAGGAGAAAGACTCGGAGGCTTTCATGCCTTGCTCCTATCCAAATAGGCCAACCAGAAAACAATGGATTTACTGCTCTCAATGATGGGTTTTAGATGCCATCAGAACTGAGTGAAAAATTTAATAACTTTTGGAATTTATGATACAGCTCATGGTATTTTTTGGATGTTGCAAGTGGAAGGTGTACCCATAGAAATGCATTTATATCATGTTAGACTTATTTCATGTACACAAGAATATATGTTACATCCATAATCAATTTAACAATATTCAACAAGAAGGGGAGATGACACTGAGACATTTACAAAGAAATTTACAATGTACTTTTCATGTTAACAAAATAGTAACAATTAAAATTTAATTTTACCATTCATAAGTCAAGAGCTTAAAATTTAATGTTATAATCTATAATTCAAGAGAATAAGTTTCTTATTGAATATGGAATATGAGGTTACATTGTAATCAGGATAATGGTTTAATTGTACATGTTATTTGAGTTGTAATCCTCATTTTCCTCAAAGAGTATAGATTTTGAGTGGGAGATAACTTAAAAACATCTCGCAAGGGTGGAAACTTGCTCATTCAATACTAAATTAATTTTAAAAGGAAAGACTTAACTTCTTCCAAATCTCCCAATTATTTTGTATTATTGAAGAGTCTTGGATATAGAAGATAGGAAGTTGAAATAGTATTAGAAACATAAAAAAATATGAAGCTCTCTCGTATTTTGGGGAGAAGAAGTATTTTGGAAGCTATATAAATTGGATTTGTTTTCAAATATATTTTTTTTCTCACTAAGCTTCTTATGCAAAAGTTTGGTTTGGTAAAATAATATTTTTTCATGAAATATCAATTACTGGGTTCAATGCTTAGGGAAATAATGTCCAAAGACTTTCTATGTATGGAAAGTCTAAAAGTAAAACAATATTTCTTAGGGAAATAATGTCCAAATACTTTCTATGTATGGAAATTCTAAAAGTAAAATAATATTTTTCCATTACAAATATCAATTACCAAGCTCAATGCTTACAGGAATAATGTCCAAAGACTTCTTTCTATGTGTAGTAATTCTACATTTTAGTTATTAATAATGACTCATAAGGTACAATAGGAATGGAAGTAGGTTGAGTATAAATTGGATAAATATCACAAATTTGTATTACATTCTAGTATATTTAGATAGTAAACCCTTATTTCAAAACAAATATTTGTTATTCATTTTTATACATCTCAAGGATTTGAAACATTTATCATAAACCTCAAATGTATCATAACACAAAAATAATTTTATCTAGGTGTTTCTAAAATAAAATGGAATGGAAAACCATACATAAAAGATAAATAATTAGATATAAAATAAAATTCAAGTAGTCATCCTTAGATAGTACTTGACAAACCCACAAGTATCTAAAAAATCATGATGCAAAATTTACCCTATAAGATGAGATTACTAAGGAAGTGGATATACTAAATGAAATAAACGGGATTATGGACTCTACTCCTTGATAAGGAATTGGATACCGGGAATGAAATAATAGGGATTATAGATTGTGCTCCTTGGAGACAATTATTGTTTTATGTTGAAAATAAAAAAATTTGTGGAGACAATTACTACTTTACCTTGAAAATAAAAATGTATATGAATCTGCAAAGATGTCAACATGAATTACATGAATTAACTCTCCATCATTTACAATTGAATGAAAAGACACTAATTACAATTGAATATAGAAAAACTACCTGTGATTAATTGAATTTTACAAGAATAGCTCAATTCTTAGGAAACTATACTTAAATATAAATGGAATGTATTTGCTTAATGATTTGATTCCTAGATGTATATTTTCTACTTTTTTTGAATTTGAAGTTTTAACCTTTTACAAAAACGCATGCATTCTTAACTATTAGAAACACTCAATATCTATTGAAAATAGGTGTAGTCTAAATAAAATAGTTATTTTTGGCTATAATCTAACAATATAATTTTTAAGCACATTATTAAAAAAAAATAAAAAATTTATAGATGCTTTCACATACATAAATGGATTAAAAATCTTATCCTCCTCTCTTTGCACCTTTTGGGGCAACTTCATTTTAAAATAAGGGAGTTGGGGCTTCCTAGCAAGGAAACAATTAAAATATATTCATATTGAAACGTAAGAAAGGAGTTCCTTCCTTGCACCTTTGTTTATTCATATTGAAACATAAATATGGTTCAAGTTTGTGATTATGTTTTTAACATATTTTCTCACAAGAATATTACTATGCAATGGAGAGAAGGGAGGTTCCAGTAGAAAGTTTGTGATTATGTTTTTAACAAGTTTTCTCACACTAATCTTACTGTGCAATGGAGAGAAGGGAGGTTCCAGGACTTACTCGTCAACAGGTAAAGCTCCTACCCCCACCTCAACCACACATGGCACCACCACAAGCTTCTAAGACACCTCGTAATTTGTCTCCTAAGAGTCGACCTAGACTAGGTTGGGAGGCCAGTAACTTTGTATTGTAATCAATTCACAGTGGGCTTCAAAAATGTTCAAGATTCATTTCACTATCACTCAGGGGCAGTCTAGCTCTTTTTTATTTTCCGTTATAGTCTCATGATATAGTATTTTCAGTATTTTTGTTTTGTATTTTTAGTTTGAGTATGGTGATATTATTTTTGTTTTCTATTATTAATAGAGTTTGGCAATTTATTTTTTTCAAATTTTGTATTTTTTTGTTTAGAATGCGGTGATATCATTTTTGTTTCTTATTTTTTTGTTAAATTTTGATATATATATATATATATATATATATATATATATATATATATATATATGTATGTATGTATTAAAAATTATATTTTTAAAATATATATATTTTTTGGTTATTTAATTTTTGTTTCTGTGTGCATAAATAAATTCAAAACATCAATTTTTTTGAAAAAATTAATTATACATATTGCACTATATTTTCAACAGATTTCTGTAAAATTTCAACCAATCTCTGTAAAATTTTAGATAAAATTGGTTAAATCCACTACAAAACGTAAGTATGTCCAATAATTAGAACACGCTACTAGCCACTCCACAAGATTTTGGCTTGGGTTTTTTTGAATTCATATCTTGTAAAATTTCAACCAATTCATGTAAAATTTGAGATAAAATTGGTAAAAAAAAACACTAAACATACGTATGTCCAATAGTTAGAACGGGCTGCTAGTCACTCCGCAGGATTTCGGCTTCAATGATAGCTGGGTTTTTTTGAATTTTTTTGAATTCATAGCCCCACAAAGCGATAAGCGTGAGGCAATCCCAATCACAGAATTCTGCTCACCAACCACATGAGTACACGTCATGTGTGTTACTTACGATGGATCTCTCTGTCTCTCTATAATACCTTTCTCGACAATCATAGATCCCATAGATCCCTTCTGGTCCCTATAAGGCTTTCCTTGAAAATCATAGATCCCTTCGGGTTCGTCCATATCTGTGCATTTTCCTCCTCTGATGACGGTTGTAAGCGGTATAGCGTCAGCTCTGCAACCACTGAAATATCTTTCTCTGGTAATTCCATGATATATTCCTCACAAGACCTTTATGTTACCTTTCCAACACAATCATTTCTATGCGAAAAAACGCTGCATCCGTTCATGTGGAGATAAATTCATCAGTTCCTCCGCATAGTGTTTTATTTCTTACTCTTATAGTGTTGATATTACTGCAAATTTTTTTCAAAATATATATAAAAGGTCACAAAAGTTGACTATTGCATCCACTTACTAATGCCCTGTTGTAGCACAACATTACTTAACACACCAATGCCATTTTTACCACAACATTACTTAACACACCAAAGCAAGTCAGTTGGATGATTTTTCCATTAACTGTTAAGTTTGTCTTCCTTTTTCTGTCATTTCTTTAAATATTACCTATTATTTATGAGATTTCATAAATATCACAAACCCCAGGTTACAATTTCTCAAAAAAAACACTAAACAAAAATCCTTTAACCTCTTCTATTTTTTTTTTGTTTTATTAATATAAGTACAATCTAACCACACATAATTTTACATCTCCATACCTTTAAAAATAATTAGAATTTCCCATATTCAATTCCATAAAATTGCATTAACGGACCTTTGCAAAAAAATGGTCGACAATTGTTTCAACATAGGCATCAAACACTAGATATTCAAGGAGGATGGGTTATTAGAATAAAATTGGGATGCTAACTATTTACATATGCTCGAGTGTATTGAGGCAACAGATAGAACTATTTTGTACTTGACTTGGTAAAAACAAAATAAGGTATTGGCCAAATACCTGTTACAAAATATTACTTAAAACTAAGACATTGTGTTACAGAAAATGTATAGGCATTATGTGTATATGTGTTTTATGATTTAATTGTCACAAAAATGAGTTAGGAAGGAGAATTTTCCCAAAAAAATAGAAAACAGATGTCTCTTTGGAAAATTCATTACATTTGACATAGAGAAAAACCAAGAGAGAAAAATAAGAGAGTAAATTTAGGTTCACCAAACTTGTTTAGATGTCCAAAAGATTGTCAAACTCATGGATATAGTTTTTTTTGTATTATTTTTCAAGAAAAGCTCTCTTTTAGCGCCATAAGTCAGCACCACTTACGTTATGTGGTGTTAATGTGGTGTAAATGTTTATGTATCATATTAAAAATGGAGTATATCACCATAAGTTAGCACCACTTAAGTTATGTGGTGTTAATGTGGTGTAAATGATTATGTATTATATTAAAAATGAAGTATATCACCATAAGTTAGTACCACTTAAGTTATGTGGTGTAAATGTTTATGTATTATATTAAAAATGAATTATATCACCATAAGTTAGCACCACTTACGTTATGTGGTGTTAATGTGGTGTAAATGTTTATGTATCATATTAAAAATGAAGTATATAATCACCATATTTGATGGACAAGTTAGCACCACTCTTACTATGTGGTGTTAAAGTGAAATAATTTTTTATTGATCTTATTGGAAGTGGAGTATATCACCATATATTTAAAGAAGTGGTGTATGATATATTTTCAAGTCCTGTAAAGTAGGGTAGTTAACTTTGTGTTTGCCATGTTGGCATGTACAAGTGGATTTATTAATGTGAATTGCCACCATAATTATAAAAAAATTACAAATATTTATATTATGAATATATAAATTAGAACTAAACTCACAAATATTTATTTTATAATATTTATTTGTTTGTCATGTTTACATGTAAAACTAAAATTCAAAGTAATTGTTTTCTAAATATTTTATTTCAATTATTTACTTTTTATATTATTCTCATGAGAAAATAAATATACAAAACCATAATACATAACTATTTATTTTATGAATAAGCCAATTAAGATAAATATTTTTATATTATTGTAATTTCAAAATAAAATAAGGGTGAATTTGATGGAGTTGGGTTACTCTTTTTTGGAAGAACTTCTGTTCCAAAGGTTGAAAATGTATCTTTGTGAGGGTATTTTTTAAGCCCTCCATCAAAGCTTTTAAAAGGTCCATCTAGGACTAAATAAAACCCTGAATTAAACTACATAGCTCCATCGTGCTATGGAGCTTGATGGAGACACATAGCTTGATAGAGCTATAATATGTACATGTGCCATTAAATTTTGCTTCAACTTAATGATAGTGTTTTATGGGCTCATGGCATTGAGAATCCAATAGTATTGCACATGGTATAGTATGGTTTTCATTTTTATATTATACTTAGTATATTTTTTATTATTTCATTACATATATGTATGTATGTAATTTTAGAATTTGTTATTGTTATTAATTTTATACATTTTATAGCATTTTTTTTGTAAGCTTGGTAGGACTCCTTTTTCATTCATTTTATAAACAACAAACAACTAGATTTACCAGTTTGGTGGTCTCAACCTGTCTTGAGTGAGGAACCCAGTTTATTGGCCACCTGATGGCATGGTATGCCATCCAAAAAAATAAGGATTTGAGTCTGTCATACCAAACAAACAAAGCCTGGATACTCACACATATAATATACAGTTTCTCACAGATTGACTAACATATTTATTAGATCCTTGAAATTTAAATGTTAGCCGCATATAAATACTAAGAAAAAAGGCAGATTAAAATAGTCATGAACTACTCAGCCTCGTCTAGAACTGAGGCTGACTCCACTGGTGTCGGATCCTGAACCGAGGTACCAGCCTGCTCAAAAGGCTTGGAAATACATGGGAGGTGGTAGTCAATACGCTCGAGGCGCCCATCCTATTTCCTCAGCTGGAAAGTGATCTTATCAAACTCACTCTTGTAGTCTGGGAAGTCTTGGGCTAATTTCACTAGGCTTATAGAGATCTGCTCCAAGGCTTTGCCAAGGATGCTCTTCATAGACCAATAAAGATACAGTGTCTGTTTGAATTATGTTAGTCTGCCCCTTGTTTGTCCCAAATCTGGTATTAAACCTCTCCATTCCTTAGTATCCATCTTTGTCTCTGCATGTCTATTTATGTCAGTTTCCCATTTTTCAATGAGCTTTTGAATTTCCTCTGATGTGTTCTCATGGTATGCTTTCGTTACCTCTTGGATCACATCGATTGCAGGCCTCCTTCCTCTCGGCTTGCTCGGGGGTGAGCTGGGTTGGGCTTCTACCGCCTTCCCTTTATCTTTCCAGCCACGGCCTCAAGCTGCAGGGCTCTTGGAATGGTTGCAAGCTGCAGGAATCTTGGAGCATGTCATCCCACAATATTTGACTAGGTTTCTGGGTAGGTGACCTGTCCACACAATCAAACAAAGGCATAATTCCATATAATGAAAACGATAAAAGGTCCATGCATCCCAGTTATCAGAATAAAGGTGACCCAGGGGCCTCTTCCTAGGACTTCTCCTCTTCTTGTCCCTCTGCGGACCCATTTCCCTCATACCCTGCTTAATTTCTGCCACCCCCTGTCCCTGACGGTCACACACACCCCATAAATTATCCCCATAACCCAAAGAGCTCATGCCTTCCTTCAATCTCCTAACCTCCCTTCTGGTGTCCTCTCTCTCGTCATACCTCCCACTCTCGAAATTGACAAAGGAGGCGTCACTGCCCATTGCTCGAGCCTGGGTGGAATTCCCTCTCCCATTCCTCATGCGCACTGAGCCCAAGTAGCTCAAGGTGGTATAAACCAGCAAATCCTTTGAACTAAACACAACCCATGACTGCTCCTTAACTCTATACCCTGGCAGGATTGCCCGACCCCATTCCATCTTGTTGGCATCCCTTACCTGACAGACTCACACTCGGGTGCAAGTTGAGGTCATGCCCAATTCCTACTCTGACACAGAGGCAGAGACCCAAAAGAACCCCAACCTTCCCCCAACTAGAGTCGTAATGGTTCCTCTCTCCCTACCCAGCAGAAGACTATACTAATCCAGCTTAATCACCTTATGCTCCCATAGAGACCAGCCCAAATCATAAACATAAACATGGCATGAACAAGGGGGAGGAAACCAAGTACATACCTGAGTTTCATTGTGGTGGAAGTGCAATGGAGGTTTGTTATTCCGTCGTCGCGCCTGCACCAAATTCTTTCATCATAAAAAAACCCCCACGCCTTCCTCCACCCTATTTTAAGCTACATGCGCGGGCCTCAGTCCCGCTACCTCACCTCGTGCTACATGCGACAGTACAACCTGCCGCCCTTGCCACTCATGTGGAAGGTGGTTGGCTTCAACCCCAGGGACACTACCATTAACACTGATGGGAGGGCCGATCTTCTTCGTTACACCCTGATCAGGGAGCTGAGTCCCAGAACTGTGGGTGAGCTCTGCCCTCCGACCTGTCTTTCTCTTTGATGCTCTGCAGCTTGATCCATCGTTCTTCCCCAAGATTAGGATGCATGCTTAATTCAATAGGTTCACTCAGGTGAGCGCAACCACAATTTTCCAGGAGGTCAGCTGCTCTGTTTCCTTCCCTCCTTACATGGGTGATAATGATATAATCAAATTTCTTGTTTGTATCCTCCAATCCATGCACATGTGAAGAAGTACGCCATCTTTGGCTTAGTTTGCCCCACTTCATTCCTTGATTAAGTTTTTTGAGAGTGTTCGTAACCAACTGAGAGTCTCCTTCGATTACTAGCTTTCTGTATCCTAGCCTGATGGCCAAGAGGAGACCTTGGTGCACTCCTATGAATTATGCTTCATTGTTGCTGGCAAAGCCATAGGAGTCATCATATATGAATCTTGTTGTGCCATGATGATCTCGAAAAATCCCTCCAACCCCTGCTTCCCCCGGATTGCCTTTCGAGGCTCCATCAAAGCTGAGTTTGATGAATCCTTCTAGAGGAGGTTTGAAGATCCTGATGGTGTCCCCTATGCCAGGGATGGCTTTCCAAGAAGCTGAGGAGACCATGCTAGGTGCTAGGTGGAGGCCCTGGAGAATTCTTTCTTCCTAAGGAGCCATTTGCGAATAATCTGGCATACATTTCTCTGAGAGGATGCACTAGTAGAAAATGATGAAATTAGTGACTAGGTGACTAAAAAATTTAGTCACCACAATTATTTCAAGTGAATTACTACTAAATTTGATCAATTTTAAGTGACCAAACTAAAAATGACTAATTTAGTCTAGGGTTAAAATATACGACTAGATGATTTTATTGTACCAACTAGCGCATGCTCTGACAGGTCGAGAGCGAGATGACCTACCTGTGACCTCCCAGCTACCATGGCATCAAGAGGGGGACTCGAGGCTCCCCTTCCTCCTCCTCTAGAAGTCCTTGCATTCAAGAAACTGATAGCAACCAACAACAAGCACCCTCTGACTGGATCTCAGCAAATGTTCGTGAAGAAGCTGGATAGCATCCCTTCGATGGCCCTTCAAATTGAAGAAACTTGTCGATCTGCATTAAACTTGGCTAAAAGAGGGCTCATTGGACAGTTTATTGGCCTCTGGCCCTCTCCCAAAGCTATGGAAGACTGGGTGCAGAGGAACTGGATTCCTTTAGTCTCGGAAGGCATCAAAAGCCACTTCGTAGGCAAAGGATACTTTGTTTTTGTTTTTAAGAATGTGGAAGATAGAAGCCTCATCTTCAGGAATGGCCCATATTTTATGGGTCCTAAGGGACTATACTTAAATAAATGGACCCCTAACTTAGATCATGCTCAATATGTGCCTTCAACTGTTCTATTGTGGGTAAGCCTCCCACATATCCCACTGCATTGCTGGAACCATAAGTATCTCCAAACCATTGGCAATACCCTCAGAAATTATATTGATCAAGCAGTGAGAAAAGATCAATACTCATGCGCACGTATATGTGTCGAGGTGGATTTGGAAGTTGGGCTACCTAAAGCTATCAAATTAACGGTTGCTGATTGGACCCATATCCAGGAGCTGGATTATGAGCAGCTTCCATTTAAATGCAGGCATTGTCACAGCTATGGCCATTTTGCAAGGCACACTAGTACATTTGGTCAAAATTCCAACAATTAGTTCCGACACTTTTGACGTATTGTCGGAAATTTCCCCAATTTTTATCAATTTTTCAAATCCCACCAACAATCGTCACTCTAGCGATGTTTTTGGAGTATCATCGAAACAATGACGTTTAGGACAATCGTCGGAATACCGACATTACATGACAAACCGTTGGAATAGCGATGTTACAGGACAAACCGTTGATATTGCAACATTTAGGAGACCGTCGTCGGTCTTGCGACTTTTAAGGAAACCGTCGGTTTTGCGACGTTAAGGGAAAAATCGTCGAAATACCGACATTTAAAGGCCTATGATAAAGTTTATATTACAACTCTCAAGCTAAATAATTTGATTTGTACTTTTTGTTTGGGGTAGCATTTAATTTACTACATATCAGAAAACACATGACATTCAATGATGTACTTAAGTAAAAAAAAACAATTATAAACATTGTGACTATGCATTTCAAAAGCCTATAGAGAATGTAGGTTTTAATTCCTAGAATGAATTTAAATTAATGCATCACTCAACAACTTTTTGTTTTATCTTAAAATTTTGTTTTACCATAGATAGGGGTTGTTTGATCTCATAGTTCACCATTATATGGTGGGATACATTAAGGGATGACATGAAATGTTGTAGGCTGAGCTCTTAGTGTTGAGGAATATTGTGGATGTTAAAAAGTAAAATATTTGGTTTAGTTTTTTTTTTTTAAATATCTTCAATACTTTTTTTTTAAATTTTGTTTGAGGAAGGTCGTATCAAATTTGCTAAGTTGTGACTGCACGGGTGCCTTTTGCACGTTTGTGCAGTCCGTTTGCCATTTTCTCCCTTGTGCCTTCGTTCGGTCGGGCGCGCCGTGTCAGGGTGCCCGCCCAAACGCGTTCGAGTTGGGTCATTTCGTTTGAGGGCGCTCGCCAAGATGCGTTCGAATCAGTTCGGGTCGTTTCGTTTGAGGGCGCCCGCCCAAACGCGTTTGAGTCGGGTTGGGTCATTTCGTTTGAGGGCACCCGCCCAAACATGTTCGGGTCGGGTCGGGTCGTTTCGTTTGAGGGTGCCCTCCAAAATCTTTGCTGTTCGGAGTCGATCGTTTCATTCTAGGTGCACCGCAAGACGCATTGGGTCGGGTCAAGTCATTTCGTTTGAGGTGCACTGTCCAAATGCGTTTGGTTTTGGGTCGGAGTCATTTCGTTTGAGGGCGCTCGCCAAGATGCGTTCGAATCAGTTCGGGTCGTTTCGTTTGAGGGCGCCCGCCCAAACGCGTTTGAGTCGGGTTGGGTCATTTCGTTTGAGGGCACCCGCCCAAACATGTTCGGGTCGGGTCGGGTCGTTTCGTTTGAGGGTGCCCTCCAAAACGCATTCGGGTCGGGTCAGGTCATTTTGTTTGAGGGCGCCCACCCAAATGCGTTCGGGTTGGGTCGTTTCATTTGAGGGTGGCAGTATCAAATTTGCTAAGTTGTGACCACATGGGTGCCTTGTGCACGTTCATGCGGCCCGTTTATCATTTTCTCCCTTTTGCCTTCATTCGATTGGGCGCGCCGTGTGAGGGCACCCGCCCAAACGCGTTCGAGTCGGGTCAGGTTGTTTCATTTGAGGGTGGCCGTATCAAATTTGCTAAGTTGTGACCGCACGGGTGCCTTTTGCACATTCGTGTGGCCCGTTTTCTGTTTGCTCCCTTGTGCCTTCATTCGGTCATGTGCACCGTGAGGGTGCCCGCCCAAACGCATTCGGGTTAGGTCGTTTTGTTTGAGGGCGGCCATATCAAATTTGCTAAGCTGTGACCATACGGGTGCCTTGTGCATGTTCATGCGGCTTGTTTTCCATTTTCTCCCTTGTGCCTTCGTTTGGTCGAGTGCGCCGTGTCGTTTCGTTTAAGGGCGCCTGCCCAAACCCGTTCGGGTCAGGTTGTTTCGGTTGAGGGCGCCCGCCCAAATGCATTCGGGTCGTGTCATTTTGGTTGAGGGCACCCACCCAAATGCGTTTGGGTTGGGTCGTTTCGGTTGAGAGTGCTCGTATCAAATTTTCTAAGTTGTGACCGCACGGGTACCCTGTGCACGTTCGTGCGGCCCGTTTTCTAGTTGCTCCCTTGTGCCTTCGTTCAGTCAGGCGCGCCATGTGAGGGCTCCCACCCAAACGCGTTCGGGACTCCTATTTCCTAGCGCAGAATTTCCCTATTTCCTAGTGCAATTATGCCACGAGAAAAGCTCTATTCAATGTTGTGTATTGGCTCCTCCAAGATACACACTCACAACAAAGATATCTCAACAATTTTGTGCTCTCTCTCACAATCTCATGAGTTGTGTCTTGTCATAGTCCTTTGTGCACAAAACAACTATGAAACTTTGTGCCTTTGTCCTCCTTTATTGATTCGATCCATGCTAAAATTGGCAAGCTACAAATTTAGAACATGTGTTTTGATTGAATAGTTAACTGAGTCTAACTGGTTCTCTAACTTGTCCTTGCTTCAATCAAGGATTTAAGCTCCCAACTCGTCCTCTTCTAAATTTATAATTGCCTCTCGAACTTGTAGTCAAACTGAAGAAGGTCCATGTAACTGATCCTCCAACACTACGCATGAATTCACCATCTCCACGAACTCATCCATGGGAAAAGGAAGACAAATCATGGTCTTTTTGGCTAAGGCACGCACCAGAGAAGACCTTTTCTCGCTACACTTTTCAACAATCCCATTGTCCATCTTGATTACATACGATGTCATTGGGTTCATGGTCTTCATATCATGCTTAACTAATTGTGGGTTTTGCTCCTAACACCTATCGATTAAGACGATTCATTGCATCCCTAGGGTTGATAGGATCACAACTATGACATCTCCATGAGATCAAGTTTAACGATCACTTTTTTTAGGGAGGTTCTGTTGTTTTTTTTGGGACTCAAGAGGTTCTCTTATGACTTTCTCTCATCAGTATGATTAGAGAGGCCTAGATTTATCTATTCAAGAGTCGATTCTCTCTATATAAGAGACTTTGGATGGCCTCTCCAGACTCAGTACCACTAAGAGCATTGCTTGTTTATTCCAGCCTATTTGGGTTCTTGGTGGTGTGAATCCTAGGTGGACCCCTTTTCCTTCGAGTTAGATGGCATAGATTCGTGAGACAATGAAGTTTTCCCACATGGTTAGTAGGCACATCACCTCTGTGATTTTAGAGCTTGATTTGCCTAGTTCAAACTATGGTCTCCTCAGGTTGGCTTGAGTAAGCCAAATCTCCATTGTGAAATTCTTCTCATCAACCTCTATAAAGAAGAGAGGAATTACCACCCTCTATAAAGAAAGGAAGCCTTTCTTGGTTCCATCCCTTTGCCTGGTCCTAGTTTTCTGCATTTTTACTTGTGCGTGGTTCAAAATTTCAACTAGTATCCCACAGCATAAATTCAGTGAACACTAGCGTAGCTGGGATCCCTTGCAACAAATATGGTAAATGTGATGTAGTTATTTGTAATGCAATGGTGATGATTATGATTATGTCTGATACTAGCTGAGAAACATTAGGCATGGGATGAGTGGGGCATGTTAGGTGATGGGATAAAAGTGAGTCCAATATATATATATGTATATATATATATATAGACATATTTAAAACTTGCCCTTTAATTTGCTTAAGTCCCTTTTGATTCATTTGGTTCCCAATGTAACCTTTTGGTGATTCAAATGGTCATTAACACCTAGGGTCTAGGCCTTGGTTCCCCATGAGACCTTGCTTCAAAGAGGCATGTTAAAGTAAACTTATGGGAGTATATATGCTTTCGTTGTCCTTGGGATTTTGAGATAATGATATCAATAGTAGAGTTATGTTGTTGGTTAGAGCTTTTTTGGTGTGCAGTGTTATGATATTTGTTTGATCTTTCATACTAGAGAGTTAGGGAAATGTTGTTAGCATTGGTTAATTGTTCTTGAGATATGATAATATAGATAATTTAATCTCAATAAATGTCCACAAATAACTAGAAAAGTAGGTCAATGGGATTCAAAAGTATTTTAGTGGTGATAAGGGGTGGAAGTGCAATTGTGACTCCTTAAAGTCAAGAGTAAAGAAAAAAGACACATAATAGGAACGTTTTTTTTGTAAGCTAAGTTGCTCTATTGGTATTGTTTAAAATTACATGTCAAGAGAGTTATTGCAAGCCTCTAGTATGCCATTAGGGAAACCAGACTAATGGCAATGCAAAAGTCTCTTCACCATGAGAAGTTTAAAATTGAGATTTATACAAAATATGATAGTGTGTTTCTGTTCAAAATTAAAATTGTCTAGCATACTAATATGCCTAACAGACTAGCAGACTAATATGGCAAACTGTATAGTAACTATAAAAACTAGAAAACCAAAAACCTATCATTAATCTATGAAGAAACTGAGGGATCCACCTCAGTAAAGGTCTTCAATAGTTTTATTGGTGTTCCATGGTCCAGATGATGGGGCAAGTCATGGTTCAATGCATTCCATTCTAGTGGCCATATCTATGATTTGAAACTACATCTCATATAGCATGAGCATAATTTCATCCTTGGCATTGTTGTGATCCAGAAGCACGATGGCTAATAGCGTCTTCATTTTCCAAGAGAGGTTTATAGTATGCAGAGACTGGTTCTATCTTCCTCTGGCATGCACTATTTCTGGAATTTGGATACCCTACCCCTCATTTACCTCAGAGCGATCATACCCGTGATTCCCCTTGCCACCACGAGTTCCTAATCTACCCCGACGACTGATCGACCGCCTGTGCCCTGTCCCACCCAGCTCGCCCAATCACTACACAATGCTCCCGTAACACTGAACGCGCTCACCAACACGACTTCACCTGACACCTTTGACTCATCTACCTGCTATGGGACACACACCCGTTTGACGTTACCACTCATCCCGTCTGCCAAAACGCACGACTCTGCCCACCACGACACGATGCGCCCAAGGTGGGCATTCGCCAATATGGTGCACCAATTGCACATCATCGTCGCACATTATACCCGACTTGGGCGCCCATCGCGCCCCCCACCACTCAGTCGTCGCGACACTAACTCGAGGGTGTGGCACTCCCTTCTCCTCGCTCCACTTGTATTTACTCATGTGAGACGCCTTCCACGTGTTGCTCAAACATCACCCCCATTGGAGAGAGTATGAACCTTTGTTATAATAATAATAATAATAATCTAATTTTAAGGTCACATCGACCAAGCCAAACACCAAATTAGTGTATGAGACCCCCTTGTTTGTGGGACAAGGGACTTACCTCCGCGTAGCGATTTGACTGCTAAGTCTATGAAGACATACATACTATACCCCCTCTGGTTTTGAACCTATGAGCTCTTAGGAGGAAACACATACTCTTAACCATTAAGTCTACTCAAGCTGTGAATACTCACACACATATATAATTTATTTATAATATGTTTAACATACATATATTGTGCGACACCAATTTAACATATATATATTATTTGATATGAACCTTAATTAATTTATTAAAATAATAAATATCAATATTTATATTTTATTGAATTTATTAAAATATTAATTATCAATATTTATATTTTATTTGTTTTAATTATATTATATAAAATTAAATTTTAAGTATATTTTGATTTTATATTTAATTAATAACTAAAATAATAAATATTAATATTTTGATTATTTAAAAAAAAATGTTTCAAGATTTGTAAGATTTTTAAACGTTTGATGGCATGCCACATTCGAAAATTCAAAGTAGAACATTGCCATGGGTTGATTTCATTAAAAATACTGGTATGAAAGCCCAAATCGAACTTGACACTATAAGAAAGTCGTTTTTCGACTGTTCAGGAAGACGAGGTTGAGGTTTTAAGGGCATGCCGAAGTCCCCAAAGTCGAAGTTGACATCGTATGAAAGCCCACAGTCGAACTTGACATCGTAAGAAAGCCCAAGAAAACTTGTTGTTCGACTATTCAGGAAAACAAGGTTGAGGTGTTCGACTGTTTAGGAAGACGAGGTTGAGGTTTTGAGGGCATGCCGAAGTCCCCAAAGTCAAACTTGACACCGTATGAAAGCCCAATAAAACTCGCTGGTAAGAGTCGAACTTGACACCGTAAGAAAGCCCAAGAAAACTCGCTATTCGACTGGTTCAGGAAGATGAGGTTGAGGTTTTGAGGGCATGTTGAAGTACCCAAAGTCGAACTTGACACTGTATGAAAGCCCAAGAAAACTCGCTGTTCTTACCAGGACTAGTTCAGGAAGATGAGGTTTTGAGGGCATGCCGAAGTTTGTCAAAAGTTGAAGTCGGGGAAAGACGAGGTTTTGAGGGCGAAGTTTGTCAAAAGTCAAAGTTCGGGAGAGGGCATGGTTGATTTAACCGGTATGAAAGCCCAAGAATAGAGGAAAATTGGTTGTTCTTACCCAGACTAGTTCAGGAAGATGAGGTTCTGGGTATTTGGCACCGAATTGTTGTAGTTGGTTCTAAAATTTAGATAAAAATTGGATGAAATTTACTGGATGTGATGGTTATTTGGCGCCAAATTTTGTTCTCGGGGATGGAAATTTTTTCTATATAATTACAGCTTTAGACAGAACCTAGAGGCTTCTGAAGACGCAGGCAGCAACAAATTCACAATTGAAGTTTGCATACCCAGAGTCACAGGTTAGTTGGATTTTATATTTTTCTATTTCCTGGCTTTGTATTTGCTCTGTTTTTTTTAAGATATTGCTGATTCATACAAATTTTTTTGGGTAAGGATCGATTGGCAATGGATTTTTTTCGTTTTTTCTATGATGCTATTAGTTCTAGGATTTCTGTTTTTGATGATGTTGGTTTTACGATACTCACTAGCTAATCAATGGATTCAACCGAATCGCTTCCTCTAGCGAGCAGTCTGGCTTAAGTAGTCACATCATTAAAGGAAGTGAATCACTACCATTTCCAACATTTCCTCATTGTTTTTCCCTAGCCAAACCCATCTTATCATAACAGGTATCTACTCTTAAGTTCTTTACAGTGATATCCTCATTGGTCCTTTGTGGTTAGGAGTGTGGTGGAAACTGAAGCTTAAATCTAGGCATTGATTGTATTAGAACTAGGTTTCCTTCCTCTAGTTTGTCAGCAATTATTTTTTCTAATTGTCTGAATACAAGATGTTACTTCACAAGTTCTTGAGATCTTGCTTGAGAAAGTAATTCTCTTTATATCATAGTGTGCCTTTAGTTCCTCCTCAAAAATATATCTTCCTCTAATGTGTTAAGCAAACACTAGTAAAAGCATAATAGAGCTCTCATTCTCTCCTAATAGCTTACGCATCAAGATGGCTAGTGTTTAGTGATTTGTATCAAGTCTTGTGCTATAATTATAACTCCATTAAAGTTATATGACAGGCCCAAAGCCCCTGTATCTACTAGAATAAGTTTCCTCATCTAATAATCACATTTAACACTAGAAGAGAACCATAAATTGTAAGTTATACCTATCCTTAGTGATGTCGAACATTTTTTCCAATATGGGATTTGCAAAGAAGTTGGCAATGATTGAGGTCTATTCTAGCATAATCATGAGATCTTGGAAGAAAATTTTACTTATGACAGGTTCAACTGTCCAAATGATATATAATGATTATATTATATTATGTTTATGTTTTAATTTCATTCAAATCATAAATAGTTCAACTATGACCATTCATATTTGTAAGAATATAAACTGCTAGCACATTGGACATTAATTTCTTGTGCAATGATGTTGGAGGTAAAGTTAGTGGCAGAAGAGCAGTCAGAACATGGGAATATTCTTAACAATCTAGATAGAGCTTCTCTGTCATATGCTAACAAGCTTGAAGGCCATGGCTAAAACAAGTGAAACATCAAATCCATCTTTGTTACACGTTGTTCATCAATCCACTTCAAAATGTCTAGTTGAGATACATGAGTGTTCTCTATAACAAAAAAGCTCAGTCTAGTCTTACACTATCTTGAGATATACCTGAATTTGCTAAATGTGTCTATGACTCATCTCTAGATGTTACAACTCTAGTCCAAGTTGTTTTGGGCCAAGTAGCATGAACATTATTTTTGTGGCTTCTTGGTCATCAAATTATTTTCAGAAAAACATGGATTTGACAATATTGGATGCTTTCCAATCTCATCTACCTTGTATCCTCCACAAAACTGAACTGTGTTGCTTCTTTGAGAGGAAGGTTTGGGATTGTCTTTGAATTTACATAATATGAATTTTTGCTAATGATTGTTTTAATGCTGTCTTTGCTAAAATATATGTTGTTTTAAAGTAGTTTTTAATATTTTATGCTTTCAAATGTATTTATATTTTTCCAGTGCATAGAAATTGAGAAAAAATTTCCTCTCTATTTTTGCATAAAAAAAGGAAATTACAGCAAGTCAAGCTTGCAATTTAACAAAAAATTGAATAAATCTAGCTAAGAGTGCATGGTTTGTGTAAGATCCCTAAGATGCACAAATATTTAGATAAAGAAGTGGTTTTGTGTTTATGTAAATAATCAAAGACTAAGCATAGCAATCAGTGCCTTATGGAGTCAAGAAGATGTATTGAAGAAAAGTGAATAGGGAGGAAAAAATTATCCTATTCCTACTGCTAAAATTCTATCAAGATAAAACTGAAAGAAAGTAAAATATATGAAAATTATAGTTTGATAACTTCTTGGAAAAGACAGAAGAGATGTTGCCAAAAAACTTGATTTTGTTTATTACGAAGGGACTACAAGATGAAAACACTCCTTGACACATCTGAACATAGAATAATTCTCCAAGATACCTTGATCCTCCTTTTCAAAATATGATAGATACAGTCACAACGCTGCAATCTCAAATCCAGCTACCATAATTTTCTCAGTGCTAGCTCTCAATGCCACCTGCAAGAGAAAATATACTTGTATATTAATGTGGATAATTTTCCTTTTTAATGCACTTTTATCATGCCTAAACAAGGCCCTAAAATTGTTTTAAGGAGAGAATCCCCTAGTTTCAGAGTATAAATAAGTGATGATAAAAAATAGGATGACAGGATAGGATAATTTTAGGAAGGAAACACTTAGAAATGGAAATTAATTTAAACCATGTCACAATTAGTAACCTCCTAATATTAGGAAGGAAAATGCTAAGAAATAGCAATTAAGGACAACCATGTCACAATTATTTACCTCCTCACATGCTAATTATTTCAATCTCAAAAATCAGTAAGTGGCTTCCCAAGAGGGTGAGTAGGGTTTTAGACTTAGAATGGTAGTGAATAAGGCTTAAGGAAGATGCACCAGCTTATCAAGGAGGGAACACCATCTGAAGTTTTGTAAGAACATTTCAAGGCTTATAACATCTGAAAATTATAACTCAATGTGGGCCCACTAAGTAACTTCTTGACCATGCTGAAATGAAACTAGTCCCTAAAATTTGTAAGTGTTTAGGAATGTCCAGAAATTTGACAATAATTTTGTATGTCGTATTGGGTGTCAAAAAGTAGAGTCACCTTACTAAATCTTGCACCACTTTAGAATCAAAGGAAACTTGAACCATTGGCAAATCTTTGATTTGGGCCAATGGGACCACTTTCAAACACTGCTAAAAATAAAAATTTTAAAAGTAACAACTTCTCATATTTGGTTAAAATTTGAACCTGACCGCACTGCTTGGGGGTCTTCAACCTCCCATACTTGCTCTCAATACCATACCTAACTTGCAAGTATGGGGCCCCTACGCTATTAAAACTCTGTACACCAGATGTACCTATAAATATGTTTGACCTGTGCAATAAGTTGTCCTATCATCAACCCCTAAATTCGATGCTTCATGGATGGACTGACCAACCAGTCCATCCTGTAATGTACCCATGAACAAAATAATATGGGCACTAAGATAGGATGTTGAAGAAATCAGTCAGGGTGTTAGCAAGTGCAACAAAGGAAAACTGTAGTGTGTTGTTTAGGCACAAAAAGGAAATACCCAATAATCTGAGGAAGGGAGTGTGTGGAAAGATGAGGTCATTGTGTTTGCGGAGGATGCCAAAAGAGTGAAAGAATAGCATGATGGATGCCTAATGGGCATGTGCAGTAGGGAATGTGTTGGGAATAGTGAAAGGTAATGGTGGAAGTTGAAATGATAAGAATGGGTATGATGGTCACAATGAAATTGAAGAGACAAAAAAATTGAAGGTTGGAGTTGAAGCAGAAGAGAGAAAGGGACCCATATTTCTGGAGGGAGATAAGAGCCAGATTTGACACAAGAAGATGCAAGAGCAAGATCAAGGGTCTGAAGAAGCTGGACAGTCAATCTGTGAAGGAAATAGAAGGAATTTTTGTTGTCAGAGTCAGGATAGGGAGTCCATAGCCAGAGATAGGAGCTACAGAGAGCTGACCGAGAGGTAGAGTAGGAGAGCAGTGGGGCAGACTATAAATCCATAAAGGTGGTTTAATTTCTCGTAATGAGAATGCTTAGACATTTTTCCTTATGATTGTGAAAGCTAGCTCTTGTGCCCTCTGAATCTGAGTGATGTTTGGCCATTTATGTTGTTGTAGCATATTTTGGTTTTAATTTTGTGAGTTAGAGTTTGCTGCACTTAGTCTACATAATTTGAGATATTGGTGAATTGGCTCCATTGTGCTCCTGATTGTGCCCAACTGTGAGTGTATTAACCCCAAAAAGGTGAGCTTGGTCTGTATTTGATCAGATAGATAGATAATGATATTAACCATCGATATTCCAGTAATCATACATACATTTTAATTACTTTGCACATCTCTTGCTGTTGTGGTTAGGGAAAATAATTGATATCCATAAGGATAACAACATTCTACTAATTGGTTTCATAGCTGAAACCTGTAGCCAGTGAAATCATATTCAATGGATTGTCCATTTCTGTAATGGTAATATATTGCAAGGAAACAACAGGGGCACTTACTTGAACCTCGTTTTGAGATCCAGTTTGAACTTTGACATGCTGCTTAAAAGTGTCATGCTTGAGAATAGAACCTATTGAGAAAATATTTTCTTATTTTTAATAAATATAGATGATCTCAGAGAATGAATTATAGTAGCTAACCTCAACAAGCCTTCAAGAGGTCCACAACAGACGGTGGGCACTGTCTTGCAGACCTAAATAGTCAAATCAATTCATAGTTTACCCTCAGCACTCTACAACAGCACAAGCTGCTCCATTTTGTACATAAGGTAAATCTAGCCCTCGCTACCATTCCTGAAATTTGGTATATCACTGGAGTCACTGCATTGTGTAGCAGTCAAACTGAATTTTTTTTTTGTAATCCTGAACTGAATGTGCCTCTCTGTTTTTTCCATGGAATGTGCCTCTCTGGCCACTAAGCTTAAGTAAACCTCATTACCCATATGCCATATTAAAACTAATACCAACGCTCCAATATTTCCCCACATAGTTCCCAAACCTGAACGAACCACCCCAAGAAGTAAATAACTAATGAAAACACATATCATAACTCTCCTGCTCTTAATTAACAGTGGATTTTCAAACAAATGATATAACTGGTCATCTTTTATATCATTGTCATTTCAATGTACATTTAGATTGAAATTGTCAATAAAAGAGAGCAACTGAATAAAGAGAGTGCTAATGACCAGAGATTCACCTGGAATCCAATGGGCTCTCCTCTTGAAAGCCTTGTACGCATCCAAAGAGAGAAAGATAGTAAGTATCAGTGCACTATCTATACTCAATAACAATACAATACCTATCTTACATTAGACTCAATACTCTATCTATATTATTCCCATGGTTAATAAGTACTAGCTATATTAGTGAACACTAGTTAGAATAGATAATATTTTATTACGTGAATTAAACACATTGGACAGTACATGATATGTTTCAACTTTCAATAAAGCTTACAAGGAGTAACAACTTTGAATAGACGGGATTAGTACTAAGCATCTTAGATAGGATGAAGCTGGTAATCAAGCTATCAGTATAATGATCTCGGTATTAGTATAAGTAATACATACCTTACATAGGTAATCCTAGTCACATATGTTACAATGCTTAGACTAATTACTACTCTTCTGTATAAGTAGACATAAGCTTATATCCATAATAAAGTATAATCAATCATAATAGAGTAGAATCCATAACAATTTGTCACAGTGTTCATTACTGGCATAGTTGGAGTCAATGAATCCCATTAATGTGGTAATATTTGTCAAAATGAACAACCATACATTACATTAACTGGGCTTTTAGGAGAATGATTTATAGATTCCCCAGGGTATCCTAGGTGGCCTCTCATGTTGGCATCTTTTGTCCTGGGCAACTGCATGCAAAATTTTTGTAGGGATATTCATAACTCGAGTGTGATACTCCTACATTGTACATCAGTATGACTCCAAAACCATCATATAATTAAACATCAAACTTTAGGTTGGTCTGTAGTGAGACGAATATTTGTAGGCCTGTCTGGCCTGTTAGGGAGGGCTCCTGTAATCTTGCCATTGATGCATTCTGCCTCCAATTTTTGTTCATGGACTGAATTATCTTATTGATCCATGTGTGCTTATCTAAGATTTCCCCCCTTTTGATAGCAGCTTCAAGGTATATTCTGGATGATTCACATTCATGATTAGCCTCCATAATTTGTATGATGAGCTTTCAGGCTACGGAACTGGAGAGGATAGACTGCCCAGATTTGAAGTCATTTTGTGTAAGGTCATGAAGCCAAACTGCAAATCAGCTACGTGGGCAGGGGATGGGGGTTATTCCCTTCAAGAAAATCAGTAGCATGAATTGTACAATTCTAGGCAACATGAACTGGCTTCCCACAATAATAACACGTTCATTTATTATTTGTGCTAGCCTTTCCTTCCTTGCTTGTTGAAAGTGCAGTGAAGAAGGTCTTCTCTATGCGTGTGCCTTAGCTAGAGAAAAATCACGAGCAGCTTCATAATAAGCCATGCTTTCTCATAGCAACTAACTTTAGTCAATGATTCATCCATGGTGGATCTCAGAAGATGTGGCACCTAGGAGTTCTCTTACATACCGACAGCCCTGCAACTTACTGTGATGAAGTATGGATCATTTTATTTTACTGGAATTTAAAAGACAACATCAATAGATGAATAATTCTTTTGAGAATTTAACCATCTGATATCAATCCAGGGATTTCATAACTCCCTCTTAAGGTGATGATGTGATCATCTGAACTTCAAAAGTCAACTCCCTCTTGTCATTAATCAGAAATAGGTCACTGGCTTTATGTACGATGTAGCACTAGAAAAACCCCACTACATGTTTGAAACTAGCTAAAAGGAATAAAAAACAAAGCTACTCTTGTGGCAATGAAAGAGATAAGCATAAAATCTATTACAAGCAAGATCTTTATGGTAACAAGTGCAGCACACTACAGGATGTCCTGATCATATAATTATTGTAGTGGAATATGGGGTAAAAACACACACACGAATTGAAGAGGTGTTATTGGTAATTTTATCAATAAGTTCACACATATAAATTGAAACAAACATAAACCATTTTCAGACAATAAATCTACATCTTAAAGCAACAGTTCCAGACTATATTTCTGCCTACGTATTTTCTTGTGGGCAAGACCACCTAGGAGGACCACATGAGGTGCTAATGAAATATTTAATACCAAGAACCTAAACATAGAAATGGTTCATAGATAGATTTCTTTTAAATTCTATTAAAATGTTCTTAAACAAACATAAGATCATAAAACATGATTGCAAGGAGATTTTTGTGAAAGGTGTTTCTTGTGACACCTTTGACATAGTTCAAAAGCTTCAAAGTTTTCTTGATGTTACTAATAATGGTGATGTGTCTCTTGCATGATATGGGACTTCTGAAAATGACATGCCAAACATTAAAGATGAATGCAAAGGGTGTTTTGAAAAAACTACCAAAGAAATTGGTTCCAAGCTTAGATTAGATTTCATGGCAGCAAAGGTCTAGGAAAATATGGGAAAAAAATTAGAAAGCCCATGGAGCTGAGTACAAGGACAGGAAATGATGGACTTGTTTTTGTGGTTAAACAAGCAATGGGAACAGCTAGTTTGTAAGAGGGGAACCTCATATAGTGAGTGAATCATTTACCTCTAGAATAATTACATATAGAGGGGAGAAGATTAACAACAGAAACCTTGTACAAGGAAACAAGTTCAACAACAAAAGTTGTTGAACCACATGGATATGTTTAGCTAATATGTTTAGCTAAATGGCCACCATGATGAAACTCCCAGAATCATAATAATACATTAATTTAACAAAAACCCAAATTAGCTTCGGAAGCATAGATTCAATTAACATTTTATTTGGGTCTTAGAATTCTCATTAGAGTTGCAGTCCATCCATGGAATGTGCCTCTCTGTTTTTGCCTCTCTGTTTTTTGCAAACAAATGGGGTATGAAAGCACTCTGAAATCAACAATGCCTTGGGGGGGGGATTTAATAAGACCAATATGTAAACAAAAAATAGCATACCATGATTCCATAATGATGATAAACAACACCGATAAACATATTATACCATGACGATGCAAAGAGGGCATTGCATGACAAAAAGATAGGCATACCCTGCGGTATATTGTGCATGGCATTCATTCTTCCAGACTTGTTTCACCGAATGGATTACTCATCTTAAATGCCACTAAAAATTTTACCCACCAACAATGCAATAAGGAAAAAATTATTAAGAATGTTTTATTTCTATTGCGGACTCAAGTTAAATGGGCACTAACTTTTAAGTTTACGAAGTGCATACATATTCATTGTAGTTTTAGACAGCCCTGTGATTAGATCCACCTTTACTATTACCAGCGATACCATTAGGATCAGGCTTGTGAATTTCCCCTTCACTTTTGGAAGGAAGACGTTGTGGGAGAAATCAGCAACCCTCTATGCAGATATCTAGGCTCATATAGCAGAAACAGGGGAGGTTTATTCACGTGTGCTAGATTGTGTTGGACTAAGCTCAAATAACAACTTGTTGGACAGAATCATTTCTATCTCAAGGGCTTCCCATGGACTCAAAATATGGACTATTAAAACATCCCTTTCAAGTGCAAGATCTGCAATGGCTTAGGCCATTTTATGGAAACTTTCCCCAAAATAATCCCTAAACTTGAAGTAACAAATATGTTCCTCCAACTATTGGATGCACTTCTATAAGGGGATTGAAATAGATCTTTCTACAAGAAGATCTGATGATTAAAGTTCAGAAGTATAGGCCTTATCAAGCTTGGCAGATAATTCATCTCTTTTCACTGTGTCTCAAATTCTAATGATAATTTCGGTTCCTTTTATAGATGTAGTTCCTCCAACTTCACATAAACAGTCTTGAATCTGCTCTCCTCTTTAATGCCTGATTCCATTAGATGTTGAAGGAGGATTATGAAATAATGTTTTGCAGATTTGATTTGAAGCCACTATGAGTTATTGAGCCCAACTCTAACATATTCCCAAACTAGAATTCTAACAGTCCCTTGCTTGATGGAAACTTGGATATATCCTTGTGATTGCATTCCTTCTCTTGGCAATTCTACCTAGAAAACCCCAGAACTAGTCTGCTTGATTGGTTTAGATAGCTCTGTTATTGTTTTGATAACCCTGCCACCATTAGAAACACAAATAACATATTTATAGGTATTTATTTGTTATTAATGCAAGAAATTTTTTTATCTATCAATTTCTGCATTTATTGGGTCAGTTTGCTATTTTTTTTAGCAGAGTTTAGAGTCTAGACTGTCTTTAAAGTCATGTTTTTCTCATCAGCAAATATCTTATCCTTATCCTTGCAAAAACAAACCAGGTAATGGATTTCAACAATAGAATATTGTGAATTATTTTTTCTTAAAATAGTATCCAACTGTACTATAAAATGCTTGCTTCATTTCTCTGATGAGACGGTTGATGACTTTACTACGATAGTGCATATTTCACAGTTTTTTTTTTTAAGTGGTCTACCATTCTAACCAAGTTTTCATTTTTGTTTGAATGGGCTGATGATTTCTCTATCATTTTGCTTCTGCTCTGTAAAAGAATGACCCTTATCCATAAAAACTAATTACTTTGAGATGAGATATTTTACCATGCAATCTTCTTTGTTGTCTTTGCTAATTTTGTGTGACTTAATCATTAAATGCCAAGATTCAGTATAGTTTTGAACCAAGACTCGGAAGGTCGGTTGACTCATTAGACTGTAGCTTCATCACTCCAACTCAGATTTTTTAATAACCATGTACGCAATTTCAGGGTAGGTTCATTTTTGTTTGGGAAAGATACATGAGATGGATAAGATTGTATGCATGGGAACAGCATACATTTTTCTCATGGAAGGCTACAAAGCCAAAAAACTGCCACAGTGACCTGCCTTTTACCAAAAAAAAGATAAATTTAATGGAATTGATACACAACGAAGTTGCAAATGTCCAATACACCAAGTTGGATATCATGGGCATTAAACCATTTCTTGTGTTCAACATCCCTTTTAAGTTTTTAGCCTATTGTTTTGAATACACTTTCAGAAAAGTTGCAGATCTTACAAATTGGAAGTTCAGAAGAGATAGCCATAGGGGTATACTCTTGTTGAGGTGGTAAATACCCTCTACGGACAGAGGCGATCCCACTAGCCCAGATCAGGTCTAGCAACAATCAAATCATGCAAAGACGTTGGTTCCTAGTTACAAGAAATACAAAGATCGTGATAAGTAGCCTACCTCAAATCCCACGCTATTGTTGTCGATGAAGAAGCGGCGCTCCTCATCCTTTGCTCGACAGATCGCAGTCCTTCTGTTTGCTTCGTCCGGACACCTGTACACATGCAGAGATACGATGATATACAACGTAATACTTAAAGCATGTAACTATATATCATTCAGAGAGGATATAATTCATTGCATTTCATAAAAGAGTAAACACATGAATGGAACCAAAATCAGAGTCGCTTATATTAATGATGACAAACAGGGAGATTACAACCAAATGCTATAACGCTATGATCTTCCTTCGGCGAGGCTTGCAACGGAGTGCATCTCAACGAAGCCCGTCAAGAATTTGGACAAAGCTCTCTCTTACGGGGGTCTTCTCGGCTCTGATTCAATAGTTACCCAGCTATAGTTTTCCTCCTACAAGTTTAGCTAGCTTGCTAATGGAGAGGGAAAGCTTTTATAGATGGAGGAAGGGAAGTTGGGATCCCTATAATCATGGGATATGCCCTATCTCTTAAGAAGCCTCCATGAGAGGTGGAAAACCACTTCCTATACATGGAGATCCGGAGCCAAACCACTCAACTTCTTCTGATGATTCATTCTGGAGTTTGTTAGAACCAAACTTCTACCATTTATTTTTTAAAAACATTCCTTAATTGGCTTAGCACGAGTGAGACACAGGGACAGTGCGCCAATTGGCATGCCCTCTAGTGTGGATCTCCCCCATTAGCGTGAGGGATGAACTGACTAGTTTCGCCAAGGCTAAAACATCTATTTTTAGGGTTTTCCAGAGGAAATGTTCTGCAAGAGAATGTTTATCCTTAGGCAGAAGGATGTTATGAAGGTTTTTTCAGGACATGTTACTACTCACAAGTCACGGGAATAGTCCTCCAATGTGCGGGACGAGGGATTGCAGGGACAGTGGCAAAATACTGTGTAACAAATGCCCCCTAAATCATGAGGTCCGAGAGATAGGGAGGGGTGAAATTCTTTATGAGAACGCGCCCAACTGAAAACACTGCCATCGAAAAACCTGCGAAGACAAATACAACTGATATCTCAGATACATGATATGTGGTATGGGCGCAGCCATCCATAATAGAGTGTACAAGAATCGGGATCCAAGGTATGGATGCAGCCATCCAGTAAATAAGGATTAACAAGTAGACTCAGGTATGGTCGCATCCATCCAATCGAATGAGTCAATACATGTTAATAATCCACAAATAATCTACAGCCTGGATGTATATCAGACAAAATCCAAGGTCTTGCACTCCATCTCGACCCGAACAGAGTACAAGTTCAAGCATGCAAATATGTGAGCTAAAGTCGAACATGCAAGAACATCATCTGATTACTCGCGAATAATGAAAGTCGTTAACAGATGCGAGAGAAACCACCAATAATGACGATGACCCTCAAGGTACATAAGGTACAATCCACGGAATTTGAACAGTGAGCTGGCATCGAACACCCGCAGAATCATCCGATCGAAGGTCAATAATGAAAACCTTGCATCGAATGAGAAGAACCTGCCATTGAGGCATGCAGGCTCCAAGGTACCTGAAGGGAGTCTCTAGACCAATCTCCTGGATAATGAGCTGAAGTCAACAATAAGTGACCTTGATCGAAGGTGGGCCATAATTTTTCCCACATCATCGACATGAGACAGAGAGACATAATGTTTGTGAATCAAGATCAAGAGAGAATCAGAGGGAGGTTGAAAACTGCAGAGGCCAACTTCTCTTGAACATATCAGCGACACGTCATTGGATTTGGCAGTATTTGACATCAAAGGATCTGAGGTCATGGTGACATGGCAAAGAATAGATGAGCGGTCAAAATATATTACCCAAACCCACGGAGGCAAGCAGATAACGAGATGAGATGTCCCCAACCCGACACGAATGCAGACAAGTGCCATGTTCAAGAGCGACATACTGCCGACATGACTATCATACGGGTTCCATTTTCCCCCACCATTTCTAGCGAGTACCCCAATTATTTTTGAAAACAAGCTTAAAGGGGATAGAATATGCTTGTGATATAAGTTTTTCCTTCGGACAAATCCATCCTAGTACATTTAACGAGCCCTAGGAAGGAGGAACTCGAGTAACGTCATCACGATGGAGTCTGATGTCATCAGGTTTTAACGAGTCTGACAAAGGAAGAACTCGGCGTCTTTTCATGTTTAGAGAGTTTGAAAAGACAGCAGAAAATAAAACTTCAACATTCCCTTTTCATAGATAGTCCCACAGATCTGAAAAGGTAGAAAACTATATCTGAGAGAACCTCCTAGTCGCGATAGGCTAGGGTATTCCTTTTTCGTAAATAATCTATCCCAGCCCGAAAAAGGGTAAACTTATACTGGGTAGATACCGTTTCGCAACCAATTTAATGAGCTCAAAATGACAAGTGACTCGGCAATCTTTTCAATTTTAGAGAGTCAGAAAAGAGCTGAAAGGTGACTCCAGTAGCGACTTTTTCATGTTTTTACTGAGTCTGAAAAAGTATAAAATACAACTCGCTTCGTCGTCCTAGTCACGCAAAAACCTGTCACTACACAAAAGCAAGCGTAAAACCCATTTTTCGACAAAACATAGTGAAATATTGGAAAAACAAACCTCAAAACCTAAATTTTATTTTGAAAAGTTATAAATATGACCAAATAGTAAAAACATATTTACTTTTTACTTTTTACCTCTTGTGCAGAGCGATAGTGAGTTATTTCCCTGCAATCTTGCAGTGACGATTGTGGACGATCCAGTGCATCATTCTGAATCCTGTCTTTTCCAGGTAAGAGTCGCTTTCATTAGCTATGTTTTAAGCCATATTTCATAGCTTTCCATTGTGATTTGACAGCCCTGAGGGGAGGATTTGTAAATTTAGGGCTTCCGAGGTTGGTACGGGTATGAGGCATGGACCCGCGCCAATCAAGTTCTTTTTGCAAAGGGGTCACACCAGTTGGCACGATTGTTAGCAAAACAGTCACGCCAACCGCGCAACCTCATATTCCGCTCAAATTTCACAAAAATTGAACCAATCAATTGAATTTTTGAATGCCCAAGGGATCTTATTATGTGCTTATGAACAATTTGATGCAGGTATAAAGCCACAATGGTGATTGAATGGAAATAAAGGGAGAAAAGTGAAGAAGATGAATTGGAAATGGGGAATGAGCAATTCATGAATTCTCTTCAGAATTGCGATTAAAGAAATTCTTCTTAACACCATGTCTCAAGGCACAGCCTGAATTGTTACAATATTTGATAAGTATATGGGATGAGAATGAAGAGAATTTTAGGCTTCGAGATCAAGTGCTTGAACTCGAAGTGTCCGATGTCTACTTCATCACTGGATTGTCTCGTAGAGGTCCAGTTCCGATTATGAGAGGTACCAGGCCTTCTGGAGAAAAGATGTCGATGGTTATGGAAAGAGTGTGCCCAGGGGCACAAACAGGATCAGGTAGTGGCAAAGTTGACATTCACACTGTTCCCGATCTAGCACTTAGAGTGGTGCTACATACCATTACGCGGGCTACAAGGTCGCAGGCGCCGCATGAGGCTACCAAAACACAACTCCTCCTGGCGTTAGAATGTATGAACCCAACAGTATTTGATTGGGCCACAGCCGTAACCATGAATATCAAACGGCAATTGACTAAATGTAAAAAGGCCAAACTGAAGTAGTTTGGGTACAGGTCAATATTGGTATCATTCTTCTTAGAACGACTACCTATCTTCCAGGGCCAAGGGGCAATAGTCACAGATCCACCTTTGAGAGAGCCACGGATGGCTCGATGGGAAGCATTAATGCCTAGGGCAGGGGGTGGCCAATAGATGTCATGGCAGCCCGAGTTCTTCAGATGGCTCCGGCGATAGTTGATCATCGTAGAGTCTGGCCCTATGCCAGTATTGATTTCACAGGAGACCCAGACCTTCCACTCCCAGAAGGAGAGGACTGGGATGAGGAGCTGGGTAAGACTCTTTTTGATTTTATGATTTTTATGATTTTTTTTGGTATACATGCATGTTCTAACAACCGATCCTATATGTATGCAGATGTTGGCCCAGAAAGGCTCGTCGGGATGTCACAAATCGCATGGAGGACCCCTCTCGCCTATGACCCTCAAGGTGAGGGGGGCGAGGGGAACGAGCTTCTTCAGAACTTAGAGGGAATCGCCCATGGGATTCCTGATTATGCTCACCTATATTATGTCCCTATGGCTTATCATAGGCACACCGTAGGGGTGCCTAGTCACCTTCATCGCTTACTGAGACAATTAGTGCAGACAGTAACATGCTACCATGAACACCATGCTGATTAGTCACCTAGGCTTTTCATATGCATATTTTTAAGAGACATGTCGTATCTGGATGAAATTAAAACAAACATGTATATTTTTTGGATTTTATATGATGCATACGCAACAAACATTCGATATATATATATAATTTTTTTTTTTTTTTTGCATGGATATTTTCGCATATGATGATGTTTTTACAAGTTGCGTAAATGTCTATCTAATACCATGTTGGCTACTGCATCTGTAAGTGTATTCATTCGTCTTGGTATATGTTGATATGTGATGTAATTAAAATTTCTCTCAAGTAAATGAATACGTAGATACAGTCTTAAAATGCATGGGTTTCTAACTGAATAATGACCATTGAGTTGTAAAACCACAAGTTGTGAATATAGATGTACAAGTAACGCGCGAATACCGAGGTTAACAGCCTCGTTTAATAATTCCAAAATGGCACTATAATCTGCAACATTATTCGTAGCAGGCCCTAGACAAACACCTTGTAAATTAATCAACTCACCAGTAGGATTGTAAATTACCCAGGTTGCCGAAGACAGGTTCCTGGTACTGCGGGAGGCACCATCCGCGAAACCGACATAAGGAGTAATAGACATCTGCACAATCAGGAAGACCCAATCAGCAGAAAGATGCTTACAAAGCACACCACACCACACATGCACAAGAATGAAGAAATCACCTATGTACATATACTACACAAGAATGATTCAAGCGTAATACTTCTTCAGGTACAGCCCATTCCTGGGCTGCGCCAAAGGAAGACCTTCATAATCGATTAGCTCATAGGCCCCATTTTTCAATACACGTTTAACGATATATGGCCCATGCCACATAGGCTAGAATTTGCTTGTCCCTAGCTTATCATGTGCTTGATCATACAAGAGGACGAGGTCCCCTTAAATAAAAGAGCGCGGAGAAACCGTTTGATCGAAATGAGCTTTAACCCGCTTTTTATGTGCCTCGATAACCAAAGCAGCCAAGCGGCGAGTTTCATCCAATATTTTGAGATACAGGAGACGTTGTTCCTCTGGGGAAGTGTCGGGCAGTAATTCCACAGCTAACTTCAGTGAAGGGATCTCACATTCAACCAGAAGAGTAGCTTCCAAACCATACACCAACTGGAAAGGTGTGAATCCGGTCGTGCTCTTCACTAACATTCGGTAGGCCCAGAGAGCTGAGAATAATTGGAGGTGCCAATTTGATTTGTGTATACCAATTTTTCGTTGAAGCATCATGACAAGCACCTTGTTCATGGCTTCAACCTGGCCATTTGCTTGAGGGTAGTATGGCGTCGAGTTGTCATGACGCAAGCCCAACTTTGATGTCAGCTCTACCATCATGTAGTCCCAAAAATGAGTGCCATGATCAGTGATGATGGCTTGAGGAATGTCGAAATTCCTAATCACATGGTTGAAAATGAATTGAATAGCTTTCTTACCGTCAGAAGCTAATGTAGGCATCGCTTTGGCCCACTTGGTGAAGTAGTCTACAGAAACGATGATATAAGCATGCCCCTCGGTCGAGTGAGGGTTACATGTCATAAATCAATGCCCCGTTTGGCAAAAGGGCCTATGGTAATGACAGGATGTAAAGGGAGGGGTGGCGCACGCATCTTGCCTTGGAAGATCTGGCATGCATGACACTTATGTACTACAACAATACAATCTTTAAATATAGACCGCCAGAAATAACCCGCACGTAGAATCTTCTGAGCGATAGCATAACCGGACATGTGACCGCCACAGGTGACACTATGACAGTCATTCAAAAATTTCTTAGCCTCCTCTAAGGTCAAACATCGGCGGAGCACCAAATCGACTCTGACACAATATAAGGTATCTCCGACAATGTGATATGGTTGTGATTGATGTCGAACGCGACGTCGAGCATCCTTCGTCAACTTGGACCAGAAGGTAGATGTCTGAAGGTACACGATGATATCATCGTACCATGGATCGAGAGTGTTGATTAGAAAGAGAGTCTCGTCTGGGATATGATCCTCGGGTTGAGATGGAACAGAGTCGGTAGGGAGAGAGCAAATGAGATCAGCAAAAACCAGTGACTTCTTCAATTTGGCAGTGGTGAACTCTAAATCAAACTCTTGAAGGATCACAATCCATTTCGAGTACTTGCCCCCGAGAAATTGTCGAGACAAAATGTAATTCATGGGGTTGCAGTCATAAATCACTGTTACCGTGCATAACAAGATGTAATGGCAAAACCGTTGAACGGCCTGGACTGCGGCCAGTGCCAACTTCTCGATGTGGGCATAACGCATTTCAATGTCAAGGAGATTTCGAGACAGGTAATAAACCACATGTTCGTTACCGGCATTGTCATCCTGTACCATAACCATGGCAATTGTGCTAAAGGCGGCAGCCAAATAGAGGGTAAAGTCGCGGTGATAGTTGGGAGGACGTATCAATGGAGGGTTGATGAGCAACGTCTTAAGGTTGTTGAAAGATTTTTGAGCAATCTCTTCCCAATGGAAGGAAACATCCTACTTTAGTAGTCGTGTAAACCATTTGGCCACCTCTGCATAGTTCGGGATAAAGCGACGTAAGAAATTAGCTTTCCCCTGAAGACTATGAAGTTGAAGCAACTAGGAGGGGGAGGAGAGATTAGCAATATCCTTGACCTTGAGAGGGTCAAGGTGAATTCCATCTTTAGAGACAATGAATCCCAAAAGATGACCAGAGTCAACGCAGAAGACACACTTGTGAGGATTAAGCCTGATGTTGTAACGTCTGCAACGGAGAAAAATCTGGCGGAGATGTTCGGGATGGTCTTCGCGCAGAGCTGAATGAACTAGTAGGTCATCCAGATATGGCTGAACAATATTACATATGTCGTGAAAGGCGTAGGACATGGCACGCTGGAAGGTGGCTCCAGCATTTTTCAAGCCTAACAGAAGCTTCTTATAGGCAAATGTGCCCCACGGACAGATGAAGGCGGTCTTATGTTGATCGGATGGTAAAATATTAATTTGATTATAACCCAAAAAGCCATCCATAATGGAATATATCTCACTCCCCGCACAATCATCAATGATCTGATCTATAAAGGGGGTGGGATAGTTGTCCTTAGGGCAAGCCCGATTGATATCTCTATAGTCAACACAAACTCGAATTGTGCCCTACCTCTTATCCACAGGTACAATATTGGAAACCCACTCTGTCAGAGGGATTGAATATATGAATCCCGATTTAAGAAGTTTCTCAACTTCAGCCTTTATAGCAGTGGCTTTTCGAGGATGCACGGGACGTAGATGATGGCGCACAGGCTTCGCACCGAGGTAGGTGGGAATTTTTTGCACAACGATACTTGGATCAATTCTAGGCATCTCTTCATAAGACCACATGAAAACATCTCAGAATTCATGGAAAATGCTAGTGTATACTTGGATCTCATCGGGAGAACAAGTGACTCCCACATGGATGTTCTCGACGACCCCTAGTTTGACAGAGATGTTGATAGGCATCGTTTGGGTGATATTACTTAGATTTCCTTCTGAAAATACTTCATGAGTCAATATTGGCATTTGGAGAGGCGGATAGGGAACCTGAGATGAAAAACGCTCGAGACAATTAGACATTGCCCCCAGGCCAGGCATGAACGAGAAACGATGATGTCCATCGCTCCACGGCAGATCTTCGAGAGACATCATCTCCACGATAGCTTCATCAGACGGAAAAACTTCTCTCAAAGGATCGGGCGAATCTGCATTGCCAAGCCAAGGGGATTGAGAATAAACATCAAGAGCCATGCTCAAAGGAGCATTTTCAGTAGGAGGAGGATCTGATGCAGCAATGATCTCGCAATAATTGATTTCAAATGGGGTCAAAGGCATCGATTCTCCAAAAGAGGAAACCTATTCAGGAGAAGGGATGATCCATGGGTCATCTGACCTAGAGACCATATTGTCTTGAACAGTGTTCGGTGGCGGAATGGGAAAAATACCCATGAGAACAGGGTCCTTAAAAAGACCGGGTCCTATGCTGTCAGGGGAATTAGGGATTTGATCCATGTACGGTACGTTATTCTCGGAGGATGAGGTGAAGAAAGAAAACTGATCGATGGTAACAATCTTTCCCTCGTGCAGAAATTTCAAAAGCCAAAAGAGGGTGGACGGAACGCATAGCATGGCATGGGTCCAGCTGCGACCAAGTATAAGATTGTAGTTGAGTTTGGCATCAACCACTTCCACTTCGACGTTGAATGTATTACCTTGTAATGTAATCGGTAGACTCGCAAGAACACCCAAGGGTTTTGATTCCCTTCCATCGAATGCCTCAAGGGCATTGGGAGATGAGGTGAGGGTTGGAGAGCCAATGGCCTTCCAACAAGCAGATGACATAACGCAGGTAGAGGCACCTTCGTCCACAACGGCTCTGTGAATGTTGAGGCCATTGATACCAACTTGTATAACAAGGGCGATTTGATGTGGAAGTCAGGGGAAAAAATTCTCTAGATCAAAGGAGAGAAGGTTAGAATCGGCAGGATCAATTCCGCCGATCGCAGATAACAAAGCTTTCCATTAAGATGGACAATTCTGAAGAACTTCCAACATGGACATCGTGGAAGGCACCTATGCCAAATCCTCAACAATGTTGTAATGCTGAGCAACACGGGCATTTGGATTATAGGAATATTTTCGGAGAACACATTTGGAAGGTGGTCGTACAACGGGTTTAGCACTGGACCTTTCAATTTCAAGAGGACCAGAGGTAGGTGGGGGAGGAGGGCCATCAACCACTTCCTTTCCAGCTGCCTGACGTGGTCTGGCATAATCCTTCGATCGAGTGGCAATAGAAACAGGTGCAACACCATTCATCATGAAAACCTAAGACCCAAACGGTGCAGATGGTGAAGGCTGCTCGACCATCTGGGTCTGCTGAGATGGAAATGGTTCCTTAAGAACTGCCGGAGTCCCCTTAGATCCCTTAAGAAGTTTACTAACCTCGGATCATCGAGGATAATCATTGGTGTAGTGGTATTCATCACATATCAAGAAAGGGTACTTCGATTTACGTTACGAACCATCCTCAGGACGAGGTTTGGACGATTCTAGTTTTGGGGCATCGGATTTGGCTTTGCCCTTGCCCTTCTTCTTCCCTTTGGAAGTCTTGTCCGTAGGATTAGCCTGAACGGCATTGACCTCCGCGGTCTTACCAGAATCTGGGGTAGCGGGGGGAATAGAATTATTGGAAGAAGTCGCTTTATGCTTCCCATTGGAAGACTTGTGAGAAGTCTGAGAGATGGAACCAATAACACCATCTACTGATGGAGTATCCGGCGTTTTAGAGGTCCCAAGCCGAGGGGCATCAGTTAAGATGTCATATAACGTGTCGGATTGAGATTACACTAAATCGAGGTACTGGGCACGAGCAATGGCTTGTTCCTTGGTTACACATGCCCCCATAGCAATGTCCTGTGCAATCTTATTGACAAAGGAGGTAGTGAACCAGTGAGTTAGAAGCTGATCAGGAATTTAAAACTTGATCAGACAACGACGACGTCTCCACTCATGAATGTGATCTGAAATATGAGTGGCTTTTTCCTATTTCAAATATGTCAGGAGATGCGTCCCGGCTTCATAAACCGGTAACTGGAAATGTGTTAGGAATGCCATGGCTAGAGTATTAAAATCTTGAAAATTACCACGGGGCAACTCTATATACCATTTAGTGGCAGCACCGGTAAGAGTGCATTGGAAAAGACGTAGACAAATTGAGTCATCTATCCAAGAATTTGAAGAACACCATAAGTGGTATGTCATGACATGTGCTTGGGGGTCTTCACCAGATTTACCCTCAAACATAGGACAATAACCAAGCACCTTCGTTGGAACTGGAGGCCAATATGGATTATTAAGAATCGGATCATTGGTCAACTTGGATACGTCCAATAACTCCAACATGGCAAGAAAAGGTAACTGAGGATTAAAAGGCATGCCAGGTCCTCGATAAGGACCTGTACCAGTACTCCATCCTGGTTGAGCATAACTCTGCCCCCACTAGTTCTGTCCTGGAGGATTCTAACCATAGGGGGTATAAGCCGGATTATGAGGTTGATATGGCGGCTGATAACCAAGATATGGGGGTTGATAACCAAGGTACTGACTCTGATTATACATGGGCCTCGTTTGAGCAGTGTATGGATTTGACTATGGAGTATAAGTATAGCCTTGTTGTTGAAGTTAATAACCAGAACCTTGGGGCGGGTTGTAAACCCGTCGAGACTGACCTTGAAGGTAATAACCTCCTTGGGGTTGAACGGGCTGCTGATAAGTGGGACCCTGCTGAGCTTGATAATTCAGGCGCACAGGTGGATTCGGCTGTGGCATAGAATAGATCAGCTGCTGAGCAGGGTTAACAGGTTGTGCAGGTTGTCCTGGTTGAACAGGTTGACCTGGCTAAACAGGTTGTTCTGGTTGAACAGGTTGACCTGGATGATGGAGGACACCAGGTTGGCCTGATTGAGCAGGTTGACCTAATGGCGGGAGAGGGCCAGGTTGCACCTGATAACCAGGTTGACCCGTGACAGGACCATGGGATGGCCCTGGTTGTGCAACATTTTGACCAATTGGAAAATGGGGTTGCTGAGGTTTTACCAAAGGTTGAGAAGGATGGGTTTGACCCCTAGGACCTTATGATGGTCCCGGTTGATACCCTAGTTTCCCTACCATTCCTTGAGGTTGCCCTGGTTGGACCACAGGGTGAGGCTGCAGAGGTTGACCTTGAGGGTTGTAAGACTGCCCTTGCGAACCGTAAAACAATCCCTGCTGGCCCGAAGGTTTTCCCTATAAGGGTTGTCCTTGAGGGTCGTATAGATAACCTGGCTGGGCCAAAGGTTGTCCCTGGAAGGGTTGTCCTTGTGGGCTAGAAGTATATCTTTGTTGAAACAAAGGTTGTCCTTGTAATGGTTTCCCTTGTTGATTAGAAGGTTGCCCAGCCTAGGCAGATAGAAAACCGTTAATGTACTGATAAGCCTCGGGAGCAGGAAAATGAAGGGGGTTGCCTTGCTCATCATATTGATATGGAAATACGTAAATCGGGGCACCATCCAGTCCATAATGGGAAAAATAAGGATGATTAAGGTCTTGAGAGGACTGACAAACCTCGGATTCCGACGGCTGTAAGGAAAACTAATACTCCTCGGGAGAAATATCCTCCGGAATGGCAGAAGCTATATAAACGTCTTCAGGAACTGAGGAGGTCCTAGTTGACTGAGTAGTAACAACAGGCATAGACGCAGCCACGCAGACAGTAGGTCTAACAGGTGCTGATGTAACGAAAGGATATGTCGTGAGTGGTGTTGATGGTGACATCCCTAACGAGGGAATAGTCATATTCGTGGATGGAGTCGATATTCCCATAAGGAAATAGCGGTCATAACCTGACTTAAATAACTATATCCAACTGGGAGCGTAGGACCAGGTGAAGACATAACAAAGGGTTCGGGGATGTCTTCGAGAAAAAGCTGGTAATCTTCACCAGAAGTAGGAATTCTTTCACTAGAAGAAGGACTGGATGAGTCCATATCTGACACTGCCGCGAGATCTTCTAAAAGACGATGGGGACTAGGAGGTATAATAGAAACCAAAAAGGGTGATCTCGATGTAAGAGGAGGGAAGTGTTCCCCTACTCCAAATCCAAACCAAGTGTTGGACAAGGGCCAATTGAAGTCAACTGGTCCTCCAAAGGGAAGTTCTGATATAATCGGTCCCTCGTCGGGAAACTCGGATACAATGGGTTGTTGATACTCAGCAGAGGACTGGGAGACCTCTGATGAACTGTCTGTATAAGGACTACCAATGGACGAAACTGACGGTTCTGCCACTGTGACTATAGAAAAAAAAAGGAAGAGATCGCAAAATAAAAACGCACGGGCAAAAACCAAGGCAAACAAAAACAGGTCGAAAAATCAATCTCTAAACGGGCGTTTGATCGTAGGTGATTAATTTTACCACATTGAAACTAGAAAATTTTATTGTTTCATGTTTTAAGAGTCTAGAAACAAGTAAAAGATGACTCTATCACTTTCAGTTTGGAAACAAGTGTGAAAGGACAAACGCTTGATGATCTTTTCAAATTTAATGAGTCAGTAAAAATCAAAATGACTGCTCTGGTAATCTAGGTAAAAGGGTGTACCAGATATCCGTGAACTACCATATACACCTTGGTAAAAATGAAAAATAAATCAACCAAGGACTTGACATACGTGCAGTTAATCTCCCCGAATGTTGTGTCTGGTGTATCACAGGTAAAAGGCGGCAGACTCAGCTTCCTACGGATAAAGGATTGCAACCTAATGGGGTGTCCCTTTATATACGCGATGGTACGGGGAGCACAAGTCCGTACTAGCGTTATCTGTAACCAGATGGTGAGCGACATATGCTAGGCTTAAAGACGTCGGAACACGTCTCTACCTTAGACTACTAGATATTCCGTTAATGTTTCAATGTTGTCTTAGTTTAATTCAGTAAATTTTACAGTTTATCTTCAATTTACATTTCAATTTCAGGCCCTATCGAATGTTGGATCTCATAAAACCCCTAAATGCACACTACATGCCACAAAATATCACTTTGTTCAATGAAGAGCTATCTACAGGAGAGTTGAGATCTTTTCAAATAACAACAAAATGAGCACAAAAGCATCCACTACTGTCTCTAATGCAAGATAATGAAACTAGAAAACTTCTTTCTACATAACACTAATAATGCGAAAAAGCTTTCAATTTTCACGATGCGAAACCAAATGCAAAAGATCTTGTTTTTGTATTTTTCAACATATAAGAGAAAATGCACTAAATGAATGAAAAATTATTGAAAACATAAATTCGAGGAATGACAAGGAGAGAGCTGAAACAAACAAGTTCACTCAATCCAAACGCATACAAGCAAGACTCAAACTGATGACAAAATCCTTCAGTGCAAAGAAGAATCTCAAAAAAGACTCACACAAACTATGTAATCTAAGCTTGGAGTGACACAAAGCGAAACTGAATGAAAGAGAGAAAAATCACTCAACTAATGCAATGATATAATGGAATCCAACAAAAAAAATGAAAAGAAGTGAAAATTAAGTCAACTGGGAACGCAAGGACCTAAAACTCCCACGGGAGGCTCAGCACACTGAAGCACCTAGAAGCCCTAGGGCTAGAATGCAAAACTGATAGTAAAGGGAAAACAACCGGAGGACAAGGGCCAAACACAGTCAACAATGACTTCAAGGCACTTAGTCAATCAAAAAAATGATACCAGGACCAAAACTCAAGCTCAGAGAGACCAAAATCAAGCAAACCCTAGCACCAAGCAGAGTTGGTGCACCTGTTTGGCTGTAATCTACGCCAAAAATGCATTGGCATGGGGGCCTAGCTAGCAACAAGCGCCAGTTGGCGCGACTGTCAGGCGCTAAACCACACCACTCTAGTTTACTATGGGAAAAAGATGAAAAATGACAAACAGAGACTGGATCTGGTCTTCTGGGGGCTGAACAGGGGTTTGACACCCAGGGAGGTGAACCAGAAGAGAAAATAAATGAATCAAAAGCCAAAAAACAACCCAAACGGAAGGAGGACTAACTCCCACTGATCCCTAGTGGAGTTGCCAAATTGTTGAGGAGGTAAATCCCCTCTGCGGACAGAGGCGATCCCACTAGCCCAGATTGCGTCTAGCAACAATAAAATCACACAAAGACGTTGGTTCCTAGTTACAAGAAAGACAAAGATCGTGATAAGTATCCTACCTCGAATCCCACGTTGTTGTTTTAGATGAAGAAGCGGCGCTCCTCGTCCTTTTCTCGATAGATTGTAGTTCTTTTGTTTGCTTCGTTCGGACACCTGCACACATGCAGAGATATGACGAAATACAACGTAATACTTAAAGCATGTAACTATATATCAGTCAGAGAGGATATAATTCATTGCATTTCAAAAAGAGTAAACACATGAATGGAACCAAAATCATAGTCACTTATATTAATGATGACAAAAAGGGAGATTACAACCAAATTCTCTGATGCTATGATCTTCCTTCGGCGGGGCTTACAGCGGAGCGCGTCTCAATGAAGCCTGTCGGGAATTTGGACAAAGATCTCTCTTACGGGGGTCTTCTCGGCTCTGCTTCAATAGTTACCCGGCTATAGTTATCCTCCTACAAGTTCAGCTAGCTTGCTAATGGAGAGGGCAAGCTTTTATAGATGGAGGAAGGGAAGTTGGGATCCCTATAATCATGGGATAGGCCCTATCTCTTAGGAAGCTTCCATGAGAGGTGGAAAACCACTTCCTATACATGGAGATCCGGAGCCAAACCACTCAACTTCTTCTGATGATTCATTCTGGAGTTTGTTAGAACCAAACTTCTGCCATTTATTTTTTTTAAAACATTCCTTAATGGGCTTGGTGTGAGTGAGACACAGGGACAGTGCGCCAATTGGCATGCCCTCTAGTGTGGATTTCCCCCATTGGCACGATGGATGAACTGACTAGTTGCGCCAAGGCTAAAACATCTGTTTTTAGGGTTTTCCAGAGGAAATGTTCTTCAGGATAATGTTTATCATTAGGCAGGAGGATGTTATGAAGGTGTTTTCAGGACATGTTACTGCTCACAGGTCACGGGAATAGTCCTCTAATGTGCGGAACAAGAGATCGCAGGGACGGTGACAAAATACTGTGTAACAACTCTGTCTTTCGAATAGCTCAAGGAATCCATAAGGACATACTGTTAAACCAATCCCTAAGAAAAATTCCAACATATGATTAAATTCATAGCCCTCGAAGAAACTTTCGGAGGCACTATCCTCAACCCTCATTGTTTTTGGATAGAACAGTCCACAACTCTCACAATAGTTTTGGCAATTTGGAGTTTAACATTTTGGTATATTGGGCAACATTATAAGATTTCATGGTTTCCCATCATAGGATAATTGCAAATTTGTTTTGAATCTCACCAAATGCACAATGTGCATGAGAGGAAACTCTGAATTTGTTGATTTGATATTGAGTTGGTTTGACTCAAGAGTTCAATTGTGACAGACCAAGCACTCCACCTCTGGAACTGCTCTAGGAGAAGAAGAGGTCATGTTACAAGCGTTGTTAAAACTTCATGACAGAAATTATTTACCTACCTGAGCTAGTTCTTCTTTGACAGTTCCTCGGGGTACTAAACTCAGTTTAGCTCCCTAGATTTAGCCAAACAGTCAGGGTTCTCTCCATAATTTATGTCCTTCAACCTTGGATGGTAAGAAAATGGGGCAACCTTGGATGGAAAAAATGTGGGGCTGCTTTGCTCCCACACTTCCCCAGTATCAACAGCCAGGCCCCCTCAGCCCTAGTTAGCCCCCAGATGACATCATCAGCCATTTTACAATGGTCAACACCCCTGCCTCGGCCATCAAGACTACCAGCCAATGCATCCAACTAGAACTTCCCCAAGTGGCCTGCCATCAATTCTTCCATAACAGTAAACATGTACTGCAAGATAGTAGCAGCTATAGTGGGAGCTACAAGCTTCCATTGGGCCTTGCACTCAGACTAGGTTTTCCTACTCAATTATTTGTGCCTGTGACTACTATCTGAGGTGGGCATTAAGCTGTTAAGCTGCACATACTCATGAACTCCAAACTCATTGTTGTGTTCATTAGAAGGATTATGAACATTTGGGTACCTACCTTAACATCATCATGCTTTTATGTACAAAACGCTAGTCACAGCTGGTGCACTTTATTTGATGCATTTGAAACTCTTTTCATCGGCTATTTCAGTGGTGTATATGATGATCTAGGGTGCAACTTTGATTGTTGTTATAGATTAGATTTGGGCACTCTCTTTGAATGCTTTTCTGAAATTGATCTTATGTTCATCCTTGCTTGAAGAGGGCGCTACCACAGGTGGTATTTTAGCCTGTTTCTATACCAAAAAAACCACCATGATTTCATGAAATCATTAAGAGCAACTAAGATAGGTTCAAGAGGCATTATTGTTTAATCATCAGAGGAGAAGAAACAATAATGGATTTATCCTATTGGTTTTAAATATGCTGAGTAGAAATCATGGGTGTATCATATTTGAATTGAATTAATGTGTATTAATGAATTTAAATCATTTCTTTTAGATTGATGGATTGTCTCATAACTCTTGATGGATTTCTTTTAACTCTTAAATGTATCTTAGGAGAGAGGAAATAATTTGAGATTCTATGCAGTCTATTTTTCTCTAAGAAATTTTAGTTTTAGTTATTTATTACACTATTTTATTTAATTGAAAACCTTTGAGACCACATATTTATATATTATGAGACTAATATGAGTAAGCTTCTTTGTTGAATTTTTTTAGGTTTCAGTGTAAAACATGAACAAACCTGAATATGGCACATATGAATGGTGGAAAATGGATGTCTACTGCTCATGCAATCATTGCTATGGTAGAAGACGCAAAAAATGACATGTTGATGCAAGGTTTTTTGGAGAATGACGAAGAAATGAATATGGAAATGTCCACAAGAATTCAAAATAATGATCTAACAATTGGAAGTGGTAATGGTTTACCCAACATCATTGGTGAAGATAATGTTAATCATAGCCCCAATAATGACAATATACATAACGATTACATGGATGGTTCTAATGACGACCATGCACGTGTAGAAGAACAAATAACTATTGAATCCAATGCAAGAGAAATTCTAGATTCAATTAATATACACGCTGATGGACAACCTCATGATAGTGATATTATACATATGGAAAGGACACCACTATACCCTAGTGCATAATGCTCCATATTTCAAGTTGTGTTACCCCTTCTTAACTTAAAAGTTGTCCATGGATGGACAAACAATAGTTTCATTGATCTTCTACAGTAAGTGTTTTTATATAAAATGGAAATTTCAAGTTTTTTTTAATAGATGTTTCCAAAAATATAATTCCACTCTAAACTATACCTTATCATTGTTGATGGTACTATCACAGGTTGTTATCAGGTCTACTCCTTCCAATTAATAACAAATTTCCTAAATCAAAAAATAAGATCATGTCATTGAAAAAATATTTAGGTATGGATGCTTCCAAGACGTATGAAACATGTCCCAATGATTGCATCCTATATTATGGAGATGGTAAGGAATCCTTATATGAATGTCTAGAAAGTGGTGAGAAAAGGTACCATATAATTACATCATCAAAAAAGGTAGGAAGAAAGGTACTACATCACATCCCTTTAGCCCCACAATTTGAGAGGTTATTTAGATGTAAGGAAATGTCACAGCTCATGGATTATCATGTGAGGGGAAGGAGCACAGATGGTGTTATGAGGATGCCAGCAGATGGAGTGGCGTGGCGTAATATCGAGGAGAAGTGGCCAATTTTCAAAGATGAGCCACGAAATGCAAGAATATCATTAGCATTAGATGGTGTGAATCCTTATGGAAATCAATCAACACAATGGTCTACATGTCCAGTAATTTCTATCAACAACAACCTACCCCCATGTTTATCAACCAGAAAGGAACATGCTATGTTGACACTTATCATACCACGTTATACTTTATGGAAATTCCTAATATTG
Source organism: Pinus albicaulis (assembly GCA_034641835.2). Classification (NCBI taxonomy): domain Eukaryota; kingdom Viridiplantae; phylum Streptophyta; class Pinopsida; order Pinales; family Pinaceae; genus Pinus; species Pinus albicaulis. Next base: position 582,566,491 of record CM076577.1, read on the forward strand.
AGTCTACATGGTAATAGTAAAAAATTTCATGGTGCAAATGAAAAAATAAATTTGATGTCTTTACAGGTCCAAATCAACCGAAACATATGGACACATACTTGGAGCCTTTAATAAACGAGTTATTAATGCTTTGGCAAGGAATGAATATGAAGGATGTGTCTCGTCCTATTTCTTCAAGGATCTTTCAATTTCATGCAATGATTCTTTTCACAATTCATGATGCTTCATGGCTATCAATGTGTTGTGGTGAGTTATAGTTGGTGTTAATAACCTCATATTGCATTTATTGATTTCATTTATTTCATATTAAAATCCTAAATTATTACTTGATCTTTCATATAAAAATGAAAGGCCTTCAGACTAAGGGATCTTATGGATGCCCAACATGTGGGCCTTGCACCTCATCAAGAAGATCAAGTCATTTGGGAAAGACTGTATACGATGAATATAGAATGTTTCTAAAGCCTGATCATCCATATCACGTACAAGATAAGGATGATTTTGGTGGAAAGGAGTGCCTTCTTAGAGAACCTTCAAAGATGAATCCTGGGAGATGGATGCATGCATATAGAAGCACAAATGGTAATTTTTATTCTCGCCTTTTAAATGATATACGATTACATTCCTAAAACATTGATTTGTTAAATTTATTATGATTTTTATTTTTGGTAGGATCCCTTCCTTCAGGAATGACTTGAAAGACAATATTTTTCAAAGTTTCCATATTATGAAGACCTACCTATTGTTCACTTGTTTGATACAATGCACATAGGGAAGAATGTATCTGTTTGTTTATGTAATATGCTATTTGAGAAGAGTTCAATACATGGGAGGAAACTAAATAAGCTAAAAGTGAGGATGGACCTCAAAGAAGTAGGAAGAGTGCCTCATCTTTGGCCAAATGATGATGGTAACTTTGTATTTGATCCATGGTCTCTCACAAAGGAGGGGAAAGAGCAGATGATTAAATCCATAAAATCAGTAAGATTCCCAACAGGTTTTGGAGTAAATTTTAAGAATGCATTCTCAAAAGGAAATGAACTTGTTGGAATGAAGACCCATGATTGGCACAATTTCCTTAGGGTATGTGCACATTGATCGACATTAACTATATTATCTATTATGTGATTTTAAAATTATTTTATTTTAAAAATAATTATATAGCATGAGTAATTAATTAATTTTAACATTCTAATTGTAGTATCTATTACCTGCCAGCCTTCCAAATAATCTCAATGACAACATTAGGAGGACACTCTACAAGCTAAGTAGATTTTTTAGGTATGATGCATGGCCTGTATAAGGAAAAAGGTCTCTTCAAGTACAATGTGATATACTAGAAAAATTTTCATCTATAATATTTTTTTTCTTTACACAAATCATGGGCTTAACTTAATTAATTATATTCTAGATGGGTCATTTCAACAGAGATACACAACAAAGACTTAAAGATGTGGAAGAAAGAACTCCCCATTTTGATGTGTGACATGCAAAAATACTTCCCAACAAGTTTCTTCAATGCATAGGAACACTACATTGTGCACCTCTTACATGAAATAGAGTTGTGTGGACCAATTCAACAAGGACAATGTTTCTTGTTGAGCGCTATTTAAAGGTTTTGAAAAAGTTTGTAAAGCAAAAGGCTCGTCCTGAAGGTTCCATGCTTCAAGGGTACATGTTGTTCAAATCCACAGTTTATCTCACTGAATTGTGCAAATAATTAAATATTGAAGGGCCGTGACTATGGGACTCAAAAGAAAGTGAAAAAGTTGAATGACATGTATTCACAGGACGAGCAAAAACTATGGAAATTAAAGGTGATTAAACTTATATCTACATATGAGTCACGATTTTGATTTGTGACTATGATGGTATAATGTGTTTTATGTTTATGATTGCAGATGTTGTTGAAATGGAGGCTTTATTATTATATGTTGCAAGAAACAGTGAACACACAAAAATATGAAGGGAGGAATATCAAAGGCATCATGATGCCCAAAAAAGGCATTGTTTGTCATATGTATCTCGAGGTGGTCATAATTCATCTTCACATTCAACAATAATGAGAACATTTGAAAATGATTGGCCTCCAGCTATGAGTTTAAAATATTTGAGAGATAGAGTAGCAAGGGCATGTAGAAATAATGATGAAAGAGTTACAACACATGTATTGGACATTATAAAAGGACTAGAAGAGAATAAGGTGACTCATTATAAGGGGTTGTGGTGCAAGGGTCGTCATTACCATTTTCGGAATCTAGATGAAAATCGACAAACATTTGACTGTGGAATTGCTGCATATTTTACAGTAGATTTTCATTCACATGTTCATGATGGAAACATACAAACCGACACTTTGAGATACTATGGATTAATCGAAGATATCTTAGAGCTTAACTTCATATCTTTCAAGGTGGTATTATTTGAAGCTAAGTGGTGTAGAAATATTGTAGTTGGAAATCGTCCAACAACATATATGCATGAAAATGGTTTTTGCATCATCAATCATACCAGGTTTGAGCAAACAGATGAACCATATGTTTTTCCTGACCAATGTGAGAAAATATTTTTATGTTGTCATCCTACAGAATGATCAAAGTCATTTTTCATTGAGTATAATCCTAGATCAATAAGAGTATTTCAACCTTCACATGAAGAACAACCTATATCAGCAGAAATGTCATCTAATTATAGCTCAGATGATTAATTTAATGGGCAAGAATACATGCTTGAAATGTACAATGGCTATTCAAATTATTTTGATGATTAATGACAAATTCTATGAATAGTTCTACTCAAGAAAATGTAAATGTCTAGTAGTTCTATATTAGAGTTGTATTTTCATTTAAATCTATTATATGGATTTGTTTAGAAGAATCAAACCTATCATAATCTAAAAATTGACAGTGTTTCAATGTTAAACATATCATAGAACTATAACATGATAAAAATGTTATATATATTATCATTATGTACATTTAGATTTTTTTTTCTCATTATTTTTTAGAAAACTTAATAATTAATGAATTTCTATCTTATAGAATTGAAAACTTATTTTTTACAAGGGAAAGTTAGATATTAGAGGATTTGTTAAGATTTTTTTACCCTCCAAAATGATATTTTATGATTAAAATATTTTCAAAATGTTTCATTTGATTATGAGTTACTATTTTTTGTTGTTTCTTGTATGTATTTTAATTCATTTGCATACTTTTCATTTTATAATATACTCATTATTCCACTTCATATAATCAAAGGTTGATGCTTTTATTTTATATATATATATATATATATATATATATATATATATATATATATATATATATATGTATTGCGCTTGTTTCATTATTGGATTAATGAAATGAAGTATATAAAACACGTTCTAACTTGGGAAATGTGTAATATTGAATTAGGTCTATTGATTCAATATTGGAACAAGAAAAAAAGTAAATTCTATTCGAACAAAGAGTTTAAATGAATTTATGAGGGACATACCTTCTGGAGTCATAGGTATTAATGAGATACCTTCCAAAGGAAGTAATTTATCTACAATTCCATCTTCCCATTTAGATTTTATAGATGATGTATATGTCCCAGTAGTAACTGATACTTGCCATAATGTGGAGCCTACACTTGAAACTGGATTTGAAATTGATAGATTGCAATCATATAGAGAGTGGTTGATGAAGGCTGATGTTGATCCATTCATAAGAGATGCAATTCATGTAGCATACAAAACAGCTATCTCTGACACAGAGAATGCAACATATACAGAAACAACAGTTGATGATCTACTAAGGTAAATAGTCATTTATATTTTACTTATAAACTTTAGGGTTGTAATTACATAACATATGATTATTAATAATATATTATATCGCAATGTTCAGGAGTAATATCAATTTCCTCGAAGAAGACACTAACACCAATGGACAACAAAATCAATCTCCTCCATCAGATGAACAAACTATACCATCTATTTGTGCATCTTTTCAACCTCTCTTAAAACATCCAAATGAATATGTTAAAGGAGAGGCAACTAATGGTATGTCATTCACAATCACATTAAATGAAAAAGGGCAAGTGTTAAATTATGAAGGTATGAGAACATGGAGAGACATACTTCATCGTGAAGCATTGAGATTATTTGGTCCTACAATTACTAAAAAATTTCGTCGTCAAGGTAAAACACATATACTATGTTTTTTCATAAATTTCATACTTAATTTATGTAGTATAAACTATATACTTAATGTTTCATGTTTCATATTTAAAAAAATTATATATTGTACTCAGTGTTACATTCCCTAAATTTCATTACTATGATACTAGAAACCTTAAGATTTTTTATATGGATTATTTACTTTCTACGTGTATTTCACAGATAAATCTAAGAAGGATGAGTTATTATCTCTTATGCATAAATTATCGGCAATTGTACCTCCAAAACAAATTCTTCATAGTGTTGTTGAATATATTATTTCACATATAAATCTAAGAAGGATGAGTTATTATCTCTTATGCATAAAGTATCGACAATTGTACCTCCAAAAAAAATTCTTCATAGTGTTGCTGAATATATTAAAAATACCAGGAATTCTTTGAGAGGAGAATTGATAAGAAACAAAAATGTAGTCAAGCTACACTTCATAGGAGAAGGAGAGTGGAAGAGGTTATTGGATGAGATTGCTATAAAGAAAAAAAGGAAAAATGGAACTTTGGTTGGAAAAGACAAATATGCACATACTATACGAGCCTCTAGGTTGTCGACATGCCATCGTTTGGGGAAAGGTGGCATGTTAATTGTAAGCTTAATACACTACTATGCTTCTCAAGGAAAATTTATTTTTTATATAATCAATTTTCTAACTATTTCATTGTTATTTAAAATATAGTTGCAGGTGTTCAATCCTAAAATATTTGAAGATGAAAAAGATTTTGCTTCATGCTATGGTGTATCTTCTCTCATTCATCAAAAGATTAAAGATGGATTTCATCCTATTACAGATTATGAGGTATTTTTTGACCTATAGTTTTTTGTTCTAGATAAATTTTTATAATATGAAAGAAGTATATGCAAATGAAAGTTTCAATTCATACAATTTATAGTTGTGTTGATCTTATCTTATATGTGTCTTAGGTAACTGATCAACACGATGAAAGAGAAGATGAAGCTGAACTTTTAATCATGCTTCAACCTTACCATATGTTTGGTTAGTTCACTTCAGTTATTTTTTAAATCAATAGGATACTTTAGTTATGAAATACCATTAAATGCACACACTTTTTATGGTTTATTTCAATTCAATTGAAGTTATTGTTTGTGTTTTTCTCCGTTTATTTCATTTATGTATTTTTATTCTCAAACTTATGTTTATAATTTTCTTTTTATGATTTTTCCATGTAGGTGATGACAAAATTTCTTTTAAGGATGTGCAATACAGATGATTTCAAATTTTTTTCATATCTCATAATAAACAAATTTCGAGACCTAAGACATTTCATTATATTAATAAATGAAAAGTGACTTTTTGATAATCAATGTTGGAACATATGTATAACTTTTATTTTCTTTAATTAAATTATCTCTTTTTATATACTCATCATTTTGGTTGTTGTATAATATACTTAAAATTCTAACATATGTAAATATTGTTATTACTTTGTAATTATTCATTTAATGTGAAAGATATCCATTTAATATATTTTTCATAATTAGAAAGATATGTAATAGATTATAAAAACAAAAGTTTTTGAAATATCATGCCATCTTAAAGTTTTCACTCAAACAAAATTCTGTGAGGCATGGAATTGAAATGACACTGCTTAAAACTTTTATTTATTTATTTATTTTAATTTTCAAATATTGAAATGATTCTTCTACATGATCAATACCATGTTGACCAAAATGATCAGTAGTGATATTATGTATATAAATTTATTATGCCCTTCAACTTGGAATCATGTGAATGTTTCAATGGAGAGACTCTTCCATTACTTGTAATTGATACTTGCCATAATGTAGCCAAGCACAAAAAAGGCTACCATAGTCTTATTGTACACAATGAATTAAAATTTTTGGATGTAACTATGAGATATTTCAATTGTGATAATACATTTGATATTAATTAAATATATTTATGGTAATTGGATTTAAGCATAAGAAAATGGTCAAAATGTTCTCTTTGGTAATAAAATCAAACTCTTCCCAGGATACTCACCATATGCAATATATAACCTTTCTAAATAAAGGAGGTTATTTTTTTTGCACCATTTCATATTTTATGGTGCTTTGTACCATATACAATTTTATTATAATAATAAAAAAAATGTATTTTTTTGCACCATTTTTTATTTTATGGTGCTTTGCACCATATACAATTTATTATTATTATAATAATTTTGATATTTTTATGATAAATTTTATTTTTTGTAAAATTGGTTTTGGTGCTTTGCATCACAATATCTTGATCCACCTCAGATTGGTTTTTGGTGGTTTGCACCATACACCATGGAATGCCACATATGCATTTAACACCAAATTTAACATTTTTTACTAACTCCACTTTTGCACCAGAAAACATAGCACCACTTGCGTATCTCCACATTATCACCACTTTTGCACCACTATTTGAAAAGTAAAGATTTCTCAAATCCTTTACAAATTGTGGTGCTAATGTGTGGCTAAATGACCCTTCTTCTTGTAGTGGATCATTATCAATCTCATGGATAGAATCTTTGATGTGTTATTTTTCATTATCATTTAGAGTAAAGTGATCTATGATGTACTATGAAAACGTGGAGATATGTTTTGTTGCCTTGACCATTTCTGAGCACTCCCCTCAGATTTATGACCACCATTTTATTAAAATAAATTGTGATACACAACAATCAATGTGAAGCTCAAAGACAATTGCATCATCAAAATTCAATCTTTCAAACCAAAGTTCACTTATTATTTGCTTGATTATGGAAACCAAAGTACAACATTTTCAGTTTAAGAATCCTATTGGCCTTTCTTTGCACCTTTTGAGGCCGATAGGATTTTTAAATTGAAAAAATTGTGCTTTATTTTTCATAATCAAATAATAGCAATTAAGACATTAAATTTAAGTTTTTTTTGTTATTATTTTCTTAAGTTTATAATATGTAATTATATTATAATTGTACTTTTCAGGTCGTCACAGGGCTGTTAAGATGTATGGACGAACCACGAGTTGCTCTGGAGATTTTTTTATGGGTAGAAAAACATTTAGGGTTTCAACACACAGTTGAATCATATTGTGTTACAATCGATAGCGTGAGCGGAAGCAGAATGTGAGCTTATGCCCAGGCTTTGCTTCAGCACCTTGTGATGGAGAATGGTAAGAATTCAGTGTTGTAAATTGTTCAGTATTTGGTGAATGAATATCAGATTCAATGGTTTTGGTTATGCTGATTGATTTGTTAGCCAAGGCTAAGATGTTTGATAAGGTTATTGCAGCTTTCTTTTAACCTTTTAGATTCGATATACAATAATGGTTTTCTTGCAGAAAACAATAAAGGATTTCAAATTTGTGAACTTGATACAAAATACGATGATAATGGTAACAGTATTGATGATGTCGGTTCGGTGTTGAATGCCTCCACTAATAGCACATAAAATAAGCCTTCAAGCTTAAATTCATTTGAAAAGAAGCCTTCAAGCTTAAATGCATTTGATATCATTTCTCTTTCACGGGGCTTTGATCTATCATATTTGTTTGAAGAGAAACAACTAAAACGTGAAATTTCCAATATCATCTCAAAGTTCGAGGAAATAGCTAAGCTTGAAAATTTCAATGTACAGAAGGCAGATTACAAGGTGAAGATGCACGGGGTCTGTGGGACACAGTAAAGGGAAACTAAAGGGAAACTATCTATTGTTGCAGATATTTGAGGTAACTCTTTTGTTTGTTGTGGATTTGACAAAATCTGGTGGGGACACATTGGACTATAAGGACTATGAGAAATTCTATGAAGAAAAGCTCAGGCCGGGCTTCAAAGACATTGTCTGGGCTTAGCATGGTGATCACATTTAATGCCCATTTTCAAATTTGTGGACAGAACCGTTTGAAAATTTGACTGATGATGATTCTTCAAATCAATTGGTGAAGATCAATATTCAATTCCAATTCAAATTTATTTCCCCTTCTTTATTTGTTATGATTTATTTTAAACAAAACATTTTCTTCTCTGCTAGGGGTATTTTGTATAATTGCAGTGTGTTAAATATCTTATGCATGTTTGACTCACTTAGAATGGTGTGCACTTCTGTAAACCATAACTTCTCTTTAATAGTGACTTGGTGAACCAGTTTTCCTTTAATGGTGACTTTAGTGAACTCAGAGTTGTAGTTGTGGGTTTGCCTTTCAACATCTTCTTTTTTTTCCGTCTCAAATGATGGGAAGGTTAAAAAAGGTGAAATGATAATGTTAAGAGTGTTAAGGTGAGTAATTTAGCAAAAAGTTTGTAAAGTTTTTTTTTTTTTTAAGAATTGTTTGTAATTTTATGTGATTATTTACACCACATAGACACAGATTTTCATTGTTAAGTAGTTTTCAAGCATTAGTGATTTTAAGACATAGATTTTCATTGTTAAGTAGTTTTCAAGCATTAGTAATTTTAAGTGATTATTTACACCACATAGACACAGATTTTTATTGTTAAGTAGTTTTCAAGCATTCATTGGAAGTTTCATGATGGCTTATGCTATGAGCAAAAACAATAATGGCTTATACTACCAGCAAAAAACAATAATGAACTCAAATTTGTTTTGTCCTAAGTTGCTTTCAAGAATCTGTTAAAAGTTTCATAATTTGTTACATCATGAAAGCTTCCTTATTATACTGACCTAAGTTTTGTAATGTTGGTGATATAAAATAAAAATGAAATAACACACTCATCATTTCCAGTTAAGGATAAAGAAAAAGGTAAATTATAAAGCCAGCACCACATATACAACATCACTATCCCCACAATAAATTAAAACTAAAATAACATACTTACCATATTTGGTTTTACGAATGCATTAATCACATTTATTAGATATTTATGAGAAATTTTGTATTATTCAATAATACTTTATATTTCCAACAGAAAATTCACACTTACCATATTTGATTTTCGAATGCATTAATCACATTTATTAGATATACTGAAATAACACACTTACCATATTTGGCCTTCGAATACATTAATCATATTTATTAGATATTTATGAGAAATTTTGTATTATTTAATAATACTTTGTATTCCCAATTAAGGATAAAGCAAAAGGTAAATTATAAAGCGAGCACCACATATACAACATCACTATCCCCACAATAAATTAAAACTGAAATAACACACTGCTTACCATATTTCTTAGATATTTATGAGAAATTTTGTATTATTCAATAATACTTTGTATTTCCAACTGAAATAACACACTTACCATATTTGGTTTTCCAACGCATTAATCACATTTATTAGATATTTATGAGAAATTTTGTATTATTCAATAATACTTTGTATTTCCAATTAAGGATAAAGCAAAAGGTAAATTATAAAGCTAGCACCACATATACAACATCACTATCCCCACAATAAATAAAACTGAAATAACACACTTACCATGGAGCACCACATATACAACATCACTATCTCCACGATAACTTAAAATTGAAATAATGCACTTACCATATTTAGTTTTCAAATGCATTAATCACATTTATTAGATATTTATGAGAAATTTTGTATTATTCAATAATACTTTGTATATGAAAAGTTTATAGAGGTTTTGTTTAAAGAGTATATAATCATTCAAAAATTTCTAATTATTTTTTAAGAATGTAAAAATATTTTTATTTTAATTAAAATTTTCACTTAAAACATGTAAAAATAAAATATTCAATTTTTATTTTATAGGGTGTTTTCTTATTATGTTATGTTATGTAAATATATTACTTTGTCAAATAAAATAAAATAATACAATTAATAATTATATTTATCATTAAAAATAAAAATAACTTTTTCTTAAACATTTTTACTTTGTCAAAAATAGAGTAAGGAAAATTAAAAATAACTCTTTCTTAAACATTTTTACTTGGTCAAAAATAAAGTAAAATTAAAAATAACTCTACATTAAAACAAAAATAACTTTAAACTAAAATAATGAGGTAAACTTGATTGGATCAAGTTACTCGTGTTTTTTGAGCTCAAGGTTGATGAGAATTCATGGTATTCATGTGGAATATATTCTATATAAAGGAGGAAATTAAACCAGCATAACTCTCCATCTACCAAGCTTCTCTCCATCTACCAACATTTTTGAGGAAGCTCATTCATGAGATTTCCTTGTATTGGAAGGTTCCTTCATTTTTAAAGTAATATTCAATAGATCATAGCATACATTGAGGAAATATTACTTTGACAGTAATCATTAATTCTTCCTAAAAATTAGTTACTAAAAGACCATCACACACATACATCACACTCCAAAATCCAAAGAAAATGAAGGAAAGAATTACTCAATTTCATGAATTGGAAACCATCATAATTTCATTATGTGGATTTACTTAGCTAAGTACCCCACAAAACACATCTCACTCAATATCCAAAGAAAATTAATAAAACATTCAAATCCACTCTAATATTTTTCATGTATTTTTCACAAGATCAAAGGCCAAATTAAACCCCCTTTTGTAGCTTTGAGTGTCATTATATTGGCCCAATTGAAACCAAAGCTCCTTAGATGTTTCTTTGTATATGTAATCTTCACCTAGATTTCCACTCCATTGCCCTAATTCTTGATTCTTAAGTGCCCTACACTTTGGGATGGATAACATTAGCATTGGTCCATAAGTAGTTGTTGGATAAAGATGTTTTACTCTTCAATCAATTTGTTTAGTCCATTCTTAAGAAAGTTAACTCATTTAAACTCATAAACAACAAGTCAAAACATAAATTACTATATAATAATTTAACTCTAGACCCCTTGGCATTAGATATAAAGGCCAAAACAAAAATTCTCAAACATATAATTTTAAAAACATTAAAAAAATACACTACAAAATAACTTAAATTGATTATGGAAACCAAAGTATAACTTCTTCAATTTAAAAATCCTATTGACATCTCTTTGCACCTTTGTATAGTTTAAAAAATAATTTTATAAATGTTGAATTAATTTGATATAGAAAAGAATTTATAAATCTTGGGTTAATCTAACATTCAAAACAATACTAAACAAATATTTTATAAACAATTTGTTTTTAGTATAATTTTTTGGAAGTTTTTCAAATGTTTTCTCAACTAAAAACAACTCATTTTATAAATCTTAAGATATTTGATACCTATTAAGATTCTAATCCATTATTTTATAAATACTTTGGATGGAGAAATTTTTTTTATATATTTTATACCTATAAGGATTCTAAGCTATTTTTTTATAAGAATTCTAAGCAATTTTTATAAGGATTATAAATCATTTTTTTATAAATATTTTGGATAAGGGTTTTTTTTCAATGCCTATGTTTTAAGGTAGGAATAATGTATTTAGATCAAATTTCTAAATATATATAAGGTGTTAGTATTTTTAGAGATTTTTGTTTATAAAGGTGGGAGATTTATGAAAAATGAGGGAATTTGTTAGAGAAGGGTGGGGATTTCTCCTTATGTTTTTTTGTTTTTTTTATTTGGGAGTATATTTTTTATTAAAAATTTATTAGTATATGTTTTTTAAATTAATAATTTTAGTTAAAAAATTAAAAAAAAAATTATGAGACCATAATGTTTTTGTACATTAATGTATATTTTTGGTATCATATTTTTTTGGGCAATTTTATTTAAAGATTAAAATATTTCTATGAGATAATTAGTTTTTTATTAGCTAACTTATTTATGTATATTTTGATTTCCATGTGGAGTAATAAATGTATAAATATATTATTAAAAAAAAAATGAAAGTTTATATAATATAAAGGTTGTTTGTTTTTAATAGGAATTTGTAAGAGGACTATTTAATTTTGGATATAAGGGGAATCATTTATTTCTTATATATTATATGGGTTTACAAAGAAATATCATAATCGATTTTTTTGGGATAATTTGATTTTATACATTATCTTAGAATTATAATAATAAATTTGAGGATCAATACTTCAAATCTTGATTGGAAATCTATTCTACATTAAATTTATAAATATAATGTTAATTTTTCTAATTTAGGAGACAATATTTTAAATTAAATGCATAAGCTCTGTCACTCATTTATTAAAAAAATATCAACTTTTATATGTTATAGGTTTCTAATTGTTTATGAATTAAAGCTTGTGTTTTGGAAATATTTCGTAGTTGTTAATATTTTCATTCACGATGGGTAGGTGGTTGATTCAAATTTCGAACTAGGCATATTCAATTTCTCACATATTAAATGGTAAATTTTTTGTGCTCTCAAAGGCCTTAGTGGAGAGATCAAGGATTATGAAGGAGTTATAGTTAGGATGAACACACACCATTGCCTTGAATGGATTCCTTAGATGGTTAATTTCATTAAGTTTCTTGTAGTGAACTTTCAATTTAGCCATCAATCCCTAGCTAACTAATGGTTCATTTATTTAAGTTATAGATTTTTCAAAAAAATCACTTTTATATAGTCCCTTATAATTAGCAAATGTAAGGGACACCTTCCAACATGGGATATTACAATGAAGTAGATATATCTCACGAGTCACACAATCAACCCTTTGGCTAAGAAATTTCCACTAGGGAGTATACATTCTATGAAATTTCCCCATTACTTCCACTTAGCCCCACCTATATAAACAACCTACTTACATAAACAAGGAAATAAATGAGGAGAAAACATGTCTCTAAGGGGATTTAAACCTTGCTGGTAGGACAACACCCCCACTTTATCGACCAAACAAGCCGCTAATGACAAGATTTTATTGGTTGTATTGTTTCCAATACTTATTTTCATTTAAATTATAAATTTGAATTGAAAAATCAACTTCTTAGTGAAAAAGACTTCAATTTTCTCTTTTTCCCTTATATATTTTCCAAGATTCTATCAAATTAGTTTCAAGCTAGCTTTAAAAGCTATATAATTCAATTTTAAGTATTCTCATTTTTTAGTCTACTTGAACAATGAATGGATTTGTCAAGTTTTAAGTTGCTTTAATTAAAACTATTTAAAGTTGTAGTTTGTTTTTTTTATATAAAATTACAAAAATTACTTCGAATGCAAGCAATGCTAATGTATTCTTGCAATCTCACTAGCTTGAGTATCTACACAAAGTCCTTTTTTAAGGTAAGACTATTAACCAAATGTCACAAAAATGTTTTCCTTTTCATTTCTACCTTTAATTTTTTGCTTAAGTTGTTTTTATTTTCCTTTCAAGTTCACTTTACCCAATTTGTAAACTTTCTTGTAAGTTAGAAATAACTGATCAATCATATAACTGAATATCTGAATTTGAATATCTAGGTCTTTTCTTGTAATTCACATAAAGTGATCAATCATATAACTGAATATCTGTTATAAATAACTGTTGCATGTCAATTCTGAGAAAGACCCAAATGAGATTGGAGTTAAAGGGAAGTGTACTATCATTTGTATAATCATCAAAATTTTACAGGTGGTGTATGCAGTAAAAAGAAGGCCTAAAATAAATCATTCCTTAATTAGAGAACTCACTAATTTTAACCATTAAAATTTCCTTTAAAAGGAGGAATGAAGGCACACGTTTAATCATTGTTTTGGTGAGCACGAGTTGGTGAGACCAAGAAATAGTAAGCACAATTTTGTACGTGGAGCTTGTGAGAGAAAGGCGTGCCAAGAGAAGCTTGTGCACAGGTTGGTAGTGAGACAGTTGGAGATAGTGCAGAGAGCTCTCAAGCCTGAGAGAAGCATTGTATTGTTTCATATTCTTGACTTAATGCAATATAAAAATAGGGGGGGTTTTAGCTGAGGCTTTCCCCAAATAAATATTTGTGTTGTGCGATTGAAATTCTTTCTCTTTCTTGTTCAAGTGATTGTGCAATTGTAATTGGTTTCCACAATTTGTAGAATAGATTCAAGTTGTTTTTTTTAGCATATTAAAAGATCAATTTCATCTATATGGATTTTATACATGGTATCAGAGCAGGAATCACTATAGAAGAGAAGAATATGAGTTTTTTTGAACAAGAAAATCGAATTTGCAGATTTATTGTTCAAGACCAACAGCCGATCAGGATGTCTTTCTGTGGATTGAGACTCGAATATTCCCTTGAGGGTAGTTTGAATTACATATCTTGGAAGGATGGGATGGAGTTAGTGTTGGAGGACAACGGGTTGAAGGAATTCATATACAATGATATTTTCAGGCACATGGCAATAGATGCTCAAAATCTTGATGCATGGAAGAAGAATGTAGCAAAGGCGAGAAGGATTATATTAGAAGGATTTTGAGATCAAATTTTCTCGAACCTCCATGGAAAGGAAACTCCATATGCTATTTGGAAGGCCTTAACATATTTTTTTCAGAACAATGACTAAAGGAAGATGGTGTTGAAGGACAAGCTCAGAAAAATCAAGATGGAGGAGGGTGACACAATACCAAAATACTTGATGAAGTTCACTCAATGTCGAGATGAGCTTGGAATTGTTGGTGTTACCATTCCTAAGGATGATCTGGTGAGCCTAGCACTTGTAGACCTTCCTAAGAGTTGGCACGACTACCAAGATTCGGTGAATGGGAGGGAGAATATACCAGAGTGGGAGAGATTGTGGTCTGACTTGGTACAAGAAGAGATTTAGCAGAAAACCAGAGATGATACCTCCTCCAAAGACAAAGAATAATATTTTTCATTAGTTAGGAAAGGAAATAAATCCAAGGGAAATAATTCACAAGGAGAAGAGGGCAAGAAGAAATACTTTTCAAACATCAAGTGTTTTCACTGTCACGAGTTCGGGCACTATGCCACGAAATGTCCACTGAAGGAAACCAAGAAGGAGATTGCAGTAGTAGCAGCAGGTGAAGCTCTAGCTTCACAGTTCAAACTTGATTTCACTCTCATTACATGCATGGAAATCATTGTAATGGGATGCATGTGGTTTCTGATAGTGATGCCTTGTTCCATATGACGGCGAATAGAGATATCTTCAGTGACTTGGAGGAGAAAGACCTCAAACAAAACATAGAGTTTGGAGATGATGGGAGTTATAGCCTGACCGATATTGGTGCTTTAAACTTTAAGAGGGAGTTTGGCTCCCCTCTCAGATTCACAGATGTATTGTTTGTTCCAGGACTAAAGAAGAATTGTGTTTTTGTCACAGTATTGGAAGACTGTGTCTATGATGTGATATTTAGAAAAGGAAAGGTTTTCCTTAGATACATCGCCACGGGACGTGTGAAGAAGATCAATGTGTGAGTCAAGAACCTATATGGACTCGAGGTAAAAGATGCATCCAAATATTTGAGGATCAAGGTGAAGGCTAGAGACTTGGTGGTTGAGAGGGAGCACGAAGTACCTCTCAACATGCAGCCTCAACAAGTTGTGGAGCAGCAAAAATTGGAGAAGCAGAGAGGAGACAGAGTGGAGGCATACACTCAACAGAGACCTCCACTAGGGGGAAATTTTGAGCCAAGTGGGAAAAGGGAGGACATGCAGCCATACCTCCAGGTGAGAGGGGGGGTGATGTGAAGTCATAGTCCAAAGAGTGCAAAAATTTGGGTAGGGTCCATTGAGATTTTTTTGTCTCATTGATCATTACCTTAATACGGGGACCCACAGTACATAGTAGCAACATGGAGCAATGGTGGTTGATGCAGTCATATGTCAGAGTAACAAATGTAGAGATTAGTAGCATTCAAATACTGGGGAGCACAGATCAGAGTTGGAAGCAGTGTAGTTGTGCAGAAAACACCCCTTGCTGTAATTCACCAATCTCTTCATCTGTCCCGCACTTACAAGACTGGCACTGACTTTGGTTTGATGAGCTCTTACAATATATTCTACCCCATATTTTTTTATTTGGTTTTTATTTTCATGTCAAAAGAAAACTACTTTCCTGTCATAAAGATAGGTACTCCCTAACACAATACCTTAATATCCAATGGTATGACATCTAGTTCTACTTCATCCACCAGTTTAGAAGCAATTACAAATTTAACCTTACATTGCTTGGTTACATTTAGTTTTCCTTTGTCATGTATCCATCCAAGTAGATAAGGTTTCGGATGAGGCTTAACTTCTAAGCCTAACTTTTTAACCAAGGATTTTGAGATTAAATTTTCTTGAGAGCCCGAATCAAATATAGTTTCTACTTTTGCATGATTTATGACAAATATAATATGAAACAACTCAATTCTCTTTCGTTCATTAGGAAGAGGCTCATCTGATGAACTAGTTATTTCATGGGATTCAGAATTAGCATGAAGAAAATGATTACCTTTCATGCCTACTACTGTGATCAATGCCTCATCGCCAGATTCAGTTCGAAGGTCTTGCTACGCGATTGCTACCGTCTTTTGCTTACCCTTTCCTCCATATCTCTTCGGCTTCTTCTCTGGGTACAACTTCCAACAATTATCGTCGTCATGACCTTCCTTTTAGCATTGAGTGCAATAAGGCTTTTCTCCTTCATCTTTCTTCATTTATGCCGTCTTATTTTCCTTTCCCTTTCCTTTCCCTTTGAATTTTCCATTTGAAGGTTTGAAAGGTGGTTTCTTTGAACGATCATCCTTATCATGTATGCCCCTGTTTTCAAGATGAATGGCCTTTACACTGGCCGATTCAATGGTAGTAGGTTCAAACATTAACAATGAATGTCTAATGTAACTATGTAATGAACCAATGTACTTAGTTACAACTTCACGAGAATCTAATGAAATGCCCAAACTTAGTGCTTCTTTTATAAATTCCTCGATAAATATTTGCACGTTTTGTCCTTTACCTTTCCTTAGGTACTGCCAATCCATTAAGGCTTTCTGATTATAACCCAAGGGATATAATTTATCTTTAAGTGCAGCAATAAAATTTGACCATGAGGAAAGAAGGTTACCCAAATTATTGTTTCCTTAAATTTTTCTCTCCCACCGGATGAGAGTTGTGCCATTTAATCAAAGAGAAGCCAACTGGATCTTTGCCTCATCCTCCACAATCTGTTGAATCCTACAATAGAGTTCAAACTTCCTAATCCAATTGTTAAGCTTCTCTGCTTTACGTTCACCAGTATACACGGGTAGATCAAATTTAACATCTAACTTAAAGAAAGGTTTATTAGATGCATTTCTAGAATTTCTATGATGATGGTGAGAAGAGGAGGAAGGAATTTCATTTGCTGAAGGAGGTGGGTCTCCTCCACCATCTCCATGCGCTGAACCTTGTCCTTTAGAAACATGCTTCCCTGTGTTCTCTAACTTCTCAAGTCTAGAGAACAATTTCTCAACCCGATCTACCATGGTGTAGAAGGTCTTGTGGAAGTTGAGCTCCACTTCATTTCAATCCTTCTCTGATGTGCACGTCCCGATTCGAGATCAAAAGACTGCAGTGTCCCTTCGCCTCTTCGTAGCATGTTTCTAGTTAGCATACAAGCATGTAATTCACATCTACAAACACCTGCTCCGATACCACTTGATCCAAAATATTTTGTTCAAGATGTGTTAAAGAATTACATGTGAAAATTGTAGCTTTAAACAAAAAACTTTAAAGGAAAAAACATAAGAAGAGAGAAGAAATTAACATCACGCAAGAAGACACATAATTGATATCGGAGTTCGTCCAGGAGGGACTACGTCTCCAGGCCCTACTCAAATAGTGGGGAGGGCCTCTTTCATTAAGTGGAAAAAACTGAAAGTACAAGTATAAAATGAGAAATTACACCCTTATTCCTCTTTAGCTGAAAGTGACCAAAAATTTCATACCTCTAATGAAGAAATGGATAGCACCGTTGGATTTGTGGTGTCGAGTAGTGCAGAATCCATATAAAATTTTCCTTAATCTGACAAAGTGAAAATTTGACCCCTCTGGAAAATGGCTCAGATCATGGTTCTGCCCCCCTCCTTCACACTGCTCATGGTTCCACTATCTCGATTTCCATGCCCACTCCTGACCTGCCCCACCCGTAATTGTTTACGGTTTCATTTATATGGAGTCGGGTGGTTGGGTGGAGGGGTCACGCCCACTGCCCACCCCCATTATAATATGTATTTTGTTGCATGTTCGTTGGGATAGGGCGAGGGTCATGGCCTGCCCTACAATTTTAAAATATATTTTTTTGATTCTTTAAAACAAACTGGTCTTTTTCAAATATTCCGGATTTTGACCGAAGGAGTCAAACTAACTATCCCACAAATTCACTCGGAATATGGCTGGAGTTGGACGAAATCCGGTGGTCGGGTTTCAGCGAATTTGTTGCCTCCTTAAGCTGCCACATCACCAAGTCAACCCTCAAACTTTGACTGCTCCTAACACCTTCATATGGACTCAGAATTGAGTGTTGTATGCATCGTTGGAATCAGAAAGACGAGATATACAACTTGAAATTAAGTTTGCCACATTCCAGATACTTTGATTTTTAAGCCTTTGTACTTAAGCCACCTGTACTTGGACCTGTACGATCCACCTGGATCATGTAGTCATTAGAAGTAGAATCCAAGAGTAAAAAAGTTGTAGTATGAAAAACATATGGGTGTTGATTTGTATAATGAATTTGTTGATGCTTTGTGTAAGGAAATAACAATAAGGTTGTGTGTAGAAAATTCACATAGATTCAAATGATCTTGTAATATGCTAAAATAAAATACTTGAATATATTCTACAAATTGCGGAAACCAATTAAGATCATACAATCACATGAACAAGAAAGAGAAAGAATTTAAATCACACAACACAAATATTTATTTGGGAAAGACCTTAGCTAAAAACTCTGCTATTTGTATATTGCATTAAGTTAAGAATATGAAACAATACAATGATTCTCTCAGGCTTGAGAGCTATCTACACTATCTCTGATTGTCTCACTACCAACCTGTGCACAAACTTCTCTTGACACACCTTTCTCTCACAAGCTCCACGCAAAATTTGTGCTTCCTATTACTTGGTCTCACCAACTCGTGCTCACCAAAACAATGATTAAACTTGTGCCTTCATTCCTCCTTTTAAAGGAAATTTGAATGGTTAAAATTAGTGAGTTCTCTAATTAGGGAATGATTTATTTTAGGCATTCTTCTGACTACATGCAACACCTGTAAAATTTGAATGATTATACAAATGATAGTACACTTCCCTTTAACTCCAATATCAACTGGGTCTTTCTCAGAACTGACATGAAACATCTATTTATAGTGAATATTCAGTTATTTGATTGATGGATGCATGTGAATAAAATCAGATTTAATTCACTGGACCTCTCACTAGCTCATCTATCGGTTAGAACTAGTTAAACTAATTTTAACTCAAATAATTAAGTTAAACAATTACAACTCAAAATAAATTGCAACTATACCCCCTAAAACTTAGAGTGAACTCTACATGCCTCTAGTTTGACCCCCAACTCAAATTTACTGAGCTAACTAAATCTTTCTAACTTAGATAACTCGTACAAGCTGTCATGTGATGAGGAATTAGAATTTCCTTATGATTTAATTAAGGGAAATTAAATTAGAAGCCATTTTGATACCATTTTAAATATTTCTTGTTTCCATTTTCAATACTCCCTCTCAACAAGAAAGAAATTCAACTCTATCCCGATCTGGTACCTTTGTAATGTTCCACATGCAACACTTCTCTCTAGTGTTGTTTCTACTGCAACTTCTGAAACTGAAAAGAATCCAAACTGAATCAGTATGATGCATATGTCACCAGAGTCTCTGACTGCTACTAGATACTCCACTATCAACTGAAAAACTATGTGCTATTGAATATGCACTCTGTCATCTGCACTGTTGCCAACTCTGATCTGTGCTCCACAGTATTTGAATGCTACTAATCTCTACATATGTTACTCTGACATATGACTACATCAACCACCACTGCTCCATGTTGCTACTATGTACTTTGGGTCCTCATAGCAAGCTAATGATCCATGAGATAAAAAATCTCAATGGACCCTACCCAAATTTTTGCACTCTAGGGACTATGACTTTACATCGCCCCACCTCTCACTTGGAGGTATGGCTACATGTCCTCCCTTTTCCCACTTGGCTCGAAATTTCCCCCTAGTGGAGGTCTCTGCTTGAGTGTATGCCTCCACTATGTCTCCTCTATGCTTCTCCAATTGTGGTTGCTCCACAACTTGTTGAGGTTGCTTATGAGGCTACATGTTGAGAGGTAATTCGTGCTCCCTCTCAACCACCAAGTATCTACCCTTCACCTTGATCCTCAAATATTTGGATGCATCTTCGACCTCGAGTGCATATAGGTTCTTGACTCACACATTGATCTGCTTCACACGTCCCGTGAAGATGTGTCTAAGGAAAACCTTTCCTTTTCTAAATATCACATCATAGCCACAGTATTCCAATACCATGACGAAAAGAAGATTCTTCTTTAGTCTTGGAACAAAAAATACATCTGTGAATCTGAGAAGGGAGCTGTTACACAGCATTTTGTCACCATCCCTGCAATCCCTCGTCCTGTACATTAGAGGACTATTCCTGTGACCTATGAACAGTAAAATGTCCTGAAAACACCTTAATGGCATCCTTCTGCATAAGGGCAAGAGTTCTCCTCAAGAACATTTCCTCTAAAAAACCATAAAAACTCTTGTTTTGGCATTGGTGTGGGTAGCTAGTTCATCCCTCGCGCCAATGGGGAAAATGTACACTAGTGGGCGCGCCAGCTGGCGCTCTGTCCCTGTGTTGTGCCCACGCCAAGCCTATTAAGGAATTTTTTTTAACAATAGAAGGCGGAAGTTTGATTTTAACAACTTTGGAATAGATCATCAAAAATGGGTTGGGTTGTTTGCCTCCAAATCTCCCTGTTTAGGAAGTGGTTTTCCGCCTCTCATGGAACCTTCCTAAGAGATAGGACTCTCCCCCATGATTATAGAGAGCCTAACCTCTCCTTCTCCCTCTATAAAAGCCTGCCCTCTCCATTTGCTAGCTAGCTGAAATTTTGGGAAGGAAATTATAGCTGAGTGACAATCAAGAGCAGAGCTAAGGAGAACCCTGTGAGAGAGAGAGCTCTGTCAAACCCCTAATGAGCTTTGTGAGACACATCCCGCTGGAACCATGTCGAAGGAAGATCACGACGTTAGAGCACTGGTTGTAATCATTCTCTCGTATCTTAATATACATGACTCTACTATTGGTTCCATGATTGTGTTTGTCCATTGTATAACGCAATTTCATTCGTTCCTCTCACCTCTGTCCGTAGAGGGGATTTACCTCCACAACAATTTGGCAACTCCGCTGGGGAATTAGTGGGAGTTGGTCCTTCCTCCATTGGGTTGTTTTTGGCTTTTTTTTTTATTAGTCTTCTTTTCTGGTTCACCTTCCTTGGTGTTAAAACCTTGTTCAGCCCCCAGAAGACCAAATCTAGCCTCTGTTCGTTCATTTTCACATTTTTATAAGGTAAACCTGATTGGCGTAGTTATCCCTCTAACAATCATGATGAAGGGCGATTGTTTCCAGTTAGGCCCCCACGCCATTCTTTGTTTGGCGCAGCTTACAGTCAAACAGGCGCGCCAACCCTGCTTGGTTTTAGGGTTTGCCTGTTCTTAGACTCTCTGAGCTTGATTTTTGGTCCTGGTTCTTTTTTCTGATTGTTTGAGTGCTTTGAAGTCATTTTTTACTGTGTTTAGCCCTTGCCCTCCGGTTGTTTGCCCTTTTTTGTCAGTTTTGCATTTTAGCCCTAAGGCTTCTAGGTGCTTCAGTGTGCTGAGCCTCCCATGGGAGTTTTGGGTCTTTTCTTTCCTGGTCAACTTTGTTTCGGCTTCTTTGCATTCATATTGCTAAATCCCATTGAATCATTGTGTTTATTGAGTGATTGTCATCTCTTTCGTTCAGTTTCTCTTTGTGTTGCTCCAAGCCTAGATCACACGGTTTGTTTGAGTCTCTTTCGAGATTCTTCTTCGCTTTGAGGGATTTCGTCGTCAATTTGAGTCTTGATTGTGCTTGTTTGAGTTGAGTGAACTTTTTTTGTTTCAAATATCTCTCTATCATTCTCAAGTTGATGTTTTCATTAGTTTTTCATTTATTTAATGCATTTGCTCTAATATATTGAAAATATATATATATATATATATATATATATATATATATATATAAATATACATATATATATATATATATATATATATATATATATATATATATATATATATATATATATATCTTTTGCATTTCTATTGGCATAGTGAAAATTGAAAGCTCTTTCGCATTACTAGTGTTGTATAATCTAGAGAAAAGTTTTCCAGTTTCATTAGCTTGCATTGAAATCGGTAGTGGATGTTTTTGTGTGTTCATTTTTCTGTCATTTGAAAGCTCTCAACTCTCCCGTAGATAGCTCTTCATTGAACAAAATTATATTTTGTGGCATGTAGTTTCCATCTAGAGGTTTTATGAGATCCAACATTCGAAAGGACCTTGAAATCGAAATGTAAATTGAAGATCAACTTTAAAATTTACTGAATTAACCTAAGGCAGCATTGAAACTTAACGAAACATCTAGTAATCTAAGGTAGAGACATGTTCCGGCGTCTTTAAGCCTAGTAGCTATCACTTGCAATCTGGCTATAGATAGCGCTAGTACGGACTTGTGCTCCCCGTACCATCGTGTATATAAAGGGAGACCTCATTAGGTTGCAAATCCTTTATCCATAGGAAGCCAAGTCTGCCGCCTTTTACCTATGATACACTGGACACAACATCCAGAGAGATTACCTTCATATACGTTAATTCCTTGCTTGATTTTTCTTTCATTGTACCAAGGTGTATATGGAAGTTCACGGATATCTGGTACACCCATTTACCTAGATTACCAAAGCAGTCACCTTGATCTTTACTGACTCTTTTAACTGAAAAGATCATCGAGCTCTTGTCCTTTCAAGCTCATGTCCAACCTGAAAGCGATAGAGTCACCTTTTTCTTGTTTCTCGACTATTAAAATATGAAACAGCAGAGTCTGGTTTCAGTGTCTTGCAAAATTAATCACCCACGAAATATTCCTGGTTATAATTTTTGTCCTTAGTGTTTTATTTCAAGGTCATTTCCGATCACAAATTTTCTGGAGTTTTCCAATCAAGGAGTCCCCTCTAAAGGGAGTCCTAGTCCTTTTCCTGTTTAGTAAATATTGGTGCTCCTTATATGGCCACATTATCCCTCCCTAGGTTAACTATTGGGTTGCCTGTTTGGTTATTTTCAACCTCTCTAATCTCAAGTGTTTCGGCTATCGTACCATCCACTCCTCCGCCTAAGCAACGCCATGTTGATTCGAAGGTGGGACTCTCCCCTTCTTCGCATGTTTCTTCATCCTCATCTTCTACTTCACCTGGTGAAATTTTGGATTCTAGTACCCAGGTGGCTAAGAAGAAGAAGAAGAAGAAGTCAGATAAAGGAGAGGCTATCTCTGCGGCTATTGCGCCTAAGAAACCATCCATCGATAAACCATCCAACCTTCCATGGAAAGTCAGATTCCCTTGAATGTGGTGCAAAGGTGACCATCTTCTTCAAGATTTCCCTGGCATTCCCAAGGTACTTGAAGCATGGTCCAACAGTCGTCCGCCGTTGCTTTTGGCTTCTAGAAGTCATCTTGGTGGCACATCTTCAACTAGTGTTGATAAGACTCATAAGAAATAGGGTAAGATTACCAATCCCTGTAAGTTGTGTGAAGGGCATCATCCCATTCACCTTTGTCCATGCATGGATGAAGCCAAGAGAGTGTTGGAAAACTTTAATGTTTCTGCACCCTACCTTATGGCTGGTTACTAGAAACTTTCTTTGAGTCCTCCGCTAGTTGATTCCACGATCGGTCAAGAGTCATCCTTGGTCAATACCACTCCCTTAGAAATTCAAATTCAGGAATCCATTCCCAACCAACCATTGGACGTGCAATCAATAGACTTGATCCTGCCTATGGTTCATCAGGTATTTTCCATCGAGAGTGGATCTCATCCCCCTCATGTTCCTCTTGTTTCTTCAGATTCCTCAGACTTGGAGAAAGATCATCCCGTCCCTGTAATTCAAGAAGTTTCTCCTCCTGATTCTGTGATGGAGGTCTAGGAGGATGATCCTCTTGCTCCGATAATACCAGGGGAAGACCATCTTAGTTAGATGGCACCACCTCCAAGTAGTTTTGTCGCTTCCTTCAATTGGAGTCGATTTTCAGGATACCGCCTTCCATCTTATGTGCCTTTCGAGATAACGGTACAAACCTTTGATCTGGTCGTACCCAGCACTATTATATATGAAGGCACATATGTTAGTATTTTTTCTTCCACTACTTGGAAAGCTTTTGGTTCTCCACCGCTTATGCGTGTTACTTAGAATCTGTTGGCTTTTAACAGAGGAACCAGTCAACCGTTAGGGATCCTTCCGAAGTTTGCTGTTACTTTGGGAGGAAAAACTATCTATATAGACGTGATGGTTGTTCCAGGCCCCTTGGATTTAAATTTACTCTTGGGGCGCGATTATACGTATGCCATGGGTGCACTTGTCTCCTCCCTCTTTTGTGTGATTTGTTTTCCACACAAAGGTCGGATCGTGACCATTGATCAGCTTTCATTCTTTGGTCCCAATATGGCAGCTAGACCACCATCTTCCCTTCCCAGTCTTTATCCGCCGGTTGGGTCATCCCCGCCACATGTCAATTATGTGGCTACCTGTCCTGTGCTCGTATTCAGTGATAGTGTCATCGTACATCATGTGCTGGGGGCATTGGGTCCAGACTTCCAAGATGTTTTCCATCCATCGGACGGGAAACCCTTGGAAGTGATGACTCCTTCAACCATGAAACAAGGTCTATTGGAGCATGGTTCGTCTGCTTGTGTCAAGCTCCCTAAAAATGAAACAAGGTAATTCCAAGGACGCTTCATTTACTATGTCAACCTCGTTAAAAAATGAATTCGGATCCGAGGACAGTTCGTTTACTATGTCAACCTCGTTACAAAATGAATTAGCTCACGAGGATGGTTCTTTTAATGTGTCAACCTTGTTAAAACAATGAAACACGTTCTCTGTTCAATTCGATTCTTTGATTAGATCTCATAAAATCCCAGTTGAGTCTTCCACTTGAACTCGTATTTTGACCTTCACTCCATTTTTCATATGGACTGAAGCTTGGGGAGCATGTACACCTCAAATTGAGTCACCATGCTGGGGGCATGCCCGGTTTTCCTTTTCATTTCAAGCATAGTTTATTTTGTGTTTTCAAGCTTGCATAAAAATGAAAACTCATTTCAAGCATACTTTACTTTGTGTTTCGAGCTTGTGTAAAAATGAAACCCATCTTCAAGCATAGTTTGTGTTTGTGCTTTTAAGCTTGTGTAAAAAAAAAATATGTTGGTTTGATGCATTTTGTGAACTTTTAACTTTTCCATTAGGTCATTACTTATGCAGATTATTTAGCTGATACATTAGATAACATTGTATTATACATTTGCATAACATATAAAAACATTATCATATGTAAGAAAGATCCATGTAGAAAATATATGTATATATATATGTCGAGTGTTTGCAACGTGTGCATCATATAAAACCAAAATATACATGTTTGTTTCAGTTACATCCGGAGACGACATGTCTCTCAAAAAATATGCAAATAAAAAATCCTAGGTGACTAATCGGTATGGTGCTCATGGTAGCACGTCACTGCCAGCACCAACCGCCTCAGCAAGCGGTGGAGACGACTCAGCACCCCTACAGTGTGCCTCTGATAAGCTAAGGGAACATCAGCTAAACGAGCATCCAGAACTCCGCGAGTGATCCCTTCTAGGTTCTGTACAAGCTCGTCCCCCTCGCCCCCCTCACCTTGAGGGTCGTAAGCAAGAGGGGTCCTCCTCGATATTGGTGACATTCCGGCGGGCCTCTCTGGGCCAACATCTGCATACATATAGTATTAGCTATTAGAACATGCATGTATACCAAAAAACCATAAAACTCATAAAATTAAAAAGAGTCTTAACAAGCTCCTCGTCCCAGTCCTCTCCTTCCGGGAGCGGAAGGTCTGGGTCTCCAGTAAAATTGGTGCCCGCATAGGGCCAGTCCTCTACGACGATCAACTATCGTCGGAGCTAGTCAAATAACTTGGGCCGCTAGGACATCTGCTAGCCGCCCCCTGACCTGGGCATCAATGTCGCCCATCGAGCCATCCGTGGCTCTCTCAATAGTCGATCTGGCCCCTTGGCACTGGAAAATAGGTAGTCTTTCCAGGAAGAACGACACCAAAATTGACCCATATCCAAACTGTTTCAGTTTGGTCTTCTTGCATTTTTTGAGTTTCCGTTTAATTTTCATGGTCACGGTTGTGGCCCAGTCGAAGATAGTTGGGTTCATGCACTCCGATGCGAGAAGGAGTTGTGTCTTTGTGGCCTCATGCAGTGCCTGCAATCCCGCTACCCGTGTAATGGTGTGTAGCACTACTCTTAGTGCTAGATCGGGGACGATCTGAATGTCTAATTTCTCGCTCCCTGTTCCTTTGCATGCCCTCGGCACACCCTGTCCATGACCATTGTCATTTTTTTTTCCTGAAGGCCTGGTACTGGTCAAGAGAGGGACTGAACCCTTACGTGACAGTCCAGTGATGAAGTACACGTCTGATAATTTGAGCTCAAGTTCTTGGTCTCGAAGTTTGAACTTCTCCTCATCCTCATCCCAGATGTTGATGAGATACTGCAGTAGTCAGGCTGAGCCCAGAGACATGGCGTCAAAAAGAATTTTTTCAACCCGCAATTCCGGAGAGCATTCATACAATGCTCATTTCCCATTTCCAATTCATTTTCCTCGCTGTGCTCTCTCTCTTTTCATTCAATGACCATTATTTTGTTGGATACCTGCATCAAATCAAACATAGGAACGTTATAAACCTCCTTGGGTATTCAAAATTGCATTTCATTGGTTCTTTTTTGAGATTTTTTAGCTGGATTTTGCGTTGCGCTATTGGCACGACTGTCTGGCTAACAGTCACGCCAACTAGCGCGGCCTCGGTGTAAAATAGAGCGGATTGGCACGGGTCCATGCCTGGAACCCACGCCAACCGCAGAGTCCTAAAAATTAAAAATCTCTCCCTAACAGACCTCAAACAGTGATTAAATGCAGTGAAATGTAACTCAAAAGATGGACAAAGAGGTCGGCTCTTACCTGAACTGGACGGAAGTCGATTTGGTCCGCTGGATTGATTGTACTCATCGCCTGAAGATCGAAGCACAAAAGGGTCACTGTTGCTCTGCAAAGAGGTAAAAAGTGAAAAGTAAATATTTTTTACCACTGTTAGTCTTTTATAGCTTCTCAAAGTCCTAAATGGGTTTTTAAACATGTTTGTCAATATATTTTTGCATTATTTTCATCGAATATATTTTACACGTGTATTTTTGTGCAGCAACAGGTTTTCCACATTATTTTGACGAAGAGACGAGTTGTATTTTATACTTTTTCAGACTCGGTAAAAACATGAAAAATTCACTACTGGAGTCACCTTTCAACTCTTTTATGACTCTCTAAAACTGAAAATATTGCCGAGTCACTTGACATTTTGAGCTCGTTAAATTCGCTACGAAATGACATCTACCCAGTATACATTTACTTCTTTTTCGAGCTAGGATAGATTATTTACGAAAAAGGAATACCCTAGCCTATCGCGACTAGGAGGTTCTCTCAAACATAGTTTTCTACCTTTTCGGATCTATGGGACTATCTACGAAAAGGGACTGCTGGATTTTTATTTTCCACTATCTTTTAAAACTCTCTAAACATGAAAATACGTTGAGTTCTTCCTTTGTCATACTCGTTAAAAACTGATGACATCGGACTCTATCGTAATGACATTACTCGAGTTCCTCCTTCCTAGGGCTCGTAAAATGTACTAGGTTGGATTTTTCCGAAGGACAAACTTATATCGTAAGCACATGCTATCCCCTTCAAGCTTGTTTCCAAAATAATTGGGGTACTCGCTAAAAATTGTGGGGGAAAATGGAACCAATATTGTAGTTGTGTCGGCAGTATGTCGCTCTTGAACATGGCACTTGTCTGCATTTGTGTCGGGTTGGGGACATCTCATTTCGTTATCTTCTTGCCTTCATGGGTTTGGGTAATATCTTTTGACTGCTCATCTTCTCTTTGCCACATCACCATGACCTCAGATCCCTTGATTTCAAATATAGCCAAATCTAATGTCGTGTCGTCGATATGTTCAAGAGAAGTTGGCCTCTGCAGTTTTCAACCTCCCTCTGATTCTCTGTTGGTCTTGATTCACAAGAATTATATCCCTCTGTCTCATGTCGATGATGTGGGAAACATTATAGCCCACCTTTGATCAAGGTCACTTCCTGTCGACTTCAACTCATTATCTGGGAAGCTGATCTAGAGACTCCCTTCAGGTACCTTGGAGCCTGCATGTCTCAATGGCAAGTTCTTCGCATTCGACGCAAGGTTTTCATTATTGGCCTTCGATCGGATGATTCTGCGGGCGTTCAACGCCAACTCACTATTCACATTCCGTGGATTGTACCTTTTGTACCTTGAGAACCATCGTTATTATTGGTGGTTTCTCTCGCATCTGTTAATGGCTTTCATTATTGGTCGGTAATTACATGATGTTCTTGCATGTTCGACTTCAGCTCACATATTCTCATGCTCGAACTTGTACTTTGTTTGGGTCGAGATGGAGTGCAAAACCCTGGATTTTGTCTGATAAACATCCAGGCTGTGGGTCCTTTGTGGATTGCTATGATTTATTACATGATTCTTTCGATTGGATGGCTGCGATCATACCTGAGTCTACTTTTTGATCCTTATCTTACTGGATGGCTACGTCCATACCTTGGATCCCAGTTTTTGTACACTCTATTATGGATGGCTGCACCCATACCACATATCATGTATCAGAGATATCATTTGAATTTGTATTCGCAGGTCTTCTGACGGCATTGTTTTTAGTTGGACGCGTTCTCATAAATCATTTCACCCCTCCCTCTCTCTCGGACCTCATGCTTTAGGGGGAATCTGTTACACAGCATTTTGTCACCATCCTTGCAATCCCTCATCCCGTACATTGGAGGACTATTCCTGTGACCTGTGAACAGTAAAATGTCCTAAAAACACCTTGATGGCATCTTTCTGCATAAGGACAAGAGTTCTCCTCAAGAAAATTTCCTCTCAAAAACCCTAAAAACCCATGTTTTGGCATTGGTGCGGCTAGCCAGTTCATCCTTTGTGCCAATGGGGAAAATGTACACTAGTGGGCACGCCAGCTGGCGCTCTGTCCCTGTGTTGTGCCCATGCCAAGCCTATTAAGGAATGTTTTTTAACAATATAAGGCAGAATTCTGATTCTAACAACTTCAGAACAGATCATCAAAAAGGGGTTGAGTTGTTTGCCTCCGGATCTCCCTATTTAGGAAGTGGTTTTCCACCTCTCATGGAACCTTCCTAAGATATAGGACTCTCCCCCATGATTATAGGGAGACTAACCTCTCCTTCTCCCTCTATAAAAGCCAGCCCTCTCCATTTGCTAGCTAGCTGAACTTTTGGGAAGGAAATTATAGCTGAGTGACAATCAAGAGTAGAGCTAAGGAGAACCCTGTGAGAGAGAGATTTATGTCAAACCCCTGACGAGCTTTGTGAGACACGTCCCGCTAGAACCATGTCGAAGGAAGATCACAACGTTAGAGCACCGGTTGCAATCATTATCGCATATATTAATATACATGACTCTGCTATTGGTTCCATGATTTTTTTTGTCCATTATATAATGCAATTTCATTTGTTCCTCTGACTGATCGATGGTTATAAAGTGCGAAATAGCACGTTGCATGTTGTCTCTCTTCTTTGTATGTGTACAGGTATCTAGGTGCAGCAAGCTCACGGATCATGACCTTTCTGGCTAGGAATGGAAGCGCCACTTCTTCTTCGAAAACAGCAGCGAAGGAATCACGGTAAGTGATCTATCGCGATTCTATCTTTTGTAACTAGGAATCAATGGCTTTGCGTGTTTTGATTGTTGCTAGACCCACTCTAGGGCTAGTGGGATCGCCTCTGTCTGCAAAGGGGATTTACCTCCACAACAGGAGCCAAACTCCCTCTTAAAGGTTACAGTACCAATATCGGTCGCGCTATAACTCCCATCATCTCCAAACTCTATGTTTTGTTTGAGGTCTTTCTCCTCCAAGTCACTGAAGATATCTCTATTCCCCGTCATATGGAATAAGGAATCGTTGCCAAGAAACCACATGCATCCCATTACAATTATTTCCATGCATGTAATGAGAGTTAAATAAAGTTCAAAATATGAAGCTAGAGCTTCACCTGTTGCTGCTATTGCAAGCTCCTTCTTGATTTCCTTCAGTGGACATTTCGTGGCATAGTGCCCCAACTCGTGACAATGAAAACACTTGATGTTGGACAAGTATTTCTTCTTGCCCTCTTCGCCTTGTGACTTAGGTATCGTTTCTGGCTTTCCACTAAATCTCTTCTTGTACCAAGTCAGACCACAATCTATCCCACTCTGGTAGATTCTCCCTCCCATTCACCGAACCTTGGTAGTCGTGCCAACTCTTAGGAAGGTCTACAAGTGCTAGGCTCACCAGATCATCCTCAGGAATGGTAACATCAACACTTCCAAGCTCATCTCGACATGAGTGAACTTCGTCAAGTATTTTGGTATTGTGTCACCCTCCTCCATCTTGATTTTTTGAGCTTGTCCTTCAACATCATCTTCCTTTGGTCATTGTTCTGAAACAAATATGTTAATGCCTTCCACATAGCAAATGGAGTTTCCTTTCCATGTAGGTCTGAGAAAATTTGATCTCAAAATCCTTCTAATATAATCCTTCTCGCCTTTCGTACATTCTTCTTCCATGCATCAAGATTTTGAGAATTTGTTGCCGCGGGCCTGGGAATATCATTGTATATGAATTCCTTCAACCCGTTGTCCTCCAACACTAACTTCATCCCATCCTTCCAAAATATTTAATTCGAACTACCCTCAAGGGAATATTCGAGTCTCAATCCATAGAAAGACATCCTGATCTGTTGTTGGTCCTGAACAATAAATCTGCAAATTCGATTTGCATGTTCAAAAAAAAATCATATTCTTATCTTATATATTGATTCTTGCTCTAATACCATGTATAAAATCCACATAGATTCAATTTATCTTTTAATATTCTAAAATAAAATACTTGAATCTATTCTACAAATTGTGGAAACCAATTACAATTGCACAATCACTTGAACAAGAAAGAGAAAGAATTTCAATCGCACAACACAAATATTTATCTGGGGAAAGCCTCAGCTAAAACCCCCGCTATTTTTATATTGCATTAAGTCAATAATATGAAACAATACAATGCTTCTCTCAAGGTTGAGAGCTCTCTGCACTATCTCACATTGTCTCACTACCAACATGTGCACAAGATTCTCTTGGCACACCTTTCTTTCACAAGCTCCACGCAGAAAATCGTGCTTACTATTGCTTGGTCTCACCAACTCATGCTCACCAAAAAAATGATTAAACTTGTGCCTTCATTCCTCCTTTTAAAGGAAATTTGAATGGTTAAAATTAGTGAGTTCTCTAATTAACGAATGATTTATTATAGGCCTTCTTTTAACTGCATGCACCACCTATAAAATTTGGATGATTATACAACTAATAGTACACTTCCCTTTAACTCCAATCTCAATTGGGTCTTTCTCAGAACTGACATATAACAATTATTTATAACAAATAATCAGTTATCTGATTAATCACTTCATGTGAATTACATCATATTTAGTTCATTGGACCTCTCACTAGCTCATCCATCAGTTAGAACTAGTTAAAATGATTTTAACTCAAATAATTAAGTTAAACAATTACAGCTAAAAATAAATTGCAACTCAACCCCCTAAAACTTAGAGTGAACTCTGCATGCATCCAATTTGACCCCCAACTCAAAATTACTTATCTATCTAAGTCTCTCTAATTTATTTAACTTGTACAAGCTGTCATGTGATGTGGAATTACAATTTCCTTCTAATTTAATTAAAGGAAAATGAAATTAGAAGCCCTTTTGATGCTATTTTCAATATTTTTTGTTGCCATTTTCAATATTGTGCATATATTAGTTGGTGAATTATAATCACTAAATCACATGCAAGTAAAGCTCAATTGTATGTTGCTACAAGATGGTCACATTATGTTTGAATGGGGTTGTATTTCAACAATAGTTATGTGGGCTAATCAACATGGAGTTGAAACAACAATTTTTTCTAGTGTAGTAAGATATAAGTGGATTTATACAAAAAATTAAAGCCATGGATGAAAAAGAGAGTATTGCAAGTGATGTCAACATTTTTTGTTGCAATGGTAGAAATAATAAGCATAACTTTGCAATTTTCTAGGTGGGTTGTTCACATCTCCAAGGGGATTTTTAGGCAATTAAAAAGTGAATGAAAAATGTGAATTTAAGATTGCAAGAAAAATATAAAAGAAAAAAAAAAGATAAAGTTAGTGGGGAGAATGCAGAGAATGCTTAAAGTAAGTAATTGTATCAATATTTCATCAATTTATTATCTTTGATTATGTGCAATTACTACTATTTTAAGTGAAGGTTATTGTTAAAGTTTAAAACAAAAAACAATAGGATCACCACATGATTTAACTTTTCTCTAGTAGGATCACTAATTGTATCCCTTCGACTCCAACGCATCCTATTACTATATGTTGCATGTTCGGAATAATATTAAATCGCACCTCTAGTAGAGATTTAAATCCCTTATATAGTTTAAAAGGTGAGAGTTTGAATCCCTCATGTAGTGTTTATAGGAAGAGTTTGAACCCCATATGAGTATAAACTAAAAGGTACCCACACTACATACTTCAAAGCACTTGGCGAGGATTCAAACTATATGCTTTATTGCATTTTTCAAGGATTTAAAGAAAAGCTATCAACACTTACTATGATTTAACCACAAATAAATACGACTAAGGACTGAAGTGGTTTATCAATGGATGGGGTTTCCCACTGGATTTTGAACTTAAATTTATACTAAAATGAAATGTTGAATTGAAATACTAAAACTAAAATTGCATAAATGGAAATATAATAAAAACTGGAAGAAAAAAGCTAATTGCAAAGTTAATGTGTGTGAGCTAGAAAGTGGGGTGAAAAAGTTGGACTGATTTTGTGTGTTTTATGTAGTTTTTTCCAAGCAAACTAACACAACTAATCTATTTCTAACTTACAAGAAAGTTTACAAATTGGGTAAAGTGAACTTGAAAGGAAAATAAAAACAACTTAAGCAACAAATTAAAGGTAGAAATGAAAAGGAAAACATTTTTGTGACATTGGGTTAATAGTCTTACCTTAAAAAAGGACTTTGTGTAAATACTCAAGCTAGTGAGATTGCAAGAATACATTAGCATTGCTTGCATTCGAAGTAATTTTTGTAATTTTATAAAATAAAAAACAAACTACAACTTTAAATAGTTTCAATTAAAGCAACTTAAAACTTGACAAATCCATTCATGGTTCAAGTAGACTAAAAAATGAGCATACTTAAAATTGAATTATATAGCTTTTAAAGCTAGCTTGAAACTAATTTGATAGAATCTTGGAAAATATATAAAGGTAAAAGAGAATATTGAAGTTGTTTTCACTAAGAAGTTGATTTTTCAATTCACATTTATAATTTAAATGAAAATAAACATTGTAAACAATACAACCAATAAACTCTTGTCATTAGGGGCTCACTTAGTCGATAAAGTGGGGGTGTTGTCCTACCAACAAGGTTTAAATCCCCTTAGAGACATGTTTTCTCCTCATTTTTTTCCTTGTTTATGTAAGTAGGTTGTTTATATAGGTAGGTCCAAGTGGAAGTAATGGGGCAATTTCATAGAATGTATACTCCCTAGTGGCAATTTCTTAGCCAAAGGGTTGATTGTGTGACTCGTGAGATATATCTACTTCATTGTAATATCCCATGTTGGAAGGTGTCCCTTACATCTGCTAATTATAAGCGACTATATAAAAGTGATTTTTTTGAAAAATCTATAACTTAAATAAATGAACCACTAGTTAGCTAGGGATTGATGGCTAAATTGAAAGTTCACTACAAGAAACTTAATGAAATTAACCGTCTAAGGAATCCATTCAAGGAAATGGTGTGTGGTTATCCTAACTATAACTCCTTCATAATCCTTGATCTCTCCACTAAGGCCTTTGAGAGCACAAAAACTTTACCATTTAATATGTGAGAAATTGAATATGCCTAGTTCGAAATTTGAATCAACCACCTACCCACAGTGAATGAAAATATTAACAACTACGAAATATTTCCAAAACACAAGCTTTAATTCATAAACAACTAGAAACCTATAACACATAAAAGTTGATCTTTTTTTAATAAATGAGTGACAGAGCTTATGCATTTTATTTAAAATAATGTCTCCCAAATTAGAAAAATTAACATTATTTTTATAAATTTAATGTAGAATAGATTTCCAATCAAGATTTGAAGTATTGATCCTCAAATTTATTAAAATAATTCTATGGTTTACATATAATGTATTAGATCAAATCATCCCAAAAAAATCGATTATGATATTGCTTTGTAAACCCATATAATATATAAGAAATAAATGATTCCCCTTTTATCCAAAATTAAATAGTCCTCTTACACATTCCTATTAAAAACAAACAACCTTTATGTTATATAAACTTTCAAAAAAAAATTAATAATATATTTATACATTTATTACTCCATATGGAAATCAAAATATACATAAATAAGTTAGCTAATAAAAAATTGATTGTCTCATAAAAATATTTTAATCTTTAAATAAAATTGCCCAAAAATTATAATATCAAAAATATATATTAATATAAAATAAAAAAAACTTATAGTCTCATCATTTTTTTTAATCTTCTAACTAAAATTATTAATTTAAAATACATATACTAATAAATTTTTAATAAAAAATATACTCCCAAATAAAAAAAAATAAAAAACATAAGGAGAAATCCCCACCCTTCTCTAACAAATTCCCTCATTTATCGTAAATCTCCCACCTTTATTAAAAAAAAAAAAAAAAAAAATCTCTTAAAACATTAAGACCTTATATTTATTTAGAACTTCGATCTACATACATTACTCCTAACCTAAAACATAGGCATTGAAAAAAAAGAGCCTTATCCAAAAGATTTATAAAAAAATGTTTATAATCCTTATAAAAAATTGCTTTGAATTCTTATAAAAAAAATTGCTTATTTATAAAAAGAAATGATTTATAATCCTTATAAAAAATTGCTTAGAATCCTTATAGGTATAAAATATATAAAAAAAATTCATCATCCAAAATATCTGTAAAATAATTGTTTAGAATCTCTATAGGTATGAAATATCTTAAGATTTATAAAATGAGTTATTTTTAGTTGAGAAAACCTTTGAAAAAATTTCAAAAAACTATACTAAAAGCAACTCGTTTATAAAATATTTGTTTAGTATCCTTTTGTATGTCAAATTAATCCAAAATTTATGAATTATTTTCCATATCAAATTAACTCAACATTTTTCAAAATATGTTTTAAATGATATAAAGGTGCAAAGATATGCCAATAGGATTTTTAAATTAAAGAAGTTATAATTTGGTTCCCATAATCAATTTAAGCTATTTTGTAGTGTATTTTTTTAATGTTTTTAAAATTATATGTTTGAGAATTTTTGTTTTGGCATTTATATCTAATGCCAAGGGGTCTAGAGTTAAATCTATTATATAGTAACTTATGTTTTGACTTGTTGTTTATGAGTTTGAAGGAGTTAAATTTCTTAAAAATGGACTAAACAAATTGATTGAAGAGTAAAACATTTTATCCAACAACTACTTATGGACCAATGCTAATGTTATCCATCCCAAAGTGTAGGGCACTTAAGAATAAAGAATTAGGGCAATGGAGAGGAAATCTAGGTGAAGATTACCTATAAAAAGAAACATGGAAGGAGTCTTGGTTTCAATTGAGCCAATATAATGACATTCAAAGCTACAAAAGGGGGTTTAATCTGGCCTTTGATCTTGTGAAAAATACCTGAAATTTGCACATGAAAAATATTAGAGTGGATTTGAATGTTTTATTCATTTTCTCTGGATATTGAGTGAGATGTATTTTGTGGGGTACTTAGATAAGTAAATCCACATAATGAAATTATGACGGTTTCCAACTCATGCAATTGAGTAATTATTTCCTTCATTTTCTTTGGATTTTGGATTGTGATGTATGTGTGTGATGGTATTTTAGTAACTAAATTTTTAGGAAGAATTAATGATTACTGTCAAAGTAATATTTCCTCAATGTATGCTATGATCTATTGAATATTACTTTAAAAATGAAGGAACCTTCCAATACAAGGAAATCTCATGAACTAGCTTCCTCAAAAATCTTGGTAGATGGAGAGAAGCTTGGTAGATGGAGAGTTGTGCTGGTTTAATTTCCTCTTTTAAATAGACTATATTCCACATGAATATCATGAGTTCTTATCAACCTTGAGTTCAAAAAACACGAGTAACTTGATCGAGTCAATTTTACCTTATTATTTTAGTTTAAAGTTATTTTTGTTTTAACTTAGAGTTATTTTTAATTTTACTTACTCTATTTTTGACCAAGTAAAAATGTTTAAGAAAGTTATTTTTAATTTTCCTTACTCTATTTTTTACCAAGTAAAATTGTTTAAGAATGAGTTATTTTTTATTTTTAATGATAAATATAATTATTAATTGTATTATTTTATTTTATTTGACAAAGTAAAATATTTACATAACATAACATAATAAAAAAACATCCTATAAAATAAAAATTGAAAATTTTATTTTTACATGTTTTAAGTGAAACTTTTCAGTAAAATAAAATTATTTTTACATTCTTAAAAAATAATTAGAAATTTTTGAATGATTATACACTCTTTAAACAAAACCTCTTTAAACTTTTCATATACAAAGTATTATTGAATAATACAAAATTTCTCATAAATATCTAATAAATGTGATTAATACATTCAAAAATCAAATATGGTAAGTGAGTTATTTTAGTTTTAAGTTATTGTGGGGATAGTGATGTTGTATATGTGGTGCTCTATGGTAAGTGTGTTATTTTAGTTTTATTTATTGTGAGGATAGTGATGTTGTATATGTGGTGCTAGCTTTATAATTTACCTTTTGCTTTATCCTTAATTGAATAATACAAAATTTATCATAAATATTTAATAAATGTGATTAATGCATTGGAAAACCAAATATGGTAAGTGTGTTATTTCAGTTGGAAATACAAAGTATTATTGAATAATACAAAATTTCTCATAAATATCTAATAAATATTGTAAGAAGTGTTTTATTTCAATTTTAATTTATTGTGGGGATAGTGATGTTGTATATGTGGTGCTCTCTTTATAATTGTATTATTAAATAATACAAAATTTCTCATAAATATCTAATAAATGTGATTAATGTATTCGAAAACCAAATATGGTAAGTTTGTTATTTCAGTTGGGAATACAAAGTATTATTGAATAATACAAAATTTCTCATAAATATCTAATAAATGTGATTAATGCATTCGAAAACCATATGGTAAGTGTGTTATTTCAATATATCTAATAAATGTGATTAATGCATTCGAAAACCAAATATGATAAGTATTATTGAATAATAGAAATTTTCTCATAAATATCTAATAAATGTGATTAATGCATTCGAAAACCAAATATGGTAAGTGTGTTATTTTAGTTTTAATTTATTGTGGGGATAGTTATGTTGTATATGTGGTGCTGGCTTTATAATTTACCTTTTGCTTTATCCTTAACTGGAAATGATGAGTGTGTGGAAATGATGAATGTGTTAACTCATTCAAACTCATAAACAACAAGTCAAAACATAAGTTACTATATAATAGATTTAACACTACACCCCTTGGCATTAGATATAAATGCCAAAACAAAAATTCTCAAACATATATAATTTTAAAAACATTAAAAAAAAAATACACTACAAAATAGCTTAAATTCATTAAGGAAACCAAAGTATAACTTCTTCAATTTAAAAATCCTATCTCTTTGCACCTTTGTATTGTTTAAAAAATATTTTTATAAATGTTGGGTTAATTTGATATGGAAAAGAATTTATAAATCTTGGATTAATTTGACATGCAAAAACACACTAATCAAATATTTTATAAAAGAGTTATTTTTAATATAATTTTTTGAAAGTTTTTCAAATGTTTTCTCAACTAAAAACAACTCATTTTATAAATCTTAAGATATTTCATACCTATAAAGATTCTAAGCAATTATTTTATAAATATTTTGGATGAGGAATTTTTTTATATATTTTATTCCTATAAGGATTCTAAGCAATTTTTTTGGATAAGGCTCTTTTTTTTCAATGCCTATGTTTTAGGCTAGGAATAATGTATATAGATCAAAGGTGTTAATATTTTAAGAGATTTTTTTTATAAAGGTGGGAGATTTAAGATAAATGAGGGAATTTGTTAGAGAAGGGTCGGGATTTCTCTTCATGTTTTTTTATTTGGAAGTATATTTTTTATTAAAAATTTATTAGTATATGTTTTTTAAATTAATAATTTTAGTTAAAAAATTAAAAAAAATTATGAGCCCATAATGTTTTTATATATTAATGTATATTTTTGGTATCATATTTTTTGGGTAATTTTATTTAAAGATTAAAATATTTCTATGAGACAATCAGTTTTTTATTACTAACTTATTTATGTATATTTTGTTTCCATATGGAGTAATAAATGTATAAATATATTATTAAAAAAAATGAAAGTTTATATAATACAAAGGTTGTTTGTTTTTAATAGGAATGTGTAAGAGGACTATTTAATTTTGGATAAAAGGGGAATCACTTATTTCTTATATATTATATGGGTTTACAAAGAAATATCATAATCCATTTTTTTGGGATGATTTGATTTTATACATTATATGTAAACCATAGAATTATTTTAATAAATTTGAAGATCAATACTTTAAATCTTGATTGGAAATCTATTCTACATTAAATTTATAAATATAATGTTAATTTTTCTAATTTGGGAGACAATATTTTAAATAAAATGCATAAGGTCTGTCACTCATTTATTAAAAAAAGATCAACTTTTATGTGTTATAGGTTTCAAGTTGTTTATGAATTAAAGCTTGTGTTTTGGAAATATTTCATAGTTGTTAATATTTTCATTCACTGTGGGTAGGTGGTTGATTCAAATTTCGAACTAGGCATATTCAATTTCTCAAATATTAAATGTTAAATTTTTTGTGCTCTCAAAGGCCTTAGTGGAGAGATCAAGGATTATGAAGGAGTTATAGTTAGGATAAACACACACCATTGCCTTGAATGGATTCCTTAGATGGTTAATTTCATTAAGTTTCTTGTAGTGAACTTTCAATTTAGCCATCAAGCCCTAGCTAACTAATGGTTCATTTATTTAAGTTATATATTTTTCAAAAAAATCACTTTTATATAGTCCCTTATAATTAGCAGATGTAAGGGACACCTTCCAACATGGGATATTACAATGAAGTAGATATATCTCATGAGTCACACAATCAACCCTTTAGCTAAGAAATTGCCACTAGTGATTATACATTCTACGAAATTTCCCCATTACTTCCACTTGGCCCTACCTATATAAACAACCTACTTACATAAACAAGGAAACAAATGAGGAGAAAACATGTCTCTAAGGGGATTTAACCCTTGCTGGTAGGACAACACCCCCACTTTATCGACCAAGTGAGCCCCTAATGACAAGATTTTGTTGGTTGTATTGCTTCCAATATTTATTTTCATTTAAATTATAAATGTGAATTGAAAAATCAACTTCATAGTGAAAAAGACTTCAATATTCTCTTTTTCCCTTATATATTTTCCAAGATTCTATCAAATTAGTTTCAAGCTAGCTTTAAAAGCTATATAATTCAATTTTAAGTATACTCATTTTTTAGTCTACTTGAACCATGAATGGATTTGTCAAGTTTTAAGTTGCATTAATTGAAACTATTTAAAGTTGTAGTTTGTTTTTTATATATAAAATTACAAAAATTACTTCGAATGCAAGCAATGCTAATGTATTCTTGCAATCTCACTAGCTTGAGTATCTACACAAAGTCCTTTTTTAAGGTAAGACTATTAACCCAATGTCACAAAAATGATTTCCTTTTCATTTCTACCTTTAATTTGTTGCCAAAATTGTTTTTATTTTCCTTTCAAATTCAGTTTACCCAATTTGCAAACTTTCTTGTAAGTTATAAATAGATTATTTGTGTTAATTTGCTTGGAAAAATCTACATAAAACACAAAAAATCAATCCAAATTTTTCACCCCACATTCTAGCTCACACACATTAACTTTGCAATTAGCTTTTTTCTTTCGGTTTTTATTATATTTCCATTTATGCAATTTTAGTTTCAATATTTCAATTCAACATTTCATTTTAGTATAACTTTAAGTTCAAACTCCAATGGGAAACCCCATCCATTGATAAACCACTTCAGTCCTTAGTCGTATTTATGTTGTGGTTAAATCATAGTAAGTGTTGATATTTTTTGTTTAAATCCTTGACAAATGCAATGAAACATATAGTTTGAATCCTCGCCAAGCACTTTGAAGTATGTAGTGTGGGTACCTTTTAGTTTATACTCATATGGGGTTCAAACTCTTCCTAAAAACACTACATGAGGGATTCAAACTCTCGCCTTTTAAACTATATAAGGGATTTAACTCTCTACTAGATGTGCGATTTAATATTATTCCGAACATGCAACATATAGTAATAGGATGTGTTGGGGTCGAAGGGATACAATTAGTGATCCTATTAGAGAAAATTTAAATCATGTGGTGATCCTATTGTTTTTTGTTTTAAACTTTAACAATAACCTTCACTTAAAATAGTAGTAATTGCACATAATCAAAGATAATGAATTTATGAAATCTTGATACAATTACTTACTTTAAGCATTCTCTGCATTCTCCCCACTAACTTTATCTTTTTATTTTCTTTTATATTTTTCTTGCCATCTTAAATTCACCTTTTACTTTCACTTTTTAATTGCTTGAAAATCCCCTTGGATATGTGAACAACCCACCTAGAAAATTGCGAGGTTATGCTTATTATTTCTACCATTGTAACAAAAAATGTTGACATCACTTGCAATACTCTCTTTTCCATCCATGGCTTTAACTTTTTGTAGAAATCCACTTATCTGTTACTACACTAGAAAAAATTGCTGTTTCAACTCCATGTTGATTAGCCCACATAACTATTGTTGAAATACAACTCCATTCAAACATAATGTGACCATATTGTAACAACATACAATTGAGCTTTACTCACATGTGATTTAGTGTTTATAATTCACCAACTAATATATGCACAATATTGAAAATGGAAACAAAAAATATTGAAAATAGCATCAAAAGGGCTTCTAATATCACTTTCCCTTAATTAAATTAGAAGGAAATTGTAATTCCACATCACATGACAGCTTGTACGAGTTTAAAAAGTTAGAAATACTTATATGTATCAGTAAATTCCATTTGGGGTCAAATTGGATGCATGTAGAGTTCACTCTAAGTTTTAGGGGGTCGAGTTGCAATTTATTTTTAGTTGTAATTGTTTAACTTAATTTTTTGAGTTAAAATCATTTTAACTAGTTCTAACTGATGGATGAACTAATGAGAGGTCCAATTAATTAAATATGATGTAATTCACATGAAGTGATCAATCAGATAACTAAATATTTGTTATAAATGATTGTTGCATGTCAGTTCTGAGAAACACCCAATTGAGATTGGAGTTAAAGGGAAGTGTACTATCAGTTGTATAACCATCCAAATTTTATAGGTGGTACATGCAGTTAAAATAAGGCCTAAAATAAATCATTCCTTAATTAGAGAACTCACTAATTTTAACCATTCAAATTTCCTTTAAAAGGAGGAATGAAGGCACACGTTTAATCATTGTTTTGGTGAGCACGATTTGGTGAGACCAAGCAATAGTAAGCATGATTTTGTGCGTGGAGCTTGTGAGAGAAAGGTGTGCCAAGAGAAGCTTGTGCACAGGTTGGTAGTGAGACGGTCGGAGATAGTGTAGAGAGCTCTCAAGCCTGAGAGAAGCATTGTATTGTTTCATATTCTTGACTTAATGCAATAAAAAAATAGTTGGGGGTTTTAGCTAAGGCTTTCCTTAGATAAATCTTTGTGTTGTGCGATTGAAATTCCTTCTCTTTCTTGTTCAATTGATTGTGCAATTGTAATTGGTTTCCACAATATGTAGAATATATTCAAGTATTTTTTTTTAGAATATTACAAGATGAATTGAATCTATGTGGATTTTATACATGGTATCAGAGTAGGAATCACTATAGAAGATAAGAATATGAGTTTGTTTTGAACAGGCGAATCGAATTTGCAGATTTATTGTTCAGGACCAATATAAGATCAGGATGTATTTTTATGGATTGAGACTCGAATATTCCCTTGAGGGTAGTTCGAATTAAATATCTTGGAAGGATGGGATGGAATCAGTGTTGGAGGACAATGGGTTGAAGGAATTCATATACAATGATATTCCCAAGCCCGCGGCAACAGATGCTCAAAATCTTAATGCATG
Organism: Pinus albicaulis; assembly: GCA_034641835.2. NCBI lineage: Eukaryota > Viridiplantae > Streptophyta > Pinopsida > Pinales > Pinaceae > Pinus > Pinus albicaulis. The sequence continues at coordinate 582,609,298 of CM076577.1, forward strand.
GAAGAAGAATGTAGCAAAGGCGAGAAGGATTATATTAGAAGGATTTTCAGATCATATTTTCTCTAACCTCCATGGAAAGGAAACTCCATATGCTATGTGGAAGGCCTTAACATATTTGTTTCAGAACAATGACCAAAGGAAGATGGTTTTGAAGGACAAGCTCAGAAAAATCAAGATGGAAGAGGGTGACACAATACCAAAATACTTGACGAAGTTCACTCAATGTCGAGATGAGCTTGGAAGTGTTGGTGTTACCATTCCTAAGGATGATCTGGTGAGCCTAGCACTTGTAGACCTTCCTAAGAGTTGGCACATCTACCAATATATGTTTAATGGGAGGGAGAATCTACCAGAGTGGGAGAGATTGTGGTCTGACTTGGTACAAGAAGATATTCAGCGGAAAACCAAAGACAATACCTCTTCCAAAGACAAAGAATAATATTTTTCATTAGTAAGAAAAGGAAAGAAATCCAAGGGAAATAAGTCACAAGGCGAAGTGGGCAAGAAGAAATACTTGTCCAACATCAAGTGTTTTCATTGTCACGAGTTCGGGCACTATGCCATGAAATGTCCACTGAAGGAAAGAAAGAAGGAGCTTGCAGTAGCAGCAGCAGGTGAAGCTCTAGCTTCACAGTTCAAACTTGATTTCACTCTCATTACATGCATGGAAATCATTGTAATGGGGTGCATGTGGTTTCTCGATAGCAATGCTTTATTCCATAAGACGGGGAATAGAGATATCTTCAGTGACTTGGAGGAGAAATACCTCAAACAAAACACAAAGTTTGGAGATGATGGGAGTTATAGCACGACCAATATTGGTATTGTTACCTTTGAGAGGGAGTTTGGTTCCCCTCTCATATTCACATATGTATTGTTTGTTCCAGCACTAAAGAAGAATCTTGTTTTCGTCACGGTATTGAAAGATTGTGGCTATGATGTGATATTTAGAAAAGGAAAGGTTTTCCTTAGACACATTGCCATAGGACATGTGAAGCAGATCAGTGTGCAAGTCAAGAACCTATATGCACTCGAGGTCGAATATGCATCCAAATATTTGAGGATCAAGGTGAAGGCTAGAGACTTGGTGGTTGAGAGGGAGCACGAATTACCTCTCAACATGCAGCCTCATAAGCAATCTCAACAATTTGTCGAGAAGCCACAATTGGAGAAGCAGAGAGGAGACAGAGTGCAGGCATACACTCAAGAATAGACCTCCACTAGGGGGGAATTTCAAGCCAAGTGGGAAAAGGGAGGACATGCTACCATACCTCCAAGTGAGAGGTGGGGCAATGTGAAGTCATAGTCCCACGAGTGCAAAAATTTGGGTAGGGTCCATTGAGATTTTTTATCTCATGGATCATTACCTTGCTATGGGGACCCACAGTACATAGTAGCAACATGGAGTAGTGGTGGTTGATGAAGTCATATGTCAGAGTAACAAATGTAGAGATTAGTAGCATTCAAATACTGGGGAGCACAGATCAGATTTGGCAACTGTGGATATGGCAGAGTGCAGATTCAGCAGCACAGATTTTTTTTTTTGATAGTGTAGTAGTAGTAGTCAGAGACTCTGGTGACAGATGCATCCTACTGATTCAGTTTGGATTCTTTTTAGTTTCAGAAGTTGCAGTAGAAACAACACTAGAGAGAAGTGTTGCATGTGGAACATTACAAAGGTACCAAATCAGGATACAGTTAAATTTTTTTCTTGTTGAGAGGGAGTGTTGAAAATGGAAACAAGAAATATTTAAAATGGCAACAAAATGGCTTCTAATTTAATTTCCCTTAATTAAATCATAAGGAAATTCTAATTCCTCATCACATGACAGCTTGTACGAGTTAACTAAGTTAGAAAGACTTAGTTAGCTCATTCAATTTGAGTTGGGGGTCAAACTAGAGGCATGTAGAGTTCACTCTAAGTTTTAGGGGGTGAGCTAGTTGCAATTTATTTTGAGTTGTAATTGTTTAACTTAATTATTTGAGTTAAAATTAGTTTAACTAGTTCTAACTGATAGATGAGCTAGTGAGAGGTCCAGTGAATTAAATCTAATTTTATTCACATGCAGTCATCAATCAAATAACTGAATATTCACTATAAATAGATGTTTCATGTCAGTTCTGAGAAAGACCCAGTTGATATTGGAGTTAAAGGGAAGTGTACTATCAGTTGTATAATCATTAAAATTGTACAGGTGGTGCATGTAGTCAGAATAATGCCTAAAATAAATCATTCCCTAATTAGAGAACTCACTAATTTTAACCATTCAAATTTCCTTTAAAAGGAGGAATGAAAGTAGAAGTTTAATCATTGTTTTGGTGAGCACGAGTTGGTGAGACCAAGTAATAGGAAGCACAAATTTTGCGTGGAGCTTGTGAGAGAAAGGTTTGTCAAGAGAAGCTTGTGCACAAGTTGGTAGTGAGACAATCATAGATAGTGTAGAATAGCTCTCAAGCCTGAGAGAAGCATTGTATTGTTTCATATTCTTGACTTAATGCAATATACAAATAGCGGGGTTTTTAGCTAAGGCCTTTCCCAGATAAATATTTGTGTTGTGTGATTTAAATTCTTTCTCTTTCTTGTTCATGTGATTGTACGATCTTAATTGGTTTCCGCTATTTGTAGAATATATTCAAGTATTTTATTTTAGCATATTACAATATCATTTGAATCTATGTGGATTTTCTACACACAACCTTAGTGTTATTTCCTTACACAAAGCATCATCGACTCCCATATGTTTTTCATACTACAACTTTGTTATGTTTTTCATACTACAACTTTGTTACTCTTGGACTCTACTTCTAATGACTACTTGATCCAGGTGGATCGTACAAGTCCAAGTACAGGTGGCTTAAGTACAAAGGCTCAAAAATCAAAGTGTCTAGAATGTGGAAAACTTAATTTCAAGTTGTATATCTCGCCTTTCTTATTCCAATGGTGCATACAGCACTCAATTCTAAGTCTGTATGAAGGAGTTAGGAACAGTCAAAGTTTGAGGGTTGACTTGGTGATGGCAACTTAAGGAGGCAACAAATTTGATGAAACCTGACCACCAGATTCCGACCAACTCTAGCCATATTCCAGGTGAATTTGTGGGACAGTTAGTTTGACTCCTTCGGTCAAAATCCGAAAGATTTCAAAAAGACCAGTTTGTTTTAAAGAATCAACAAAATATATTTTAAAATTGTAGGGCGGGCCATGACCCCTGCCCTACCCCAACGGACATGAAAAAAAAAACATATTATAATCGGGTTGGGCAGTGGTCATGATCCCGCCGCCCAACCACCTGACTCCATATAAGTGAAACCGTAAACAATTGTGGGTGGGGCCAACGGTCATGACCCCGTGGCCCCAACCCACCACCATAATCATATACGGTATCGACGGAGTATGGGGGCAGGCCGCCCAATGTGCCCGCCACACCCCCCCCCCCCCCCCCCCCCACAAAACATTCCTAGTTTGGGAAACAATCTTACTGTGTTGTTTTGCAGTAGTCAAAGAGATGACAGGAGGCAATACTACCTCCGGTATCCTGTAAAATTTATTTCCCAAAGTAATACTAACAACATGAGGCCTAGACTCATACACATCATGTCGCCTTCACAAGTATGGTCTGCCTAGTAATACATCAAGAGGAGCAACATCACATAATACCTCATCCGTGAATGGCTTGATGTTGTATGGAAGACGGCATTGTTGGCGGATGCGGATATCTCCCCCTGGGTGAAGCCACCTGATGGTATATGTTTGTGAGTGTGCTATGGTCAGTAGGCCAAGCCACTTCATGACCTCTGCTGAAATGAGGTTCTTTTGGCTTCCGTTATCGACAAGGAATTGTAGTGGATAACCCTTCACCCACATCTGTGAATGGAAGAGGCACTCCCCCTCCTCTGGATCCTCGAGATCCTCCCTCTGGATCTTGGTGGTGGCAACAATGGCACTGGGATCCGCATCAATGATTTGCTTCCCTTTGTCATTTCCTTTGTCTGGTTCTGACTCAGGATCAGAAAATGCATCTGATTCGGGTGCCTTTCGTTCGGCCACCAACGACTGTTTGGCCTGACACTCGTTTGTGCTATGTGTGGGGTTGTTATGAAATTCACACCAATTCCCCATGTCCTTATTTGGATTGTGGTGTTGTTCTAAGTCGCCCCGCTTTGTGTAATGTTCCCAAATTTTATGGAACATTAATTCTTGCTATTTTCATATAGAAGATAAATAAAATGGGTAGGAGACCCATTAATTTGATGAATAGGTAATAAAAATCCTCTTGGTATGAAGGAGGATCACTTTTGGAACTTTATTTCACACCTCCATGTGTGAAAGGGGGCTTATGCAAGAAGGCTAGGCCAGTTTTGACCAAGTCAAACTGTGCAGTAGCATGAGGTGGAGAGCACATTGTGGGCCAACGCAGTGGGATAAGGAGGGAAGCTTCTAGAGGAAAGAAACCCTAATGAGTGGGGTCCATTGAGAGGGATCTCACATTGTTTAAAAGGAGGGCAAGGTAGCCATTGGAGATTATGTTGAGTATTATTCATCTTTGGTCTGGTGGACTTACAGCAACTTCTTGCTGGTTAGCAAGAATTTCCAGAGGAATTCATGTTTAGGATTCCTTCCCCTTCTTGAGAGGCCTCTTGAAGTTTGTACTTCATTCTCCACACATCTTGGCTCGAGGCCAAAGCTACTATCTCCAGTGACAGCGTTATTCTTGTTCAAGGGTATTGCTGCATCATAGAGAGTTGCAGTGGAGGGCATCTACACCATTTTCGGAGCTGATTTTTAGAGGAAAGGAGTCCCTATCCCTTTTAGGATTTAGTGAAAAATATTTCAGAGCATCATTGCAGATTTGGCATCAAGGTCATCCCATTATCTTGCCCCTACAGTACAGTTCACCCAGTGACTTTGTTATTTCCTATAGAGTATTTGTAGTGGAGCTCTTGCAGATTATTGGAGGGGGAGATCTTTGATGAAGGGATCAGCCTTTCATTCAAAAGATCCATTGGAGGAGGCACATTCAGTTGGAACATCATCTACGGCCATCTCCATCTAGTTCTATTTTTGAGTTGCAGCTGCTACCCAACAACTCCAGCATTTTGTAGATTTTGTGTTCTATGATCAATCCTTCCATGATTGATAGGAGGTAGCCTTTGGGAGTTTTTATCTTCACTCCCAATGTTATTTGTACCATATCACTGTATATCTATGTATTTTTCATTTGCAGTATACATATGCTCTTCTAAAACTACCCAGTAATAGCTAGGGTTCACAAGTGTAGCAGTGTTTATCTCATAATTTTTGTACTTGTCTCTTAAGGCTTGGTATTGTACATCTTGAGCATCATTCTCCTTAAGGTCTTGTATACAATTTCTACTGCTAATATTTATTGAGATAGCTATGAGTTTCTCTTATATTTCTATGAGTTGATGTGTCACTGCTATTTGTCAATTGGTGTATTTGCATATTGCTGTAGCTCATCCTTTGAGCAAGATCTCCCTAAGGAGGAATATTTACATAGCTATAGACAGAGTTTGAAAAGGGCCAGATAGCCTCTGGATCTCACCCTCTTTTTAGAGGTGAAATATCCAGTAAATTCCCTCTCAATCCATCTCTGAAATAGCCTTGTTCATATTTCTGACAAAATGATTTCTTCAGCAGTGTAAAAGCTACTGATTTCCATTTTGGAATATTACAGTGGTATCAGAGCACCTTTCTTGGCTCAGCTTGTGGCCTCCAAGCCCAAGAAAGAAGAAGAAGATGATGATGCAGAAGATTAGAATGATCTCATCTATTTTCAGAACAAATAAGAGCCTCCCTAAGGAGGAGAAGCAAAGAAAAGAAGAGGAAGGTCCATGCACTTCATATTCTCAAAAAAAAAGCAAGCATGGGAGATTCTTGGATCATCTAGTTCTAAATCAATACCTGGATGAGTATAGATCCCATTCTGTAGCATTTAAGGAAGCTACAACGTTCCCATAGTTTATTCAGCAGAAGGAGGAGAGAAGGTCCTATGAAAAAAGAGAAATTAGAGACAATAGGTTTCTATTGTCTACATTTGATGGGGGCACTTAAGCTAGAGCTTGGGTGAGAAAGCTAGCAGCGTTTTTCTTGCTACATCCAGTGGCAGAGGAAGAAGCAGTGGAGATTGCAGCGCTGCACATGGAGGGTGAAGCCTCTGTTTGGTGGTTCAAACCCTTAGTCCATTCAAGGGTAAGCTCTTTTGAAGACCTTGCTCAAAGTTTGATCCAAACCTTTGATGAAGAGAGGACTAAGGAAGAGCATCCTTTTTCAGCTATGGAGGAGGCAGCTATGGCATTAGAGGAGGCAACTCCTGCAGCCACACAAGAAGACCCCGGGATCCATCAAGGTATGAGTGAAGTTCCACTTTTCATTTCAGCAAACAACTTAAAGAATTGTGGAAATTCATCTTTAAAGGTCCCAGGATCTACATCTTTTGCCATTCCAAGATTGCACTGTGCTGTGAAAAGGGTTTAAGGAAGAGATAAAACCTCATCCTCGGGAACGTTTTATGAGTCTCATTCATCCCTTGAGGTTGGGATGTGAACCATTGGAAAATTAAATAAACCATGGCACCTTCATTATAAATCAGGGAACAAACCTTGAACCGGAGGATGAAACAGTTGCTACACTATTGGAGGAATTAGCAGCACTGTCAAACATGGGTGGAGAGGAGATATTGCCTCCATCAAATTTGGATCCTCATGGATCCAACATAGTCATGGGTGAGAGATATTTCCTAAAAGATCTCCAAGATGCTGCATTTCAAACACTCATGAAATGCAAAGAGAGTAATTTGGTTTGGGAGGATGGTGGCCCTCATGGGTGGAGTACCAAAGGAGGAAGAACGAGAAGACATCCACAAGGAGCTGAGTGGATGTGGATGAGGAGCAAGAGGCTGATTTTCCACTTGCAAATCTATGATACCGGGTAGCAAGAGGCTTGGCTGCGTTGGCTCCTCTTGAAGGAGTTTGACCATCACTTGGTGCACCCTTTTTCCAGGAGGATAGGAGTGGAGAAGAGGTGGTAGGATGTTTGCATTGAGAAGCAGAGAGTCAGGATACATGGAACTGATATGGCATATATATCAGTCATGATACCTTCATCACATGAGTTACATGATGTGAGCATAAGGAGGAAGCAAGCACTTGGGTTGCTTGAGTTATCTTGGAGAGAGCACAAGCAGATTTGCTCTCATATGATTTATGGTGTTGCAAGAGTAAAGGAGGGAACTCTCATAGTACAAAGGGATTACTCTTTGGTTTGGACTGATCGAGAGGCATTTCCATCTTGGGAGAAGCTTCACATTTGCAGCAGCATCACCAGAAGTGTTCTTGACAAGGAGCATGTCAATAAACAAAGATTGGCATGGGCAAGAGCCTTTTTGCATGATCTCACAGCGTTGTTACTTGGGAGCAGGATCACACACATGGATCCATCTATAATTTTATCTCCAGCCTATGGTAAGACCATTGTATTCTCAATTTCTGATTTGCATCCTCTTATCATTATGTTGCAGTGCATGGCTCCTCAAAGAGGCAGATTTTTCATATTGCTCCATGGGCAAAGTTGCGTCAAACCATATGATGGAGACATCCATCTTTCATGTGGCCTTGGGTAAAGGTTTTCTCATTACATGTATGTTCAAAAAATTCATGTACTTGACCATGTATTAAGAAACATTTAGCCTTGTACATTTTTTGAGCAGCAGTTTGCAACACTGCGTTATGCACCCTTGGCAGACTGTTAGTACTTTCCAGCACCATATGAAACCATCAGTACTTCCTCTATTTTGATGTTGAGCATGTTTCCATTTGCTGATATTTTCCATATTATTATTGGAATCATGATTGGTGGATTGACACATGAGTTGAATGTGTCTTTGAGGGGAGATGATTCCCACAGTTTATGCATGGCATGTTCTAATGGGAACATGAGAGGAGACATGGCCACCACAGCCACCTGTTTGCCTTCTTTTGAGGTGGGCCATGGATTTGATGTTGTTATCCATCCATTGTATTTATATGGTCATATATCTTATTTTTTATTGCTGATTCACTCATCTATTTACTATTCAGTACTAGAGGTGATATTTTCTATACAGTACTTTCCATGTTATTTTCTGCAACTGCAGTGGATAAGGTTGCGTTGTAACCCTATGATACATTGTTTGTAACTTTATGCACATATTATAACCTACATCAAACATGTCATTGGGGTATTCCATGATGATCATGTCCTACTCATCTTGGATGACATGTCTTGGGCCAGTCGGATTTTCATTGATGGAGGAGATATCCTTGGAGGATTTCTCTTCATGTTGCCACTTGGAGGCAATACATTTGCAGCCCTTGATCAGCACACACTCCACACAAATCATAAGTGGAGGGGAGGACAGCATCGGGTGAGCTATGGAGCTTTCCATATTCAGATTTCTAGACCACCTTCTTTTCCAGAGCTCAAGGTGGAGAGAATTTTCCTATGAGTTGCCATGTTTGGAGGCAGCTCACATTGTATGGATGATTCCTTGGGGATGGGAGATTCATATGGTTATAATGAGTCCCATTATATATCAGATCTCATGCCTCAAGGAGGCCCTTATATAGGCCATTTCTCCCTTCATGGATATTTTTTTCTACATAACAACTATTTGGGGATGCTCACCAAAGGCTAGATTTCATATCTTGGAGGGACAACTTGGACACCTGATTGATGATATGGCATCCTTTTCTTGGAGGATTTTATCATGCATGGATGCTACAGGGAAATTAAGGGTGAAATAAATCATTCTATCCTTGTACTTGCTTGATTACAAGCAATCTTTGAGAGGGGAGGACTATAATGTTCCAAAATTTTATGGAACATTAATTTTTGCTATTTTCATATAGAAGATAAATAAAATGGGTAGGAGACCCATTCATTTGATGAATAGGTAATAAAAATCCTCTTGGTATGAAGGAGGATCACTTTTGGAACTTTATTTCACACCTCCATGTGTGAAAGGGGGCTTATGCAAGAAGGCTAGGCCAGGTTTGACCAAGTCAAATTATGCAGTAGCATGAGGTGGATAGCACATTGTGGCCTAGCGCAGTGGGATAAGGAGGGAAGATTCTAGAGGAAGGAAACCCTAATTAGTGGGTTCCATTGAGAGGGATCTCACATTGTTTAAAAGGAGGGAAAGGTAGCCATTAGAGATTATGTTGAGTATTATTCATCTTTGGTCCGATGGACTTACAGCAACTTCTTGCTAGTTAGCAAGAATTTCCAGAGGAATTCCTGTTTAGGATTCCTTCCGCTTCTTGAGAGGCCTCTTGAAGGTTTTACTTCATTCTCCACACATCTTGGCTCAAGGCCAAAGCTACTATCTCTAGTGACAGTGTTATTCTTGTTCAAGGGTATTGTTGCATCATAGAGAGTTGCAGTGGAGGGCATCTACACCATTTCCGGAGCTGATTTTCAGAGGAAAGGAGTCCCTATCCCTTTGAGGATTTAGTGAGGAAGATTTCAAAGCATCATTTCAGATTTGGCATCAAGGCCATCCCATTCTCTTGCCCCTACAGCGCAGTTCACCCAGTGACTGTGTTATTTCCTATAGAGTATTTGTAGTGGAGCTCTTGAAAATTATTGGAGAGGGAGATATTTGATGAAGGGATCAGCCTTTCATTCAAAAGATCCATTGGAGGAGGCACATTCAGCTGGAACATCATCTACAACCATCTCCATCTAGTTCTATTTCTGAGTTGCAGCTGCTACCCAGCAACTCCGGCATTTTGCATATTTTGTGTTCTATGATCAATCCTTCCAGGATTGATAGGAGGTAGCCTTTGGGAGTTGTTATCTTCACTCCAAATGTTATTTGTACCATATCATTGTATATCTATGTATTTGGCATTTTCAGTATGCAGTTGCTCTTCTAAAACTGCGCAGTCATAGCTAGGGTTCACAAGTGTAGCAATGTTTATCTCATAATTTCTGTACTTGTCTCTTAAGGCTTGGTATTGTACATCTTGAGCATCATTCTCCTTAAGATCTTGTATACAATTGTTGCTGCTATTATTTGTTGAGATAGCTATGAGTTTCTCTTATATTTCTATGAGTTGATGTGTCACTGTTGTTTGTCAATTGGTGTATTTGCATATTTCTGTAGCTCATCCTTTGAGCAAGATCTCCCTAAGGAGGAATATTTACATATCTATATACAGAGTCTGAAAAGGGCCAGATAGCCTCTAGATCTCACCCTCCTTTTAGAGGTGAAATATCCAGTAAATTCCCTCTCATTCCATCTCTAAAATAGCCTTGTTCATATTTCTGACAAAAGGATTTCTTCAGCGGTGTAAAAGCTGTTGATTTCCATTTCGGAATATTACACTTTGGCCTTTCCCCTTGTTCTACAGTTCAGGGGCACCTTTCCCTGGATTCGGATTTGCAGATCCAAAGTCTTGCTTCTTCTGCTTAAATTTATGCTCGATCTTAGCAACATAGCGATATGGTGTGCCAAGTGAGGTAATGTCGAGGAACTCAATTTCCTCCTGAATGTGTTTGTGCAGACAGCCACGGTACTTGAGCACCAAATGTCTCTCTGAATATTTAATACCCAACTTTGTGCACAGGGTATGGAACAAATTTGTTAGTTCGTGCACATCTTGATCCCTTTGCTGCCTTAGCGTGGTCCATTGGATGTATTTGTCCTCATAGCTCCCCACGGGGTATTATTGTTCCTTGATGCTGTCTCAGAACAAATTCCAAGTGGGTGTGGTCGAGAACAGAGAGGGTTCCCCTTCACCCTCTTGCTCACAGTAGGTTTACCACCAGTCTTTGACATGGGGAGCGGTTTTGAGGAGTGCAAAAATAATCTTTTCTCGGTCAGAGAAATCATGGACCTAGAAATACCCTTCCAGTAAATTAAACCATCTATCTACGGCGTCTGCATATATTTGGCCTTCAAATACAGGAATGTCAAAGTTTACTTGTACCTTGAAGGGAGTGGCACCTCCAGAGTGGTTGTTGGATGCAAATGCGTTGTAGGTGGGCAGTCGTTGAAGGATCTGAGCAAAGTTATCCATCATCGCATTCCTTTTTTTCTCAAGGGCCTCCTCAAGAAATATTTTGATAGGATCTCCTACTCCCTCATCTTTATTTTCTTCCGCCATGGGAGGTCATCGAGGTTTTCGAGGCTAATCTTGCAAGGGTTCAACCAAATCGAGCCCTAACTCCTTATACCCTGACCACGTTGGGTACATGCAAAGAAAAACAGAGAAAGAGCAGACCGCTCTGATACCACTGATCCGGATTTATGCATGAACGCAACAGAATACAGAAATAACCATAAACATAGAGATGCAGTGGAAATAATACTTCATTTCATTAATATCAAATAATAGAAATATGCTTACAGACATAATGGAAATAAAATAGCTCGGGTGCTGGTAGTGAATCTCTGAGAAGAGATGTGGCGGCTACAGACCTCTGAACTATGTTACAATGAGGCTAGAGGGCCTATTTATTATTGAGAAACAATGGACAACTCTAAGCGTCAAAAAACCTAACCCTAGGAGATGAAGCGCCAAAACTATGGGCCCTGTTTGGGTAAATTGGTGTTTCAACTTCCCCGGGACGTAACTTTGGCATACGATCTTCGTTTGACACATATCATACCTCGTTATAAAGATATATCCGAGGAGTAAAATTTTCGATGTGAGTAACGTTAATCCATAGAACCATGTTGCTCCCGATTTTCCCAAAAAACGCTGTTTATAGCCTCAAAATGGTTCCAGAAGTTCAGGACCCGAAAAACTGCTAAAAATAGTAAGTTGTGCTGCAACTTAAAAACTGAACGAGCAGATGGTGGGGGTTAAAATGGAATAGGTGGGTGGCCACCAATATCCACCTGGATCATTAAGACCCAAAAATGGCTCTGGGAGTGCACGACCCGAAAACCTGCTAAAAATAATAAGTTGTGCTGGATGTGAAAAGCTACAAGAATTGATGGTGCAAGTCCAAATGGAATAGGGGGTGGCCACCGATATCCACCTGGATCAAAGCATCATCTCAACACTGTGAAAATTTGGAAATAGAGATACATGGGTTGACATGTGAAATGTTAAACCATACTCTCCCAATAGCAACCACCGCAGCAATTCTTCTTGCTGCCACATCACACCATCATCATACCAAGTATGGTAGCCATACTCTCTCAAGATAATCCACTGCAGCAATGCCTCTTGTTGCCACACCACCTCATCATCATACCAAGTATGGTGGCCATACTCTTCTAATAGAATCCAACGCAGTAAGGCCTCTTGTTTCCATCCTACATCATCGTCATGCAAGATATGGGAGAATGTCAGCCCATATTCTCCCAAGAGTAACCAAAGCAACGATAACTCTTGTTGTCACCTCACACCATCATAATGCAAATCATGGACCAACAATATATTGATTGACATGTAGAATGTCACATTAGACCAACATATCCAAGCTCCTTGCTGCCACATCATGTGATTTCCATGCAATGTCCCAAACAATGATACATCAATTGACATATGATATGTCATGCGATGGCCAAACTCTCTCAAAAGTAACTAGCACAACCATGCCTCTTTTTTCTGCATCACATCAGTAATATGCAAGGCATGGATCATACAAATATGAAATTTCGAGTGGTAACCATACTCACCCAAGAGCAGTCAGTGCATCCATGCTTCTCGCTGCCCCATGTCATAGATCTGCAAGTAGCCTTTCAACCACTTTCTCATCATCCTCGCCCATCCATCCAACTATGGGTGATGACTCCTATCACGCTCCAGCTTGGTATCCATCCAATGGAGAATACAATCCTCCCCAATCTGATGACAATCTTTTCACTCCACGATATGTTGAAGTGAATCCTCCTTGAGGTCTCTCCATGATAACCTCTCGTCGATGGCTCAGTATAACCCATGAGGTTCTGAATATGTTGTAGGCAGAAGCTTCTCTTTGAGTTGTGAGATGCTCATTAAGAAGGCTCTATCCTGATAATGGAAGATGTTTTCCATCACAATATTTCTATCATCTACCATCTGCCCATCCAATGCTTCATAAGTGAAGCGGTCATCGGCATGCTCCAAGAATAAATGAGCCCCCAACTCATCACTGCTCCTCAGTGACAACGTTGTTGATATCCATGATGGTGCATCTGCTGTCTCATGGCCATACACAATGTTGAACTCATAGTCCTGCATTGTACTGATTAGGACTATGCTCATCCTATCCTCTGAAACTCCACACTTCAACACAAAGTGTTGTGTGCAGCTTAAAAATGTAAAACTAATATGGATATACATCTCCTCCTTGAACAAGTCAATGGTCCGTTGTGCAGTGATAGTTTGTTACTTCAAATCAACAAGGTGCTCTAACCCTTGGTTATGAAATTTCCCTGATGGCCTGACCCCACAAATGTAAAGCTGAGGTGATGAAATAATATGGGATGGAAATGTTTGCAAACCTTGGATCAGCTGATACTTGGGAACATCTAGCAAAGCTACAAGATTTCCTCCAACCGGTGCAATGGATTCTCCAACTGCTGGTGATGGTGATGGATACTCCTCTACTACTGCATCAGCGCTGGTATCTGCTTCCTCCTCCTCATGCGCCTCCTGAATCATGCATGGGACTCTCAATTTCAAAGGCTTAGGATCATCTTGCAAAGATTCAAGTGCTCCTTCTACTGATGCAATTACTTCTACAGCTAGTGGTGGTGGTATTTGCTCCGTTTCCAGAGTGATAATGCTGACATCTTCCTTTTTCTCCTCATGTGATCCATCATCAATGTTGGAAAATGTCTCAATGGGAATTACCTTTGGTTTTCTTCCATCAAACCTCTTTACCAACCTTTGAGTGAAGTCTACATAAGCAGTCACTCTTGCATGTTTAATATGGTTGAACCACCAATATTTTGTTCCACCCTCAAGGTGCAGTGCTACAATCTCAACAGCCTCTCTTTCTGCTACTGGGTGTAGCTGGAAGAAACCATCTAAATCCTTCATCCAAGCTTTTTTTGTGCTTGTGGATGACCCATCAAATGTAGGCAACAAGAATCTATTATGTATGTGCCCTTTTCTTCTATTGTTGCTACGAGGTCTTCGGTTTTCTTTGATCTGCAAAAATTGTTGGAGAGTCAGATTCTCTTTGAATGCTCTCGATTGAGATTTTTACTCTGCAATATAATTACTCAGAGTCTCATGCTCTAACTATCCTCCATATCCATGCCATTCATCTCCTTCTGCAAGGAAAATGGACATAGAAGAGTGTTGTGGAGCTCTTTGCATTGTCAGTGTTTATGTTGCTGATAGGAAGTGCTTGGACCTTCCTCATTCTGAAACCTTCTTGAGGTTTATTTTTTCCTCTCCCTTCTCATTTATTTGACCTCCTTGGAGATATCCTACATATATCTAAATATAAGTGTGGAAAAAATTAATCCCCCCATCATTGTAGATCTCTACTTTCTGCTTCTTCTTCTTATTTCATGAAATGTATTGCCCACAAGTTGAGCCAACGATCATGCTCTGATACCACTATAATATCCCAAAATAGGAAAAGACAGTAATACACAACACAATAGATGGAAACTACATAAATATGGAAATAAACTAAATAGACCATAAAAATAGACAGAATAGGTGAGTCATTTTATTATTAAGGAGGTGAAAAACAATGTACAACAATGCTCAAAAATAGAAACACTCAAGCCGACATAGATGGCTAGAGTGACCCTCAAGTCCTCTCACTGAAAGCACTGTGTAACTATTGATCTGTTGGAGGCCATACCACATTGTCCCTGCTGGAAATTTTGGAAATATAAATGTTGGCTTAAAAGGGATGTGTATATTAGGTTGTTCCAGAGCTCATAAAATCTTAGTATTTTAGGTCTAAGCTCTATGATGAAAACCCAGAATAACCCATAAATTATTTCCATATTGGCTTAATTTGGAAAATCACCCTCCTAGGGCTTGCAATACATAACTGTTGGGTATGAAAATCTATGGCATGATTTTAATATAAAATGGTCGCAATAAGACTCAATCAACTCAATGCATGAAGGGTTGGTCCCTTCTCTTGATCTCCAAGATAGAAGCTTGAGATCTAGCTTCTCCTTCCTCCTCTCAAGTTGCAGCTGTTGAACTGCACAACTGCTGGAATGGACTGCGCTTTCAAGGAGGTTGAGGCTATAGCCTATTACTATATGATGCAATTATTCTCATGATTGAGGGGAATAATCTCTCCAAAGTGAGGCGATGGTCCCTCATAGTATTCCAAGCTAAAATACTTGGAACTTACTTCCTCCACTGGATCTACACTACTGCAATGTGTAATTCCTACAGGAACTATTGCTGCAAGGAGGTGTAGAATGATGGTCTGATGCCAGATGTCACAATGTTGCTCCTAGAAGACTTAAATGAATGCACAAGGTGAAAGGATGATCTCTTCACCGGTTTCCTAGCTGAAATGTTAATAAATACCTTCCTCCTCTCAAACCCTCAAGCAGGAATGCCTAATTCCTGAATGTGTATGTGTTGAAGAGAGGAGCTGAATATGGCTCCAATGCCTGATGATGAATGGCTACTCAAATAAACCTTTCCAGAGTAGGCACTCGAATTCCCCCGTGGATAAGGGTGGGATCTCCTCTTGGAGACACCCGTGTGCTAAACAACACCGCAAACTTAGCTAAATAGCTGATGCATGCAAAGAAAATCCAAACGACAATACAATATCTAAATCCAGAATGATTTTTATAGCTGCCTTTACCTTCCTTTTATGCTTTGTGAGCCTACCCTAGCCTTGGTCCAACTCATTATTGTGTTGCATATGTGGCACTAGCCTCCATGAAGACTGTGTTGTCTCCCCATGATCTCCATAATTTCTGCATTTAATCTCCACTCCCTCCTTCATGTATGCATTTAATGCACCACTTCCTCCATCGCTGCATCATTATTTCCCTATGATCTTACTTTTATTCCTCCACTATCTCCATCATTATTTCTCCATGTTCTCCACTCTTCCTTCATTAATAAGCTACCCCACTACTCCATAATGCTACTTCACTACCTAACTAACCCACATTCACAGAATAGAAGTGGATTTTATTCATCTATGGGGTTTATGGGTCCCTCCACCCTTTTATTTACTTAATTAATTAATAAAAGTAAAAAATCTAATATTCTAATTAACTGATGAAAAATTGGGACTATTACATCATTTGTGTATTGTGTGAGTTTGAAGAGAGAGATCTTTGAGAGAGTGGGAAAAGGAAGTTGAGGGCTTTAGAGCCCTAGTTTCCACAGTAGACTTCGGTGTTGCAATGATACCCCTATTCTAGATATGAGAGTGAATTCATTCAGATTTCACCATTGAGTTTCATTGGCGAATGCGATTTCTGAGAAATTTTGAGGTACTCGAGATTCATCAATTGTTTTAATATCCTTATACTGTATTTCCCATTTCTTTTGACAGTCTAGGAGATTCCCATGAGATATTAAGTTTCAAGCCACTGTTGGGATCGATTTGGTAACAAAAATCCATAAAACCAATGGAAATCGAATGATTGGTACCAAGGACAAGTTTTGGGGTTTAAACAGACCCCAAAGATTTGTATTGCCTTGTTGGTCAAAGTCTACAGCTGAGGCACAAATTTTCTAAGAGGAAAGAGGTTGACTCCCCTCTCATTTACTGTTGGACGAGTTTCCTTTCGGTTGGGGAACGTATTACCACCATTGGGATGAGTCTACATTGGTTCATGAGTCTCTTGTTTGCTATGGGGAATTTATGGGTCGTGCTCCTTTCATTCTTGTTTTACGTTGCTTGTATAATTTTTGTTAGACGCAATGCATGCAAGTAGTCAAAGGGGCTTTGGGGCGGGTCAAATTTCCTTAATCATTGTAATGGGTTTAAAGGGAAAACCATGAGTCTCAAACCATGGTTTGAGACCATGGTATGTGCGTGTCTATGATAGTATAAATATGTAAGGATTGATTAAGGTAAGGATATGGTATATCAGATATGAATGTGTTGTTAATGTTTTGATCTAAGTATGGGTTTTTCTGGGTAGAAACGCTCCTGTTGGCTGTGTGCATGGAAACCTAAGTCCTAGTTGTGTGCGGACTCTACTGGCTGTGTGCGCGGAAGGACTGAAGGTACTAAATTGATAGATCTGTTAATAAAGAAGGCATTTCTGGCGAACTTGGATTCTCATGTGGTTTACTATTTTTATTTGCTTTAAGATCTTAATTTTTTCTTTTATTGCGTATTTACTCATGTCAATGGTTAATTGCATTTGTGTGAACATTATTTAGTGAGTAGATATGAATGAAGCACATTGTGCACGAATATTAGTTGATGTTATATGGATAGATCTAAAAGAAGTATATTTCATTACTGTGCACAAGACATATTGAAGTATTTTGATCTATTTACTATGTATGCGTGAATCTTATATATTATATGTACTAAGTCTAATTAGGGAAACTACATCAAAAGTTTCCTCAGGGTGCAGAAACCCGGTTCCAGCAACCCCCCATACTACTTCACGTAAGACTTTGATTTACGCAAGTAGGTCACTGCCGAAAGGGCCAGTATTTGGAGGGTTTTCTTGGTTGTGCAATAACTCTAAACTTGGGTGATGACCCCTCAAGCCAACAATTCACATACCAAGCCTAGAGGCTAGACAAAATCCATAACAGTCTATCTTTCTATCTGGCTGAGTGTTGAGACTGCAGGAGCATTTTCTATATGATTGAGACAAGTTAGAGATGGTTTTGCACTGTTGGACATGATTATAGATCCTAAAATGCATGGTTTTCATGGAAAATTGTAGGGGCTAATATTCGCAAGTGGGCTAATTTTCCATGCTTTTTCCAAAAAAAAGATTCGCCAATTCCCATTTTTTAAAAAATTGATTTTCCCAAATTTTATAGTGTAAAAATATTTTACCCTAAAAATCGCCAAAAATATATACTAATATAAAATGATTAGAAAACTAAATACTTTTACAAAAACAACATTAAAAATTTTACAATTCACATATTGGGGACTACTAAGATTCGCCAAGCTTTTAAACTTTAAGATAAGGGTCCATCCTTAAAATTTTCCTTGGTGGTTGTTGCACTTGAAAGATTGTTGAACTGAATGTTTCCTTGTTGGAGCAAAGAACCAAGTTCTTCTAATCCATTAAATCTTGAAGGTAGTTGCACCATGAATAAATTAAAGGTTGTTATTTCTATTTTATTTGTGGTAAAGTGATGCTTTGGATGTGTATTAATTTATGAGTAATTAGTTTATAACATTGGATCCATTGGTAGTCATTTTTGGACTTCCATTGCCATTGTGTGCATCTAATTGAAGCCAAACATCTCTTGAAATAGCCATTATGTGTTTTCAATAATTATATCTCTCCTACAATAGTGCATATGTGACTTGTTTGACAAAAGTTATCACTAGGAAATTGTAACAAAGGTTCAAAAATTTTACATTGGGATCTTACAATGGTTTTAGAGCCTTAATATTAGATCAACTTGTGGGTTTGGATTGAAAACAGTGGCTGGAAAATTCATGATAGAGGAAAATCCATACACAAGTATAACATATAGGAGGAAGCATAATTACAGAGAACCAACTCCCCTTTCAGAGGAAGATATCTCTCATACAGAGAGTGAAGAGACACGCGAAAGGGGCAAGGGGTTAGAGAAAAAACCTGAGTTTGAAAGACCAGATATGGGGGATCAGGAAGAAAAATATTTTAATAGCTTACTCAGGGCCATAAATGACTCACAAGGGCTTCCACTGGAAAATATTCATTTAATGGGGAAGGGTTCAATAGTTTTGAAATTATTCAAGCCCAAACATATGTGCAGAACCCATCCCGCACTGATAACAAAATGGTCGGACCCAATATGCATCAGTTTGTGCAGTAGCCTATAGAATCCTTCACAAAGTAGATGATTTTAGAATCCCTTATGCAGGTTACATGGAGTATTATCAATATCTAGGATGACATTTATGCGCTGCTATGAGCTTCACTGATTTTTTCCACCTTTAGCTAAAGAGCAGGCCCAAACCATCTCAGAGGTTTCCAAGGAAAAATCAGGAGCTGCAAAAAACACTGGGGAAAATGGCCATCCCATGTTTTGATGGGTCTTCCAAATGCTCAACTCAATCAAGGGTGTAAAAATGGGACACTTATTTTCATTTGCATTAGTTGAGATGGCAAATATTCTTGTGATGTCAATGAACCTCATGCAATCCCTAGGTGTTAAGGATGCCATTAATGAAGATGTTAAGGTTGCTCTAACCTTATGAATATTTCAAGCTATTAATGATGCTCACATTTACTCTTGATGAAGAAGCTCTCCTTGTGATGACCTAGCCCGTACTCTAACAAATTTATGCATGCTGCATATGGTTAATGGCATATCGCAGCACTATCTTGATGACATGGTGACATTGATGGCACACATGATGAAATATATGGTGATGACATGGACAATGAAATAATTGGAGATCACTTGATGACATATGATGATTAAATACATAACAAGTGGAGACCTCACATTAATTCCCTAATGACCTCATTCTGTCCCAAACACTCCTCATTATGTCCCAAATATTTTATGCACTAAATTTAAGGACAATCACAAAGAAAAATAAATTTTGCAATATTAGAGGCATCCTTTCAGCATGAGACCTAGACCATCTGAAAGAGGATTTTTTACTCTTTCTAATGAGCCTTTACTTGCCCCGAAACTCCAAAGATTTTGGGAGATATTGATTTTTTATGTTAAGGAAATTAACTCTAACATTGAGCCGACCTATGCTCAAGGACACAAGTCGGCCTCCAACAGTGACGTGCCTTTTCATTTTAGCTTGCAAAGACCACTATATATATAACGTTAGAAACATCATCCTTGGCATCAAGTTTGGTGAAAAAACACAGAATTCGATGAAGATTTCAGATTGAAGGAAAAACGCAGCAAGGAGGCCAAGGGATATCTTTGTTTTGGGCATATTTCTTTGTGGAAATTTCAGACCTGTGTTTTGGAGGCTTCAGAATTGAGGAATAGTGATAAGCATATATGTTTTGGATGTGTTGAACATAACCTTAGTTTAGGGCAGTTTTGGGCCATGCAAAGTCTGTAATAACAGTCTAGAAGGAGGCCAAGTACAAGGTTAAAAGGGAAGAAGGATGGTGCAAACGTTGAAAGAGTTTTAAGGCTGAGTTGAGGGGTTTTACAGTGGCACAGGAAGCCCTAACCAGTGAGCTACAACTCAGTCCAGTGCTAGGAAGATTTCAGACAAGCCTCAGACTAGAAGCTCGGATTATTGCCCTTATTGGAAGCTCGGATATACCTGTGGCAGCATCTTGTGATATTGTGGACCTCTGGAGGACAAACCTTAGGCTAATCAGTTGAAGGCTTGGATCACTAGCTGAAGGTTTTCATCTAGAAGTTTTGCATGTTCCCTCAAGATTGGACTTGTGGAGGAGGCATAGATTACAGTCTTTCTGTGGGTTCGGACCTGTTTCATATTTTGAAGATTGTTTAAAGGCGGACACATTAGTTTGCAGCCTGCCTATTAACATCTAGTTGGAGAAAACTTGTGACACTTCTTAAAACATTAATTGGAGCAGCTCTAGAAGCAGGTCTTGAAGAAAACATAATCTTTGTAGACATGTTATCACCTCCTTGATGAGCATCCTTGAAGTTGTGGACCATCATTGAAGATCTTGTGAAGACATTTTGGTGAAGAATTCTTGAGTGATCTTGAAGACAATATTGAAGGTCATGATGCATTATTGATGTCATCATGAGGTGACTTGGAGGATTTGATTGGGTATCATGAATAATATTGAAGACACCTTTGAAGGACATTTTATGCAGACATCTTGTTGAGAACTTGGAGCCGATCTTGAGCTAATCTTGGAGACCTTATTGAAGAACCTTGTAGAGTGCCTTGTAGCTGAAGATTTGTGGAGATCATGATGCATTTTTGAATTCGTCATGGAATGACCTTGGAGAAATTGTTTGGGTACGATGAAGAGAAGTTGTGACACCTTCTAAGAAGAAAATTTTTTCATTGATGATGTGACGTGGAGACTTAGTGTGGCAAGGCTCGTTGAAGAATACTTTGGGAGCCATGAAGAATAAAAAATAACCAAACATATTTGACAAAGTGAAGTTGAGGATTGGAACCTTGTAAATACAAGGTCAGTGCCTTAAAAGATAGGGTTGGAGCCCTAGAGGATTGGAGTCCTCAAGAAACCAGGTCGCAGCCTGTACCAGAGATAGGGTTGGAGCCTAGGAGGTTGGTGCCTCAAATTGACAAGGTTGGAGCCTTGGAAAGACCAAGTTGGTGCTTGGCACAATACAGGTTGGAGCCTGGAATATTGGAGTCTTCATCTAGGGTTGGAGCCCTATATCATTATTGTACTTTACTTATTGTAAAGAAGAAATTAATAAAAGTATATATTTCATCATTGTTCATTTTGTGTTCTAAATCTAAGTGATTTAACTTGTAAAATTAACAATTGAAAAGAAATATTGATTCACCCCCCTCTCAGTATTTCCAACAGTTGGTATCAGAGCCAGTACCTTCACTCAAAGCCTAATAGCTTGAAGGTTGATCATTAGAACACAAATGGAAAAACCAAGGAAGAAAGTCTCCAATCCTCCTAAAAATGTTTCTTCCTCAACCATTGAAATTGAAGTCAATCAATTTGCGAAGGCTCCATTATTTAATGGAAATTTTGATATATAGGAGGCAAGAATGAGGAATTTCTTGAAGACTCAAGGAATTGAAGTTTGGAAATAAGTGATTACTAATGACATGATGGACGAAGAATCCAAGGAGTACAATACAAGAGCAATGAAGGAAATTTTAAATGGGTTACCCAATTTTGTGAAGGCCAATTTTGAAAAATGTTTGTCAGCAAAGGTCATATGGGACAAACTTCACGATCTTTACTCAAAAGGAGCATTGACAATGATCTCTAGTCAATAAGATGATGGAAAACAAGAAATAATTCGAAAATCCATAAAGGAAGCTGAAGATGAGAGAGGTGACAACAAGGCTAAAGAAGACCAAGAAGATGAAGAGAACAAAGAAGACTTTGAAGAAGATCTCCTGAATAAACTTATGGCTTCCATGGAAGAGATTAACAGTTTGAAAAAGGAAAATTAGTAACTTAAGAAGAAAGTGCAAGATGGTAACCAAGACAAGACAAGGAAGGAAGTTGACTTTGTTAAGTTTCAAGTACAAGAAAGAGATGAGGAGCTTGCCAAACTTAAAGAGGAATTTCATCAAAACAAAAGAAAGCATCATGAAGAAGTCATATCTATGACAAATCAATTGGATAAGGCAAAGAAATTGGAAGAAACTTTGTCAAGCTACCTTGAACAAAGACTTAAGAGCTTGAGCAATCTTGAAGCAGAGATTGGTCAATACAAGGAAGAAGTCTCTTCTCTTAGATCTCAACTAGAAGAAGCAAGGAAACAAGCACAAGGAGCCAAGAAGGTGAAGGAAAATTTGGAATTCATAGAAGGACACGTTTATGAAGTAGAAAATGAGAGAAACACCATGATATGCCAACTAGAAGAAAAGGATGAAGAAATATTCAAACTAAAATTAGACATCAATCTTCTCAAGGCCTAATCATGTGAAGCAACCAAGATGAAGGAAGAAATGGAGATTGATCAATCAAATAAGGATGAAGAATGCAATAAAATGAAAGAAGAAATTTATATCCTTAAAATGGAAGTTGATTATATGAACAAGAGCCTAAAGATCTCCCAAACCCTAGATGACATCTCGTGTCATCAAATATCTCCCCTTGATAAATCAGGTCTTGGCTATGCAGGTGAACCCTCAAGCAAGAATGATAATGCTTCAAACAACAAGGATGTGAGGAAGCCAGGAAGAAATGATACTCCTAGTTCCAACAAAGGCAAGACTCAAGATTACATTAGAAGAAACCCTACTCCAAGGAGTCTTACAATTGATGTCAAGAATACAAAAGGAAATGAATATCATCAAAGAATTCAAGGGCAAAAAGACTTCAGAAGTACTTCAAGGAAATCTTCATCTCCCAGGTACCAAAGTATATTTCCTGGTTATTGCTATTCTCGTACAAACCTTGGGCATATGGAAAAATATTGTAGGGCATATCACAAAGACCAATATAATGGTCCCCATAAATCTCCTAGAAGCAAATTTGCAAGAATAAATCATGCATCCTCATTTATGAGCTGGGTGGAATGCTTCAATTGCCATAAAATTGTACATATGGCTCATGATTGTAACTTGACTTGCGTCCCTAAACAAGCTAAAACGATGACAACCAAGCTAGAGAAGAAAGTTACACAAGTGTGGAAAAGGAATAAAATTGGAGCCGCAAGTCTCTTGAACACTCCAACCAACAACACGTGTTGTTGATTTGATGAATAAATCCTTGGCAAATGTGATATTCGAAGTATTTGATGGTAAGAATCTGCCAAAAAGAAGACCATTCATATAGTTAGGGGGAGCTTGTGATCATTCCGCGAAAGGGCATACATGGACAATCATCTTTTAGATCATCTCTCGGGAACATTGAAGAACATAATCCCTTCTCATCTGGTGAACCATTGTTGAAGATGTTTTCCATTATATCACAAAGCAAGCAATATTTCTTGAGCAAGAGGAGTTTATGCAAGAGGGGGAAGTTGGTTCATCCCTGGAGAAATGTAAACACATCTATCATGGAACACATTTTTAGAAAGAAGAGCACCATGACAAGGGGAGCATCGTACCTATGAATAATTATTATTGACAAAGAAAATATGATAAAGAGAAGCAGCTTGATAGGGGGAGTACTTGAGCACCCCCCCCCCCCCACCCCGTTTTTTTTTTTTTTTTTTTTTTTGCCATTGATGTCAAAAGGGGAGAGAATGTTGAAGGGAAATAATATTTCCATCAATGACAAAGGGGGAGATTGTTAGTCAAAGTTGTCATTGATGCTAATATGGCATTAGCTGAGATGGAAAATATTCTTGTGATGTCAATGAACCTCATGCAATCCCTAGGTGCTAAGGATGTCATTAATGAAGATGTTAAGGTTGCTCTAACCTTATGAAGATGTCAAGCTATTAATTATGCTCATAGTGACTCTTGATGAAGAAGCTCTCATTGTGATTACCTAGCCCGTACTCTAACAAATTGATGCATGCTGCATATGGTTAATGACATATCACTGCACTATATTGATGACATGGTGACATTGATGGCACACATGATGAAATATATGGTGATGACATGGACAATGAAATAATTGGAGATCACTTGATGACATATGGTGATTAAAGACATAACAAGTGGAGACCTCACATTAATTCCCTAATGACCTCATTCTATCCCAAACACTCCTCATTCTGTCCCAAATATTTTCTACACTAAATTTAAGGATAGTCACAAAGAAAAATAAATTTTACAATCTTAGAGGCATCCTTTCAGCATGGGACCTAGACCATATAAAAGAGGATTTTTTACTCTTTCTAATGAGCCCTAACTTGCCTCGAAGCTCCAAATAGTTTGGGAGATATTTATTTTTTGAGTTAAGGAAATTAACTCTAACATTGAGCCGACCTATGCTCAAGGACACAATTCGGCCTCCAAACAGTGACGTGCCTTTTTGGTTTAGCTTGCAAATACCACTTACGTTAGAAACTTCATTCTTGGCATCAATTTTGGTGAAAAAACATAGAATTCGGTGAAGATTTCAAAGTGAAGGAAAAATGCAGCAAGGAGGCCAAGGGATATCTTTGTTTTGGGCATATTTCTTTGTGGAAATTTAAGACCTATGTTTTGGAGGCTTCAGAATTGAGTAATAGTGCTAAGCATCTGCGTTTTGGATGTGTTGAAGAGAACCTTAGTTTAGGGCAGTTTTGGGCCATGCAAAGTTTGTAATAACAGTCTATAACGGGGCCAAGTACAAGGTTAAAAGGGAAGAAGGATGGTGCAAATGTTGAAAGAGTTTTAAGGCTGAGTTGAGGGTTGTTACAGTGGCATAGGAAGCCCTAACCAGTGATACACAACTCAGTCCAATGCTAGGAATATTTCAGACAAGCCTCGGACTAGAAGCTCGGATTGCTGCCCTTATTGGAAGCTCGGATATACACCTCTGGCAGCATCTTGTGGTATTGCGGACCTCTGGAGGAAAAACCTTAGGCTAATCAGTTGAAGGCTTGGATCACTAGTTGAAGGATGTCATCTAGAATTTTTGCGTGTTCCCTCAAGCTTGGACTTGTCGAGGAGGCATAGATTACAGTCTTGTTGTGGGTTCGGACCTATTTCATCTTTTGAAGATTGTTTAAAGGCGGCCACATTAGTTTGCAGCCTGCCTATTAACATCTAGTTGGAGAAAACTTGTGACACTTCTTAAAACATTGATTGGAGTAGCTCTAGAATCAAGTCTTGAAGAAAACACAATCTTTGCAGACATTTATCACCTCCTTGATGAGCATCCTTGAATTTGTTTACCATCATTGAAGATCTTGTGCAGACATTTTGGTGAAGAAGTCTTGAGTGATCTTGAAGGTAATATTGAAGGTCATGATGCATCATTGATGTCATCATGAGGTGACTTGGAGGATTTGATTGGGTATCATGAAGAATATTAAAGACACCTTTGAAGGACATTTTATGCTGACATCTTGTTGATAAGTTGGAGCCGTTCATGAGCTAACCTTGGAGACCTTATTGAAGAACCTTGTAGAGTGCCTTGTACCTGAAAATTCGTGGATATCATGGTGCATTGTTGAATTCATCATGGAATGACCTTGGAGAAATTGTTTGGGTACGATGAAGAGTAGTGGTGAAACCTTCTAAGAAGAAAAGGTTGTCATTGATGATGTGACGTGGAGACTAAGTGTGATAGGGCTCGTTGAAGAAGACTTTGGGAGCTGTGAAGAATAAAAAATAACTAAACATATTTGACAAAGTGAATTTGAGGGTTGGAACCTCATAAAGACAAGGTCGGTGCCTTGAAATATAGGGTTGAAGCTCTAGAGGATTGGAATCCTCAAGAAACCAGGTCGCAGCCTATACCAGAGATAGGGTTAGAGCCTAGGAGGTTGGTGCCTCAAATTGACAAGGTTGGAGCCTTGGAAAGACCAAGTCGGTGCTTGGCACAATATTGGTTGGAGCCTGGAAGATTGGAGTCTTCATCTAGGGTTGGAGCCCTATATCATTATTGTAATTTACTTATTGTAAAGAAGAAATTAATAAAAGTATCTATTTCATCATTGTTCATTTTGTGTTCTAAATCTAAGTAAAATTAAAAATTGAAAAGAAATATTGTTTCACCCCCCTCTCAGTATTTCCAACGGGTTTTACAGCCATCATACCCGGGAAACGTCACATGGATTGCAACGGGTACATCCCCAAGCTACATATCACCATGGGAAACTATACAGCGACAGATTACTTTTTCATAGTGGATGCTTTGGATATTAATGTGGTGTTGGGGTGTCACGGGAATTATTACATAGGAAATTACACCAGAGATCAATGGAACATGGAAATGGAGTTCAATGATCCAGTAGATGGAAGGAGGGTAGTCTTAAGATCCATTCATAAATTCTTGTCAAAGCTCATTTTGTCCAACCACATGGAGGTTGTCTTGAGATGTGGTGATATCGATGGGAAGTAGAGTTCCTTATTATAGATAACAAATAGTCGGAGCAACCACGAAACACTCAGATCACATACAGGTATTACTTTGTAAACATCATAAATTTTTTGTTGATATTCCTCCATGTAGACCACCAAATAGAGGCTTTGAGAATGTTATAGAACTTGAGGAGGGTGTGCAGGCAGTAATAACAACTCCTTATAAACATCCGAAATTCTATAAAGATGAAATAGAAAAGGCCATAAAATAGCTATTTATATTGGTCTGTATTCTCCCGAGCTCTAGTCAATTTGCTTCTTTGGTAGTGATGGATAAGAAGAAGGATGGTACCTTGTGGATGTGTATAGACTATCGAACACTCAACAAGAAAACAATCAAGAACTAGTATCCTATCCCCAAGATCGATGATTTTATGGATGAGTTAAAAGGGGAAAAATATTTTTCAAAGATAGATCTTTGTTCTAGCTACCATCAGATCCAGTTTCAAGAGTAAGACATCTCGAAGAAAACTTTTAGGTGCCACTATGGGAACTATGAGTTTTTGGTCATGCCATTTGGGCTAACCAACGCTCCCGTGACTTTCCAATATTGTATAAACCATATATTTAATAAGTAGTTGCGAAATTACTTGTTGGTCTTCTTCGATGACATATTGGTCTAAAAAAAGACATGGGGGGGCCACTTAAGGCACTTGGACGAGGTGTTGGGCATTCTGGAGGAAAAGGAATTGTATGCAAAGGAGTCCAAGTGTGAGTTTTGCATGAAGGAGATTCTCTAACTAGGGCATATTATTGGTCATGATGGGGTACAGGTGCATCAGGAGAAAATCCGGGAAATCATCGAGTGGCCCACCCTAAATAATTTCACATAGTTGAAGAGCTTCCTTGTACTTTTCACTTATTACAGTAAATTTGTTAAAGGGTTCTCGCAATTAAAAACCCCTCTTACATATCTCACCAAAAAGGGGGCGTTATATTGGTTGAAGAAAGCACAAGAAACATTTTTTAGAGTGAAGGAGGTGATTATTACTTTCCATTTGCTTGCTTTACCTGATTTCAACCAGCCATTAATGCTAGAATGTGATGCTTTGGGAATAGGAATAGGAGCGGCCCTTATGCAAATCAACACCCCATAGTGTTCAAAAGTCACAAACTTAGAGATTATGAGTTCCCCTATTTGATATATGATAAGGATATGTTGGCCATAATGAATGCATTGGCCAAATTTAGATAGTATTTGGTAAAAGGAAAATTCAAGGTAAAAACGGACCACAACATCTTGTTCATCATGGAGCAGAAAGAACTGAGTGAGAGGCAGCAAAAGTGGATCATGCAACTTGTAGGACTACGACTTTGAGATAGAATATGTCAAATGTAAGAATAAGCTAGTGGAAGGTTCTCTATCAAGGATGTCACCCACTTTCTCACTCATAGAGACGACAAAAGATTGGAACTCGTTGGTGCTGGTAGAGTATTCAAAGAATAAATTCGCTTGTGATATTTTAGACTGGTTGATTCATGACGACAGGTATCGGGTTATGAATGATATTATCTACTATAAAAACTGGATCTATCTTGTACTAGAATCGAAACTCAAAGATTGGATCATGTAGGTAGCTAATAACTCACCATTTTCTAGACATATGGGATATCTAAAGACAAATAGGAAGGTCAAATATTCACCTCAAAGGGCCTCAATTCAGATGTGTCGAAACTTGTGAGAGAATGCAAAAACTTCCAGCAAAACAAGACAGAGCATACCCATCTAGCAGGGTTGTTGCATCCCCTCCCCATTATGGAACAAAAGAGGGAGAGCGTTTCCATGGACTTTATCATGCACTTACCACTAGTGCAAGGAAAATATTTCTCACATGTGGTGGTATATCAGCTCATAAAATTTTCCCCTTTTTTTCCATACCATCAAAATATTCAACGTCATGGGTAGTCAAGTTATTTTTCAGGGAGGTTTTCAAATTTCACTTGCCAAAGAACATTGTCAATGATAGAGATAGCAGGTTCATGGGAGGTTTCTAGCAGGAGCTTTTCAAACTCATGGGGAATAGGCTAACTCCAAGCACTAGCTACCACCCACAAACTAATGGGAAGATAAAGATTGTCAACAATTGGTTGGAGGGATATTTCAGAAATTATGTGACTGGTCAACAAAAGACATGGGTAAAGTGGTTGCATCTGGGGTAGCATTGTTACAATACTACTTTCCACATGTCCATTAGTATGACTCCCTTCAAAGCATTATATGGATATGACACCCCAACTTTTGCAGACAAGATATTTGGGGATAGTCGAGAACCACTAGCCAAAGATTGGATCCATGAGAGCTAGGACATTTTAAAATTCCTCGAGGAAAATATATGCATGGCTCCAAACCCACAAAAAATTTATGTATACAAGCACACCGTGGAGTGCATCTTTGAAGTGGGAGATATGGTGTACCTTGATCTCCAACCCCCTAGGAAGTCCTTGCTAAAAACTAAAGGGACAGAAAAGTTAAAACCTAGGTTCTACTATCCATTCAAAATCTGAACAAGAGTAGGAGAGGTGGCCTATGAAATTGAGCTTTCAAAGGGATTCAAGATTCACAATGTCTTTCATGTCTCGTGCCTCAAAAATTATTTGGGACAACATATTGTTGTTTCCCCAGAGCCTCCACCATTAAATGAGGAGGGAGAATTGGTCTTAGTTCCCGATAAGATCCTAGACACAAGAGAAATAAAATTTCATAACAGAACAATCAAGGAGTACCTAGTAAAATGGAGGGATTTTCCAGTAGAAGATGTTACCTGGGAAGAAGAACAGATGCTAACTGATTTAGCCCACGAAAACCACTTTAGGCTAGCAGACTCTGTCACAAGCTTCCAATGAGGATGGGGAAATAATTAATAAGAGGACTTTAATTTTCCGAAGGAAAATTTATTAAAGAATGAGAAAGGATGGTATTTCCTAGGCAAGTTGGATGTTACTTTAACTTTATAAAGTGAAGTATCATAAAGTGACTTTATAAAAATTAATTTAACTAAAAAGAAAAAAATAAATAAATAGAGAAAAGGGAAGGTGAAAATGAAATTAGAAAGGGGAAGGTGAAGATGAAAATACAACCCTAAACTCCTTAAATAAGGGAATTGAGGAGACTCACACTCATTTATGCATTGTGTGAGTTTGAAGAGAGAGCTCTTTGAGAGAATGGGAAGAGTAAGTTGAGGGATTTGGAGCCCTAGCTTCCATATCATACTTTGGTGTTCCAACGATACCCCCTAGTCTAGATATGATAATGAATTCATTCATATTTCACCATTGAGGTTCAACGGAGAACGATATTTTTGAAAAAAAATTAGGTACTCAAGCTTTATCAATTGTTTTTATATCCTTATATTGTATTTCCTATTTCTTTTGATAGGTTGGGATATTTCCATGAGATATTATGAGTCAAGCCACTATTGGGGTCGATTTGGTAACCAAAATCCATATAGCCAAGGAAAATTGAATGATTAGTGCCAAGGACGAGTTATGTAGTTTGAACAGGCCCCAAAGACTTTTATTTCCTTTCTAGTCAAATTTTACATCTGAGGCACAAATTTTCTACAAGGAAAGAGGTAGAATCCCCTCTCATTTACTGTTGGACGAGTTTCCTTTCGATTGGGTAATGTATTTCCACAATTTGGATGAGTTTACATTAGGTTGTGAGTCTCTTGTTAGTGGGAATTTATGGGTCGTGCTCCTTTCATTCTTGTTGTATGTTGCTTTTTAGGCACATGGAAAGGAGTTATGAAGTTGTTATATATGCAAGGACATGTCCAGACCAAACCTAGAGGCCAGACGAAATCCATAGCATCCTATCTTTCTATTTTGTTGAGCGTAGAGACTACTGGATCATTTTCTATATGATTGTTAAGAGTTAGAGAGGGTTTGGCACTGTTTTACATGATTCTAGAGCCTAAAATGCATGGTTGTTTCCCTTGAAATATTGTTGAATTGAATATTGTATTGTTGAAGTAAAGAACCAGGTTATGCTAATCCATTAAATCTTGAATGTAATTACACAATGAATAAATTAAAGATTGTTGCTACTATTTTATTTGTGGGTTTCTGAGTAATTAGTTTATAACAGCGGATCCATTGGTAGTTATTTTTAAACTTCCATTTCCACTGTGGGCATATAATTGAAGCCAAATATCTCATGAAATAGCCAATGTGTTTTTTCAATAAGTATATCTCTCCTACAGCAGTGCGTCTATGACTTGTTTGACAGAATTTTTCATTGGGAAAATTTAACAAAGGTTCAAAAATTTTAAACTGGGATCTTATATTTTTCAACTCTACTTCTTCTTCTTATCATTTTATGTTGTACTCAAATTCCACAATCCCTATGGGGACAATGTAAAAGTGATATTAGTACGAGGATTTGAGTTATGTAACAGGTTTGGGTAGCCTGGGACCTTATCATCAAGTGAGTATTACTCTGGGAGGTTTTTTTCACTTGGTTAATTACCATCTCCTTATGAGGACTTGATAATTAATTGAGTTTTTTCCTCCAGGAATAACCCTAAAGTTAGATTACGGCTTGATGGTCAAGAATTGGGTGAGTCTTAGTGTCTATATTCATTTTTTATTACCATACTAGATCACTCATAACGTTTCGTGGAATTTAGTTAGGCCTAGTGGGTCATTTTTTATTTTTTATTTTAATTTCCCGCAGGGCAGAAATTGAAATAAAATTTGTATCTGAAATGTAATAAGTGATTTCTAGATAATTTATATGGGGTATGAGTAATAAAAATTGCACCTCTCACCCTCAAATTTATACTAAGACACACTTTTAGGGGTTAAAAATGTGTTATGGACCCCCAAAACCAATTTTTCCTAAGTTTAGTGGAAAATGTGGCAATAAATTAAGCGAGAAATTAAATAAATGGAGAAAAATAAATATCCACACATGCTAAATGATGTGGAAATGAGGTGGAAAATCATGGAGGATTTAAATTGAAATCCCAAGGTGATGTGGACTCCTAAAATTAGAGAAAATACATGTGCTCCAAGAAAAATGATTTTTTGGAGGGGACCACGAGTTTCTCAAAGGGAAAACACATTTATTGAGGAGAGGAATTCGAATTTCCTTATCGAGTCATCACTGTGGTGGGATTTGACTTGCAGTTCCACTAGAGATGAGTGGAGAGTGGTCTCCCACCACTCCACTCCTACATACACTTTTCCCTCTTCAACAACGAGTTGGCTCCTTCAAGGATTACGTGGGCCTCTCTGGGTAAGTTGAATTGCATGAGGGAGCTTTGGGATTGTCATCATCACACTTGGCATTTGGTTCTTCATTTGGACATCCACCAATTCTTATATATAATAAATCCTTGAGCTCTCATATTGTACCTTTGTAATGAGCTATTGTGCTTGGTGAAGCTCTCCTTCTATGTACTCTTTTTCTTCATTTGAGAAAAAACAAACTTTGGGGTTCATTCATTACTGTTATTCCATTGGAGCATGTGCTTGGTTCATTGATGGTATAATCTTCTCTACTTTTACCTTTGAGTTGTATTTAATTTTCTCATATGCTTCTATATAGTTGTAGATGTAGAGCTATCTTAGATTTACAATTTGTTTATGAATATGCTCTAGGTGTAGGCTATCTCTAGTTGTTTTCATATAAATTACTAGGGTATCTCACCATTATTTATTGATTTAATCCATATAAGCTAATGTGTGTTGGATGTTTTGTAGAGGACCATTTTTTAATCAACTAGAAAGCGTGAGAATAAGTCTTCAAGAGACCAACCCACTCTTGGAATTGTTTTCAAGGAGCTCTCATTGTTACTTGGATCTCATAAGTATTATCTTTCGAAGTGCTTGTTCTTGCAGGGTTCTCCTTTTGACATAGTTTGTGTATAGGTCAAAACATTAAAAAAAAAAAATTATATCTTTTGATCTTGTGCTTTATTTTTCTTATATAGACAATTAATATATTTTCATAATCTAGTCAAGTGATGGGGTCCTTTCCCATCATTCGATTTAGTATTTTGTACATTATTTTGTAGCATATTCGCATAGTTGCATGCTCTCTTTTGCATACTAACCATGTCTTAGTTTTTCAGCCCTAACATCTTTCTCGGTAGTTTCCCTCAAGTGTTCAAGCTTCTTTTCAAGGAGTTCATGGGAATTTGGAGGACCTCTCAAGGAGGCTAGGTCGTGTGCCTTTTAGGAGCTCTCACTCTCTCAAGTTTTAGAATCATTTTATCTCTCGAGGCTCCCATAGTTTGAATGGAATTTCGTGTTATTGTAAGATCTTATATTGTGTCTTTCCATTTTTCCTTGGGAAACCCTCTAAGAGGCTTTAAACTCATTGTAACACCACAATAATAATAATAATAAATGTTTTTTTGTTTTTGGTGCATGGGCTTTCCACATGGCATATTATCTCTCCATTTAGGGAGAGAAGATTATGGGTGTATTGATTATTAACTTTTGTATTTCTTTTATTTTCACACATATGCGTGCTCTAATTGGAAAGCAACACAAATCGCATTTCACTTCTTAATTTTTTCTACAATCCTGCACCATTTATCTTTTGTTGCTATAAGTTACAAGTTCACATTATGTTTCAAGGAAATTTACTTGTATGCAAGCAATTCTCCTACTTCTAGCAAACGTTGACACATTTAGCTTGGCACTTGTCTAATAATCACTTATGCATAATTGTTATGCTAAAATTTTTATATCTTAAATATTGAAGCATAGTGTATTGGGAAAGTTTATTTTCCAAATCAAATGCTTACTTTCATGTCAATTTAATCATATTTTCTCAAGTGAAGTTCCTTTTTGCAAACTATTGTGGGCATCAATCTCATTTTAATTTATTTTTAAGCATTGCAAGTTACCTTGAGAAATTTTACATTCATTTTATTTTCTCATTTGCAAGCACATATATTTCAAGCTTCATTTGATTTAGTTGGTTATTGGTTCATCATTTATCAAAGCAATTATTTTTAGCAACTCACAATCTTAATTTTTCATGAAGCTTATGTATCTTGTATTTATTTGGGCAACTATGCAAGTGATCTTGTGGAGCATATTTACTTGAATAAATTCCATCTTTTACATAGCACTTGCAAACTCACTTTCATATCATATTAGGCATTCTAATATACTTTCATCTTAACTTAATTTACCTCCAAGCATAAGCTTGGTTGAAAGACATTTTTATGAACCCCTTTCTTCCATCAACTTGAGTGACATAGACCACCTTATGTGGTTAACATGGTGACCTTGCAGTCGTGAGAACCACAATCTATACAGTGTTTAAGGCATAGGGTGAGTTAGGTAATCCAATTAAGGAATCATTAATATATTCTTTGTCGTCTTTACCTTGGACCCCTTCCACGACTCACATAAGAGACTTGTTCCAAAATAGTCGGGAGAAAGGTCACATCTAGAATAGTCATTTAGATTAAAAGTAACCAAGTTAATTGCATCGAATTTTAGTTTAGGTGCATTTCATATTAACACATCTTATTGTTTTTACTTGCAACTAATCCGTACACTTTTCATTTATGAATATGTGTTGAATTGAATACTTTTTTAGGAAATTACCATCTCATTTATATTTTTCACGTAGAATTCTAATTGGTTTCCTTTGCAAGATATTTCCATATTCTTTTCTTGCATGATTTGAATTAATAAATGATCACATATTTTGAAAGAATATCTTGAAATAATTTTGTATCTTGCATTGATATTGTACCTTGATAACATTTTTGTTTAATTGACAGGATTTCTTGTGCTTCAATTTGAAGCACTTTATTTTATTTTGAGCAAGCATCATTTATTTTTAGAGCAATATTTTAAGGTACTAGTTTTATATATGATAATCTATATATCATGTGTTGATGGTTATTGAAGTTAATTTCATGTTATATTTCCCATTTTATTTTCTCAGAATCTTAAGTAATCCAAATCGCACATCTCCTAGAAACCTTCTAGCTTAGTTTTCCACTTAGGGACCACCTCCCTTAGCTAACCTAGGAGACAGCTTAAATGGAGAGAGTTGAGAATAGGTGACAGCCCCATCTCTTATTTTTTCCACCAACCACATGTTTTGGGGTTAATATATATTCTGACTAACTAGTAGGTGTTTGTGTGATAGGTGGCAACAACATTTTTTGGCGTCATTGTTGGGTACAAGCCTTCTTGCATCTGGAAAATCAACTAACTTTTTTTTTGGCATATTGAACTTTAGGATTATATTATTTCTCAAGTGGAAACTCCATTGAATTTAAATTTTTCAATATTTTTTACTAGGAAAAATCCAAGTGATCTAGTTAGCCCCACTCCTGATCCTGAAAAGGTTTTCAAAGATAGGTTAAATAGAATTTCTCATAGTATAGCCCTTACTAATCTTGGTAAAGAGGTTATTTCTGATATTCATTTTCTTTTTCAACAAGAAGTAGATCCTAGCATCATGAATGGTCTTTTTTCTCCTTGTAATTATATTAACATAAATGGTTATCCTCAAAATATCGTTGATAAGGCTTTTGGAAAGTTTCCTTCCTTTCAAGGTAACAATGCCATTAGTGTTGCATCACATGTCAAGAATTTCAATGTCTGCATTTATAAGTGGTGTAACACCGACAACCATGAGGATGTGAATATGATATTTTTTATTATCTCTTTAGAAGAGGATGCTCTTGATTGGTTCACTAAGCAACCTGCTAACTCTTATGACTCCTTACAAGGAATCACCAATGCTTTCATGGGAAAATATGGATAGAGGAGAGAGAATAGTCACTTGATCAATTCCATTACCAACATGAAGAAAAATGAGAATGAAACCATGGAGGAGTTTAACAAGATATTTAATGATTTGGTAAAAAGCATGCCTGCTACTGTTAAAACTCCAGGTGATTTTATTTTATGATCATATTTAGATGCTTTTAGTGTTGACACTTCCTATGAGTTAAGAAGGAAAGAGCCTAAAAATTTGGGAGAAACTCAATCTGAATCCTTAAATATGGAAAGGGATAGAAAGAAATCAGGAAAATATGAAAATCATGGTTTAAATATAGGGTCATCAAAATCCAATGATTCCAAAGGCAAGGCTAAGGAAGAGACTACACATGATCCTATTAAGGATTTAACTCAACTCATTAAGACAATGGAAGTAAATCACACTAATCAAATTAATTCCATTTAAAATAGATTGGTGGACATGGAGAGGAACCAATTTGGGAGATTCCAAAATCGAGGCAATGATAGATGGAAAAAGAGGGGACCTCCAAATGGGAATAGGTCACAAAATCCACTTAATTCTACTAACTTAGTTGATGATCCAATCCCATATTGTAGATATTGTGATGAAATGCATGATGAAACAACTTTCCTTATTATATAAGGATTTTAGAAGGAGGAATGGCTAGGAAAAGTGAGAAAATCAATGTGGTTGGCAAGGAGCATCATTTTTCCATGGATAATTGGATGCGAGTTGTGCATAATAGCCAAAAGATAAGTAAGAAGTATACATCCTCCCATAGTGTGAATAACTTTGAAAAGGTGGATAGGATCACTGAATCATATGGGGAAAAGCCTTCATCAAAGCAAATGTTAGAAATGGTCAAAGAGAGAGAAAGGGAAAGAAATGGTGAAACAAATCAAAATTCCCATAAAATTTTCACTCCACCTACATTTGTTTTAAATATTGACTTGGGAGGATGGATGAATAATGCAAATATTTTAGTAGCTATGACTGAAATTGTGAATATTCCCTCCCAAAGGTATAAGTTGTTGAAAGTTATTGATGCATCTCATGTAAAATGAATGTCAAATTTTTCTAAGGATAGATATGAGGATGCCCCTATCACTTTTCAAAGTAGTGATATGTAGTACATATAACAGATACCGTCAACCTTTTTTCATCACTATCTTGGTCAACGTTTTTATTTTTCATAATTGTATGTTTGACTCTGGCGCATCATCTTGTGTCATTACTAATAAGGTCATGAATCAATTAAACTTGAGGATTTATAGACCTTACCACAACATTTGTGCTATGGATTCAAAAAATATTGAAGTTTGTGGTTTGATAAAGGATCTTCAATTCCACTTGGCAGTACATCCTACTATTATGATCACCATGGATATTGTGGTGATTGATGTGCCTGATCCTTGGGCGATGTTGTTGTATAGAAAGTGGGGAGATGATATAGGGGGTGGTTTTCAAATGGATCAAAGTTATGCTACCATACCTAATAGTGAGAGCATCATGGTTATATTAGATAGGGAGTTGGAAAGAAAGTATCATGTGGAAAATCCCAAAGAGCCTCACAATGAAATTGTGTACGAATTTGATGACATGGGAAACTACGTTATCTTGGCTAATTCTATTTCACCTTTAGAGAAGGAGTTGGAAAGTAAGAAATATTGGGTTTGGCACATGAATTTTTATGGTGCCCATTCAAAGTTTTGTAAGGGTGCTGGAATTGTCCTTACCTCCCCCCTTCGTCGTATATTCAATTTTTCCTATATATTGGAATTTGATGCAACTAACGATGTAGGAGAATATGAAGCTTTATTGTAAGGCATAGAGTTGGAAAAATACTTGAAAATTAAATGCGTTGTATCAAGGGCGATTTTGATTTAGTCATTATTCAAATAAATATTCAATTTGCATGCAATAATGATAGATTAACAAATTATCATCATGTTGTTTGGGATAACATGGAGTATTTTGATACATTATATCTTCAAACAATTCCAAGAGAGGGAAATAAACAAGTTGATGAGCTGGTTGTTGTTGCAACTACCTTACAGATTGGAGATAACTTGATGGATGATAAGATAAACATGGAAATTATTTTTAGACCATCAGTTCCTGATAACGTTGAGCATTGGCAAGTATTTAATGGTGAGATCCAAGTGATTCGATTTTTGTATAATATGGAGGAATTTTCTGATTTTATATTTGGCTACAAAGAAGAGGGTTGCAAATATGAGGAGTGTAATGTAGTGACAAATCCCACTCTTAAGGACCATGTAGCCATGGAACAAATTTTTGATAGGCATGATGTTGCGAAGAGAAAATAAGATAATAAAATTGACCCAGGGGAATTCATTGAAGTAAACATTGGTACCCCTCATGATCCAAAGATTATTAACATAGGAAAGGGTACAAATGAGGAGGAAAGGAAAAAGTTGATAAATTTACTTCAATAATTTAGGGATGTTTTGGCCTTTTCATATGAGGAGTTAAAAGGAAATATGGAGTATGTTATAGAACATACTATCCCTCTTAAGGATGAAAACCCCAAACTCTTTAGGAAAAAACTTAGGAAAATAAATCCTGAGTTTGCCCCCTTGGTGCAAAAGGAGTTGCAAAATATGCTCCAAGATGGAATCCTAGCTCACACTAGGCGTTCCACATGGTGTTCAAACTTGGTGATTGTGAGAAAGAAAAATGGATCAATCAGGCTATGTGTGGATTTTATAAATCTTAATTTGGCTTGTAAAAATGATAAATACCCTTTACCTAACACGGAGACTTTGTTACAAAGTGTAATATGATCTGGAATGATGTCTTTATTAGATGTATTTTTAGGTTATAACCAAGTCATGGTAAATAAGTAAGATAGACATAAGACAACACTCACCACACCATGGGGTACTTTTGAATATTTGAGGATGCCTTTTGGATTAAAAAATGTTGGAGAAACTTTTCAAAGGGATATGGACTATGCCTTCCAGGTTCTTATTGGGAAAGTCATTGAGATTTATCAAGATGACTTAATTTTCTTTTCTAAATATGGAGTTTCGCATGTAGGCCATCTAAGGAAAAAAATTTATAGGTGTAGAGAGTATGGGATATCCTTAAATCCTGTTAATTCTATTTTTGGAGTGACTAAAGGGAAGTTGTTGGATCACATCATTTCAAAGGATGGGATCAAGATTGACCATGAAATATTTGAGGCAATTCAAAAGATTCATTTGCCTCACAATATTAAATCCCTTCAATCCTTCCTAGGAATGATTAACTTTCTTAGAAGGTTCATTCCAAATTATGTTGAAATTGCTAAACCCATTCAAGCCCTTTTAAAGAAATATGCTAAGTTAGTTTTGGGAAATGAAGGAAGAAAAGGTTTTCAAGAAATTAAGGATTATATTGTTAAATCACTTTTCCTTGTTAGCCATGATTATTCAAAGGAGTTTTTGATTTTATCTTTTGCATCTGAAGATACTATTGTTGGAGTGTTGCTTCAAAGGAATAATGAAGTGTTAGGAATTTACCGTAGCAATAAAACAATTTTACTAAGAGAAATAAATAAACATAACCATGAAAGAGCCAGAAACAAATCACATAAACATAAACACAATGTTTAACCAGGAAAACCCCAAATCCAGGGAAAAACCCAACCAATGAAATTTCATTAACCATTGGCCAAAACCCTGGCCAATCCAGCCAAGTGAGCCTTCACAGCTCACCTCCAGGCCTCACCTTACAATGAAGTCTTCCCAGCCTTTTTATAGGCTCCATTACATGCAATACCATGGGCCAAAACCATGGGTGCACAAAACCATGTGCCCCAAAACCACTACTATTTACCCTAGTCAACTTTGACTCTATCCTGAGTTAAGTTTACCTAACAATTCCCCCCTTAAACTTGACTTGGGGATTATTGACTAAATCCAGCCAAACCTGCTAGATGAGACAACCCCGCTCACTCTAGCTCTTCCCCCCTCAAATTTTTACCCAAGGTAATTGTTAATTTGACATCCCCCCTATCACCTAGGTCTAACCCAGACTTTACCAGTGATTTACACAGGGGTACGCATGCCATACCAGGTCTTACAGCAGTATGCCCATTTACATGTAATAAAATTAACTCCATTATATATATATATATATATTTGTTTCATTGTTGCTATTCTTTGAATGACCATTCTCTACATTCATTCATGATGTCCTCTTTGGAGAGGAAATCATAGTTGTACATGAATCTGCCCATCAACTGCAATAAAAGAAGTTAATCTTTCATGAGCCTTTCTAGCGCCTCGCTGTGCATTTTTTCAATGCTATGATCTTCA
The DNA here is from genome assembly GCA_034641835.2 of Pinus albicaulis. Lineage (NCBI taxonomy): Eukaryota > Viridiplantae > Streptophyta > Pinopsida > Pinales > Pinaceae > Pinus > Pinus albicaulis. Next base: position 582,649,100 of record CM076577.1, read on the forward strand.
CCAATTATGTAACTGCAACGGTCCACAAAACTAGTTAACTGTTGCAATATGTTCTCCACGCTATGCTCGCATTTGTCCAGATCTCATTTACAACTCTCATGGGCCATGATGCGCTTTAAAAAAAAATATGTCAGTGCTGCATTGTGAGGCAATCATTTTTCTTCTTCCAGAGGATGTGACACCGCATTGCTTAAAACACCTATCGCTTTGCGCATATTCTTATCGGAAATATCGTAAATATCAAGCATTATTCCCAAAGTCGTTTTGAGAGCATGCTCCATGCACATCTCTAACACAGGAGTTCCATCCTCAATGCAACCATACACTAAGTAATTAAGGTCATGACGCAGCCGAGATGACTGGAAGCACAATCCAAAACCTTAGCACCATTGTCAAACCCGCAACTTCTTCGCGGCATTTTACTCCTCAGCCTTGTCATTCTCTTCCTGCAACGAGAGCAGAACGTCAACAAAATCGGATTGATCGCCGCTTTCTCTACGCTGCTCTAAAAAACGCAAGCCTCAGATCGTTGCCCCTTACATCCCGCCTTCTGACACCACAAACCTCTCTGGACGGAACCCATGAGGTGATTCCCAAATGTTGGGGTCGTGAGTAATCGACCACATATTCACCATAGCAGTGGTACCTGCTGGAACACACATTCCGTCGGCCATGTTGACGTTGACATCTTCTGTAGAGAGACGAGCCCATGACAGGAGCGGTCCAGGTGAATGCATTCGCAACGCCTCCTTTACCACAGCCTGCAGGTAGGGAAGCTTAGAGATATCTGAATCATTCACGCTGTGGTCTTGTCCCATTACAGTGTCCAACTCTGCCTGAGCTTTCTTCTGAGCTTCAGGGTTCAGCACCATTTCTGCCATGGTCCACTCTATCAGCAGAGCCATCGTGTCTTTACCATGAAAGATCATCTCCCAGAGAACAACGATCATATCCTCCTCATCGAGCTTATCCTCTCCATATGCAATTAGAACCCTTGACATCTGTCCATGGCCTTCTTTCATTTTTCACTGCCTTTGCCGGCGTTTGTTCTCATCCTTTCATTCAACGCTCGCGTTCCTATGACAGAGCCCATCTCTCATAATGGGCAACCTCATATTCACACATAACACTGATCTTCAAAACAAACAATGAGCTTTCCTTGTTGAATCTATGGTTTGACGCCCGTAATGTCCTCATCGCAGAGCGAGAATGATCCACCGACCTTTCTGCTATCTCTTCATTGTAGCTTACAGAGCCGACTTTACCACAGCCCTCGTCAAATCTATGTTGATCCAACATCTTAATTTGTCCAAACACCTTTAGCAGAGCAGCCCTTGTAGTTGCAGGATCTCATGAACATATTACAAAAATAACTCACGAACTCAATGTTTGTTTCCATGTTTGTTTCTACATCTGCAATCATATCTCCATTCACAGGCCCATAAAACCCTTGGCAACAAAAGCGTCCCTCTGAAGCCAAATATGACTCCAATACCATTTGTTAGGAATTTACCGCAACAATAAAACAATTTTACTGAGAGAAATAAATAAACATAACCATGAAAGAGCCAGCAAAAAATCACATAAACATAAACACAATGTTTAACCGAGAAAACCCCAAATCTGGGGAAAAACCCAACCAATGAAATTTCATCAACCATTGGCCAAAACCCTGACCAATCCAGCCAAGTGAGCCTTCACCGCTCACCTCCAGGCCTCACCTTACAATGAAGTCTTCCCAGCCTTTTTATAGGCTCCATTACATGCAATACCATGGGCCAAAACCATGGGTGCACAAAACCATGTGCCCCAAAACCACTACTATTTACCCTAGTCAACTTTGACTCTATCCTGAGTTAAGTTTACCTAACATGAAGGGTGTGATAAGCCTTATTTTTTATGAGTAGGTCCCTTCAAGGGTATGAGTTGAAGTATAGCACCATGGAAAATTAGGCTTATGCCTTATTCAAGTCTCTTAAGAAATTTAGATTTTAAGTGGGATATTTTGGAATAATTTCATTTGTCCCCCACTCTGCTATGAAATACATTTTAACTCAAATTGATTTCTTGGGAACTAGAACTATATGGGTCTCAAAGATTCGAGAGTATGATTTATACATTAGACCTACCAAGTTGGTAAAGGGCCAAGGATTGGCAAAAAAATTGACTGAGGGAAATGATAGGGCATTGGGAATTATTTGTCAAAATGATTTGGAATCAACTTCATCAGAAATTCAAAGCCTTTAAGCCAACTTGAATGGTATAATGACATTGTTTATTACTTACAAAAAATTTCATGTCCTAACCATTTAGTTTTCCATAAAAGAAGAGAATTAAGGCTTAGAGCAACTAATTATTGCATAATGAAGGATGGTATAGGTTGGAGAAATCCAGAGGGGATGATACTTAGGTGTGTTGATGAATTTGAAGCCAATAAGCTTCTCATTGAGTTTCATTCAGGATTTTTTGGAGGGCATTATGCTGCTAAGACTACTACCCTCAAAATATTTATTGTTGGTTATTTTTGGCCTTCCATTTTTTCTGATGTGCACAACTATGTTAGAGGTTTCCAAGCTTCTCAAATTTTTACTGGGAACAAAAATTTATCTTTTTTTCCTCTTCAACATGTGGTTGTGAAAGCTCTCTTTCAACATTAGGTGCTTGATTTTATAAAGAAATTTAATGAGAATTCAAGTAATGACTACTCATGGATTTTGACTTCCACTGACTATTTTATTAAATGGGTAGAATCCATCCCTACAAGACACGCCACCAACAAAGTAGTGATGGGTTTTCTTGAAGATAAGATTATCACTCGTTTTGGTGTCCATACCAAGGTTACAATTGATAATGTGATGGATATTAGCTCTGTTTAACTCTCGTAGTTTTTCTTTAAGTGTGGAATTATCTTATCCCATTCATCAAACTATTATCATCATGGTAATATCCTAACTGATTCTAGAAATAAAAATTTGATCACCATAATCAAGAAGAAAGGAGGGAATAACAAAAGGCCATGGGATAGAAAAATTAAGTATGTTTAGTGGACTGATAGGATTACAAAGAAGATTTCAACAGGAAAGGTCCCCTTTGACTTAGTTTATGGCTTGGATGTTAACCTTCTTGTGCATTTGAAGCTACCAGCTTACCAACTTCTACAATTTTTTTCATCTAATAAAGATGTTGTGAAAAATAGAATTGACCAAATTGTGTAATTGGATGAAGCTATTAGAAGAGCCTTTGAAAATTTTTGTAAAAATCAATCTAAGGTAAAAATGAATTTTGACAAATCATCTAGGAATATAATTTTTTCTAATGGTGATATGCTTTTGTTATGGGATCGCGGGAATGAAAATATAGGTAACCATGGTAAGTTTGATAGTTTGTGGCTTGTACCATACATTATCAGAGTAGCAGCTGGACAAAATTCCTACTATTTGATCACGTTGGACGGAGAGTCACTGGAGTTACTTGTAAATGGCCAACTACTCAAATTTTTCTACAGAGAGGATATATGATTCCATAGGGCATCTTTTGTATCATACTTATAACGTTATCACTTGTCATTTTTGAGTTAAGTAGTTTTGAATAAATTGTCATATATGCTCTTAGAAAAAATTTCCATTTCTTCATTTCTGTACTTGATTTAATATGATGATATTTTGAATGGATACAACTAATATGTCTTTTTTTGGTGGATGCAAATTCCAGGTTCTTGCACACTATCACTTCCTATCTAGCATGCATCCCCATATGGAGCCAAATGTTGACCATTGGAGTGGCACATGAATATTATTTGAACACTCCATGCCCAAGGATGTACCAAAGGCTACTTTTAACATCAGATATCATCATACTACCAGATTAATTCAACTCTACTTCTTCTTCTTATCATTTTTTGTTGTACGCAAATTCCACAATCCTTGTGGGGACAATGTAAAATTGATACTAGTATGACGATTCAAGTCATGTAATGGGCCTAGGTAGCCTGGGACCTTATCACCAAGTGAGTATTACTCTGGGAGGTTTTTTTCACTTGGTTAATTATCATCTCCTTACGAGGACTTGATAATTAATTAAGCTTTTTCCTCCAAGCATAACCCCAAAGCCAGAGTACGACTTGATGATGAGGCCTTGGGTGAGCCCTGGTGTCTAGAGACATTTTATATTTCCATAATATATCGCTCGTAAATTTTCGTGGAAATTATTAGGTTTAGGGGGTCATTTTTTAATTTTTTTTTAATTTCCCGCAGGGCAGAAATTGGAATAAAATTTGTATCTGAAATGTAATAAGTGATGTCTAGAGAAGTTTTATGGGGTATGAATAATAAAATTTCACCTATCACCCTCAAATTTCTACTAAGACACACTTTTAGGTGTTAAAAATGTGTTATGGAACCTCAAAACCCACTTTTCCTAAGTTTAGTGAAAAATGTGGAAATAAATTAAGTCAACAAATAAATAAATGGAGAAAAATAAATATGCACACATGCTAAATCATGTGGAAATGAGTTGGAAAATAATGTAGGATTTAAAGTGAAGTCCCAAGGTTATGTGGACTCCTAAAATCAAGGAAAAAATGTGTGCTCCAAGAAAATCGAATTTTTGGAGGGGACCACAAGTTTCTCAAAGGGGAAATGCATTTATTGAGCAGAAGAATTTGAATTGCATTAATAAGTCATAATTTTGGTGGGCTTTGACTTGGAGTTCCACTAGAGATGAGTGGAGAGTGGTCTCCCACCACCCACTCCTACATACATGTGTCCCTCTTCAACAACGAGTTGGCTCCTTCAATGATTGTGTGTGCCTCTCTGGGGAATTCAGATTGCATGAGGGAGCTTTGGGATTTTCATCATCGCACTTGGAATTTGGCTCTTAATTTGGATATCCACTCATTATTGCAACACCATAATAATAATAAATTTTGTTTTTGTTGTGGGAGAGTGGGCTTTCCCATTGCATCCTATCTCTCCATTTAGGTAGAGAAGCTTATGGGTGGACTGATTATTAACTTTTCCATTTTTTTTTATTTTCACACATATGCATGTTCTAATTGTAAAGTAACACAAATCGCATTTCCTTTCTTAAATTTTGCTATAATCTTGCACCATTTACCTTTTCTTTCTATAAGCTACAAGTTGACATTTTGTTTCAAGGAAATTTACTTCTATGCAAGCAATTCTCTTACTTTTAACAAACTTTGACACATTTAGCTTTCCACTTGTCTAATAACCACTTATGCATCATTTTTATGCTATATTTTTTATATCTTGAATATTGAAGTATTGTGTATTGGGCAAGTTTATTTTCCAAAGCAAACACTGACTTTCATGTCAAGCTAATCATCTTTTCTCAAGTAAAGTTCCTTTTTTCAAAGTTATTGTGGGCATCAATCTCATTTTAATTTATTTTTAAGAATTTCAATTTACCTTGAGAAATTTTACATCTGTTTTATTTGCTCATTTTGCAAGCATATACATTTCAAGCTTCATTTGATTTAGTTGGTTATTGGTTCATCATTTTTCAAAGCAATTATTTTTAGTAACTCACAATATTAATTGTTCATGAAGCTTATGTATCTTGTATTTATTTGAGCCACTACACAAGTGATCTTATGGAGCATATTTACTTCAAGAAATTCCATATTTTACATATCATTTGCAAACTCACTTGCATATCATAATATACATTCTAGTATAGTTGTACCTTAACTCAATTTACCTCCAAGCATAAGCTTGGTTGAAAGAAATTTTTAGTGACCCCTTTCTTCCATCAACTTGAGGGACATAGACCCTCTTATGTGGTTAACACAGTGACCATGCAATCGTCAGATGTACAAATTCCTTGTAGATTCAAACTGCTAATTGTAAAACAATAGACTTGAATCTAGTCTACCCATCAACAGAAACAATTTAAACGATCACGAAACCACGAAGCATAAAAGAGAAAGAATTAAATCAACACATTACACGATGATTTTCTGAAGAAAGCCACATCTAAAACCCTCTTTATTTTCATATTGAATTAGTCAGAAAATATCAGAATATTACAATGCTTTTCTCATGCCCCAGCAACCTTTGCACTATTTCTATCTATCTCATTGCTTCCTATATTGACTCTGGCCAACACTTAGCTAATTTACTAGCCTTCCAATCTCCTACTTCCTTGCATTTTTGAATGAGTAATTAGGCCCCCATTTAATAGGAATTTTTCGCCATTAGATTGCGTAGTTCCTTTAGGCTCTTCCTCTTACTACATGCACCATCTGTACAACCCAGATAATTATACAAATGATAGTACACTTCCCTTGAACTCCAATATCAACTGGGTAACTCTCGGTTCACGCATGCATGAGTTATTTATGGCTATTATATCAATTACCTTGTTGATCACTGAGTGTGGTTCAAGTTACACTTCCACACTTTGACCTTCCAATAGTTCCTCCAACAGTTGGAACTAGTTAAAGTGACTTTAACAGATTTAAACTAAATTAATTAATTACGACTCAAAATAAAATCAAACAGGGCTCCTAAAAAGTAGGAACTACTCTAAATGACTCTAGTTATACCCTCAATTTGAATTAACTGAACCAACTAATTAAAAATAACTTATTTAACTCGTACAAGTTGTCTTGTGATGTGGAATTACAATTTTCTCCTAATTTAATTCAAGGGAAAATTAAATTAGAATATTTGTTGGTGCCATTTTCCACATTTCTTGTTTCCATTTTCAACACTCCCTGTCAACAAGAAATGGATTCACATCTATTTGGATCCAGTAACTTTGGAATGTTTTACATGCAACACTTATCGTTTTTGTTGTTGCTACTGCAACATCTGCAATTGAAAAGAATCCAAAAAAAAAATTGAATAAATTGTGTCTACAACTGTCTACTAGGAAAAGTGTGTTGTTGTTGACTCTACCACTGAGCCTTCTGCTCTACTATCAACACTGCTATGCACTCCTTAGTATCTCACTAACACTGGTCCTCCTACTACAAAATATTGCGGGCCCCTATAGCAAGGTAATTATCCATGAGGAGAACACCTCAATGGACCCTACCAAATTTATGCACTCTTGGGACTACTGCTTCACATTGCCCCACCTCTCACCTGTAGCTATGGATGCATGTCCTCCCTCTGCCCACTTCGCTCAAAATTCCCCCCTACTGGAGGCCTCTTCTTGAGTGTATGTTTCCACTTTGTCTCCTCTCTGCTTCTCCATTTGTGGCTGCTCCACAACATGTTGAGGTTGCTTTTGAGGCTACATGTTGCGAGGTAATTTGTGTTCCCGTGTTCCCTCTCAGTCACCAAGTCTCTAACCTTTTCCTTACTCCTCAAGGCTTTGCATGCATCTTCTACCTCAAGTGCATACAGGTTCTTGACTCGCACACCGATCTTCTTCACTTGTCCCATGGTGATGCGTCTAAGGAAAACCTTCCCTTTATTAAATATCACATTGTATCCACAGTCTTCCAATACCATGACAGAAACAAGATTATTCTTTACTCTTGAAACAAGCATCACATCCTTAAGTCAGATAGGGGAGCCAAACTCCCTCTAAAAGGTAATTGTACCGATATCAGTCATTCTATACCTTTCGTCATCTCCAAACTCAATGTTCTACTTGAGGTATTTCTCCTCCAAGTCACTAAAGAGATCTTTATTCCCCGTCATATGGAATGAGGCACCATTGTCGAGATACCACATGCTTCCCATTATAGTGGAAATTCCATGCATGAAATGAGAGTGAAATCAAGCTCGAATTGTGAAGCTAGATCTTCACCTGTTTCTACTACTACAGACTCCTTGATTTCCTTATTTTGTGTACAGTTCATGGCATAGTGCCTGAATTCATGACAGTGAATGCACTTGGTGTTGGACAAGTCTTTCTTCTTTTCCTCCTTGCCTTGGGTCTTCTTTCCCTTCAATTTATTTTCTTTGTTGACTAATGCAAAATCCTCTTCCACTTATTTGGATGAGGTCCCATCTCTGGTGTTTCACATTATCTCTTATTTCACCAAGTCATACCACAAGCGCTCCCACTCTGGTAGCATCTCCCTCTCATTTACTGAATCCTAGTAGTTGTGTCAGGTCTTGAGAAGTTCTAGAAGTGCTAGGTTGACCAAATCATCTTCATCAACTATAACACCAACACTCCCAAGCTCATCCGACATTGGGTGAACTTTCTCAAGTACTGTGGTATTGTGTTACCCTTTTCCATCTTGATCTTCTGATGGTTATCCTTCAGTGTCATCTTCCTGTGGTCACTCTTATTCTGAAACAAGTTTATCAAGGCCTTCCACTCTTAAACAAGTTTTTCAAGTCCTTCCACATATCATATGGAGTTTCCTTCTCGTGGAGGTTCGAGACAATATGGTCTCAAACTCCTTGCAATAATATCCTTCTTGACTTAGCAACATTCTTCTTCCATTCTGCTAGAGCATGTGCATCTGCAGTTGTTGGTTTCTAAGAATTTTTATCAATGTTTCCTTCAATCAATTTTCTTCCATGACTGATTCCATCCAGCCCTTCAAAGAAATGTAATTCGAGCTACCCTCAAGGGTATACTCTAGCCTCATACCATAGAACGCCATCCTGATCCTGTTGTTAGCTCTGGATAATATATCTGCAAAATTCATTCCTCCTACAAGGATAACTTCGTATTCTTCTCTTCTATATTGATTTCAACTCTGGTGCCATGTAGAAAATCCTTGTAGATTCAAACTTCTAATTATAATTTACTAAAACAATAGAATTGAATCTACTCTACTCATCAACGAAAACAATTTAAATGATCATGAAACCATGAAGCATATAAGATAAATAAATCAATCAACAAATTAGACAATGATTTCCTGGGGAATGCCACAGCTAAAAACCCGGTTATCTGTATATTGCATTAGTTGGAAAATGTGAGAAGATTAAAATGTGTTTCTCATGCCTGAGCAACCTTTGCATTATCTATATTTGTCTCACTACTTCCTAGACTCACTCTGGCCAACACTTAGCCAATTTCCTAGCCTTCCAAGCTCCTACTTCCTTGTGTTCTTTAATGAGGAATTAGGCCCCTATTTAATATGAATTTTCCACCATTAGATTGTGAAGTTCCTTTATGCTCTTCCTCTGATTTCATGCACCATCTATACAACCCGGATAATTATACAATTGATAGTACATTTCCCTTGAAATCCAATCTCAACTGGGTAACTCTCAGTTCACACATTCATGAGTTATTTATGGCTGATCTATCAGTTGTCTGGTTGATCACCGAGTGTGGTTCAAGTTCCACTTTCAAACTTTGGCCTTCCACTAGTTCCTCCAAAAGTTGGAACTATTTAATCTTACTTTAACTTAGATAAACTTAATTAATTAATTACAACTCAAAATAAACTCAACTAGGGATCCTACGAAATAGGAACCACTCTACATGACTCAAGTTAGACGCTCAAATCAAATTAATTGAACCAACTAAGTCAAACTAACTTAGTTAACTCATACAAGTTGTCTTGTGATGTGGAATTACAATTTTCTCCTAATTTAATTCAAGGGAAAATTAAATTAGAATCTTCCTTGGTTTGGTTTTCAACATTTCTTGTTTCCATTTTCAACATCAGAGCCACATATATGCAGCGTCGAGGGCGCCGGGTGAGTTGGGTAATCCAAGGAAGGTATCGTTAATATAGCCTTTGATTTCTTTCTCTTTGACCCCTTCCACAACTCACATGAGAGACTTGTTCCAAAATAGTTGGGAGAAATGTCAGATCTAGAATAGGAATTTATATTAAAAGTAACCAAGATAGTTGCATCAAATTTTATTTTATGTGCATTTCATATTAACACGTCTTATTTTTTTTACTTGCAAATAGTCCATACACTTTTCCTTTATGAATATGTGTTGAATTGATTACTTTTTTTAGGAAAGTATCATATCATTTATATTTTGCAAGTAGAATTCTAATTGGTTTCCTTTGCAAGATTCTCCATATTCTTTCCTTTCATGCTTTGGACTAATAAATGATCATATATTTTGAAAGCATCTCTTGAAATAATTTTTATATCTTGCATTGATATTGTAACTTGCTAACATTTTTTGTTTAAGCAGTGCTTCAATTTGAAGCACTTTATTTTACTTTGATCAAGCATCATTTATTTTTAGAGAAATATTTGAAGGCACTATTTTTATAATGTTAATCTATATTGCATGTGTTGATGGTTATTAGATTTCATTTCATGTTATATTTCTCATTTTCTTTGCTCACAATATCAAGTAATCCAAATCTTACAACTCCTAGAAACCTTCTGTTGGCATGTGTTGTCCTTGATGGCAACTTAATTGATGACATGAGATGATTGGCAATATGATGCAGAGTGTTGTCCTTGATGGCAACCTATCTGATGAATTTGTACTTGATGTACTTGTTAATGATGTAACTCTGATGTATCTACAATCAGTACAGAAGTTATGTACAAGAAGAATGTTAAACAAGGTATGTCACAAAGCATAAGCGGGTCTGTTTAGGGGAAGTCGCGTATGCACGCGGAAAAGATCGTTCCAAGTCGCGTATGCCTAATTGCGCTCTAAATGTGTAAAACCAAGGGTTACTACCATGGTATTGACCCATTGTATTGAGCGCTGGATTGCCTATGTGATCCCGTCCAGGAAAACCATTGGAAGTTTTGTGGTTTTGGCTCATGGTATTGAAAAATGGTAAACCTATATAAGGAGAATAAAATCATTGTGCAAGAGGGTGCATGGGTCTGGGCTTTAATGAATACTTCACTCTGAAGTTTATCTGTATGGTTGAACTCTGTTCTTAATCGATAGATCTGAATCTATGATGCACCCATGAATATGATGAAGGTTCAAAATCTCTAGATCTGAAAATGATGAATCTCTAGGATGATCTGAAAAGAAGTATTGAAGACCTAGTGCAAATCTATTGAAGATACTGAAGAAATCTGGGTAAGTCCATAGATCTGATCTGTTCTGTAAAGTTTATCTTTTATAGATCTATACGCATTTTCGTTTCATGAAAAGCACGTATATACGCGGTTCTGTTCAAACAAAGGAGCGTATGGACTATAAGGGTTTTTCTAAAAAGTGCACAGATGTATACGCGGGTTGTCTTTATTAAAAGCGCGTATATACGCGAGTCTGTTTGAAGAAAAGCGCGTATGTAATTTGAACTGATGGTTGCTCAAAGCTGATTGAGATTCTGCATATCTATTCTGAAGTCTGGGTTATCTCTGATATTTTGGTTACAGTGGTTTGACTGTTCTATGATGCAATGGGCAAAGGATGTTTGCTGATAAGTGAAGGATTGTGTTGAATTTGTTTGATCCAGTTTGAAAATTGATGAAACGTGGTCTGTAGTGGATCTGAGGGTTGAAGCCTTCAGTCTGAAAGTAGAAGCTTTCTGCCAGGAGAGGCTGGTGTTGATATCAGGGGGTAGTAGCTCCCTTCCAGGAGAGGCTGGTAAACGAGAGCAGGGGGTTGTTGCTCCCTTCCAGGAAAGGCTGGTAAACGAGAGAAGGTTGTAGCCTTCTGCAGGTGGGTTCCTGCGTGTTGGTATGAGTCTGCGCCAGTACATGTTGTAAGAAGTTTTCTTAATAATAAAGATTAAAGACTGAGACAATGGCAGTGATGGTTTTCTCCCGAATTGGGTTTCCACCTAAAAATCCTGGTGTACATGTGTGACTGCTTGTGTGTGATGATTACTCTGTTCTTTCTGCACCTATTTACTGTTTTCTGAACATATGATAAATGAGTAATGCAATGATCGATGTCATGAATTAAATGCATAATTAATTCACTAGATATACGCGAGTTCTGTAAAGGATATCCGTGTATATACGCAAGTTCAATTCAGGAAAGTAGCGTATGGGTTGTTAAGAAAGAAAATATCAAAATTTTATTGTCTGCACTAAATACTGATTCACCCCCCCCCCCCCCCCCTCTCAGTATTTTTCCCAACACCTTCTAACATAATTTTCGACTTAGGGACCACCCCCCTTAGCTAATCTAGAATATAGCTTGAATGGAGAGAGTTGGGAATACGTGATAGCCCCATCTCTTATTTTTTCCACCAACCACACCTTGTGGGGTTAAGGTATTTTCTCACTAACCGATAGATGTGTGTGACAGTGGACAATAACACACATCTTATTGAACTTGTCAGCTACCACAAACAACTAATTATGCCATTTCTTGTTTATTGGTGAACCTCTCATAAAATCCATGGTAATTCTTTCCTAAGTATGAATGGGTACAAGTAAGGGATGGTATAGACCTTGGATCCTATTACTGAGCTTGTTGGTATAACAAAGTATGCATCCCCTATTTTATAATGCTACATACTCTTACATTATGGGATAGTACACATACTTTTGTAAGTTGGAAATTGTCTTCCCAACACTAAAATTCATTACAAACTTAGAGGTTTGAACCTCTTTGATAAGTTGTGATTCCTCACCTTTAGAACACAGAGCTTGTCTAGCCTATATAGTAACTCATTCTAGAGATGATAGTAATCTTTATTGTCACCATTTTCTACATGAATTTGGTCCTATGGCTATTGAAACACCTCCTTTAAATCCTCATATTATATGTATGTTTCTTTATATGCATCATCAGTGAATGGTTCCATGTGCATCATAGTAACTAAAGTTGTAATTTTTTATGTGGGTAGCCTTTAAAGCATGTATTCTAATTTTTTTGTGATTCCCTTCTTATACTAGATGACTAAATGAAATTGTTGTAAGAAACCCATCCACATGTGATGTGTGGGCTATTGTAGCTTACTTTTGGCGTACAAATACTAGTGGATAGTGATTTGTGCGGTTGACGGTCTCCTTTCTCATCAGAAAGTTTCCACTTTTTGAGACCTTCTACTAGGGAATAGAGATCCTTGTCATAGGTAGGGTAGTTGAGAATTTTCCTCTTAATACTTCAAAATTATAGCATACAAGCCTTCCTCCTTGCATTTTGGACACGAACATGGCATACCCACTTACATATGTCTCCACTTTAAAGGGTGTCTACAAATTTTCTTACAAGAGAACTGGTGCTTGACTATTTTCTTTTTCAAACTCATCAAAGGCATTTTTCTAATTCTTCCCCCACAAGAAACTCTTGATGCTCATCATTATGGCATGGAGTGGTGTAGCTAATGTTGGAAATGAAGCTATCAGTATCCATAGGTATGTGAAATCCCAAAAATATATATATATATATATAGATATAGATATCTTACTTTAAATACATTTGTATGAACTAGCTACTTCACGATGGCCTCCATCTTCACAGAATACATCTTAAGCTACCATCCACCAATCACATACCCCATATACACCACATACTGCTAAGAAAAATCACATTTATTGAGGTTTTATAGCAGGTGGTGCTTCTTCAAAGTCTCTAGAACTTGCATCAATTGGGAGATGTGCTCCTACCAATTAGCACCATAAACTAGTATATCATCCAATTAAAATATAACAAATGAATCTAGATATGGGAATTTTACATCATTCATTAGGATCATAAACATGTTGCATTGCATAAACCAAATGGCATGACCAAACATTCATATAAACCTTGTCTATTTTTTATGGCGGTATTCCAAGCATCTTTTTTTACTCTAATCTGGTGGTGACCTTATTCTAAATCTAGCTTGGCGAAGTATATCGTGTGTTGCAACTTATCTAATAGATCATCAATCCTATAATAAATTTTCATTTTCCAAGTTCCATCCATATTTGGTATAATTATGATGGGAGGCCCACAAGGATAGGTGCTTGGTAAAATAAAACCCTGCTTTAGTGGTTGTTGTAATTACTTCTTTACTTCATTTTCTTCCAAAATGGATTGTTTATATAGCCCAGTATTCATCAATGGGGATTCTGGAAATAATTGTATTTCATGCTCCACTTCTCTCGTGGGTGATAATGATTTAGGATCTTGTAAAAATCCTTTGTATGTTTGTAGCAACCTTTCTAGTTGATGTATATTTTGTACACCCATACAAGGATTCTTTTTCTCTTATTGGCTCATAATTAAAATGATTCTCTTTATAAAATAAAACATAATTTTTACAAGTACCATTAATTTCTTAGCTCAATTGGAACCTACGAGTGAAATCTTGGAAATGTCTTTATGTGTGTTTATTATGAAGGATTTATCATCCTTGATGAGGTGGTATTGTTTGGATCTATACATGAATTTTTAATCCTTTATATACATGTATAGACTCCCAAACATGACTCCACATGAATCAAGTGGAAAAAATTATCTTGCACTATTTTGTTACCTTGATCTCATCCTTGATTACCTATCCCAATGGATATGGGCTAGGATGATTGAAAACATGCAATACAAGTTTTTTTACTAGATCCAATGCTATGATTTTGGCCTGCGAACTTGAGTCAAAAGAAACATTTATCTTGTTGTTCTTGACCTGGATCTTAATATGGAAGAGTTTGGTCATCTCCTTCTCTTCCTTGTGATGGAGGCTACTCAAATTCACCTCCTTATATACTAATGTGTAAACAATATTCTCATCCACATCAGAGCTACTTTCGACTTGATTACTCAAATCTAAGGCTATATTATTATTTTTCTTTGCATCCTTCTTATGGTACTTCATGTTTATTTCTAGATTTAGTTTCTATAACTTCTCCTCATTGTGTTCATTAATGTAACAATGGTTACAATGGTTGGTATGATCCTTTAGTTGATGTGAAATTCTTATTGTATTCTTATCCTTTCACATTTCCACTTATTCTTCTCATCCTTGGAAGCTTATGGTGTTATTTCCACTTCAAACCACTAGGTTTCCCTTTCTTTTAGCATATGTTTTCTAATTATTGTACTTGTACACTTGGCTCTTCCATTGTACTTGGATTGAAAATCATCACTTTATTTCACATATGGCTATGTAGACCTCCAAAATTCGTGAAGAGTACATCTAGGCTATTGGGATAAATACCCAATAGGATGTCCATCTTTCTAAACTCAATGGTTTACTCTTGTAAACTATACCCCTACCTCTTCCTAAATTAGTGCCATTGGATCCATTTCTACTCTAAACAGTTGATGAGGTAGAATTGGGACTTAACGAGGGTTTTTAAGTCCTCCCATCTAGTTACCGGTGGATCACCCTCCGTCTTAAGTGTTTCCATATGTATTTCCTATTGGTTCAATGCATTCCCTTCTAGCTTTAGTCTAGCAAATGATATCTTTTTCATCCTTCATATATATGGTGAACATTAAAATAAACTTCCAATTGTAGCAAATAATGATTAAGTTTTAACACGTCAATCTCACCTTGGTATGGATTTATGTCCATATTCTCTTCTATATTGAATAGGGATGGGGAATGGTTAATGACACTAGACCATAGCTATTTTTTCTTTGCTTCTTTTCTTGATTCCTTTTCTGGGTTCTCATTATCTCTTGATTTCCCTTCTAACCTCTAAATTACAGCCTCCATCTTCTCTGATGGTCTGATATTTCTTACTAGAGATGTCAAGATGAGGTTCATATTATGGTTGATGTCAATGAATTACGCTTCCACCTATATTCTCTCTTCTAATAGATCGTGAGGGTTATTCTGAAAATACTCATCAACCATGGCTAGGGTTCTATGACTTTATAATTAAATTGATTCTTAGATCCATGTAACTTCCCACAAAATACTCCAAATAAACATGCTCTAATACCAATATGATATGTAAGCTATCATGTATACTCCATTGGGTTAGTTCATCACAACAAATCTGATAAAGTCACTTAAATATTTATTGTGAAGGTTAATTCCTTTTAGATCTCGGATTTTTTATTTTCTCTTTTCTATGATTAAATAAATTAGTGAAAATGCAATAAATATAGAATATAAATACATACACACACCATCCACAATAGACACAATTTTTTCCTTGGGAAACCCTTACAGGAGAAAACCCAGCTAGCAAATGAGTTTCTTTGCTCTCTTTTTCTTTGCTATGGAAAATGGGCAAGTACAAAGAAATATATATTCTCTGTGGAGATGATTGACACCTATGGCCTCTAAGGCTAATAAATTATCTAAACCCCCTTGTTTTTGTCTTTATATTCCCACTTTCGATTTCTTTACTCAATTATGGAACAAAATACAATAGCATAGGACGGGAACCCTACTCTTCCTAATGGCCCAGTATTTAACATAATATGATAATCAACTAGTGGCAAGGTTTGACTCTCTCAACAATCAACTGAATTTATAATTTTGAACCTTCTAGAGTATTCTTCAAAGTCCACATGTGACTATCCCTATATGCATGCCTAATAGGAGCTAAGATGAAATGCATTTCTACCATGGTTGTCAACACGGTAGGTTAACTTGTGGGAGGCATAATTTTTTTCATACAAACTATGTTTGATGTGATTATTGCACCATTTGAAATGTATCTAAATGTATAATAACACCAAAGGGTCTAGTACAAGTGATATATTTTATCCCAAAAAACATGGCTGAAAATGGCTCCAGAAGGTTTTAGAGCCCATTTCTCTAAACTCGTACCTGCTAGAAAAAATAACCCTACAAGTCGATTCCTCTAATTTTCCATTTTTCAAGCATTGAGATAGATGAAAAAAATATCATGATCCATTATGAATCAATCAAAAACTCAACTAGAATTATAGAATTGAGAAAAGGGTAAATGGAGGATGAAAAAAAAAAACTTTTTTCTTTTCCATGAAAAATGTCTTTATATTCCATAAGAGCAACATGCATGTTTTGGTCCTCAAGGGACTACTCAAATAACAAATCTTGAAGCTGTTACAAGAAATACTCATTATAAGCTCAACATTTTTTACATACAATAATTAAACTCGGGTGGGGAGGATAAAAAAATTTCTCCCAACCAACCAAGCTAAACCCAATTAACCAGAGGATGGAAAGCTTATTATATAATTGAAAACAATTGTAAGCCAATGAATCTTTTTAGATATGGGATTAAAAAAAATGTCCTCTTTGAGACTTTAGTCACCCATGTTAGTTTATGTGGATTTGAGAAATGGGATGAAATATCTCCTAAGATTCATGGAGGAAGATATAACATATCCATAACTGGTTTATAACCTATAATGTAAAGATTCAATAAAATACACCATATTTTATCCTCCTCATTGAAGCAACCCTTTCCCCATTGAAATAATGCCTATGACTAGGTATATTGCTTATAATAAGAGGTTAAGCAACATGGAATACAAGAGGTTTCCGAATATTATTTCTAACTCTAGCCAAAACCACCTTTGACTCAAGCGAAGATGACATAAGGATGCCTAGTTTTGGAAAAGACCATTGGGGGATAAAAGAGGAGATCATTTTGAAAAATAAGGATAATATTAAAAGTATTATTACATCAAAGTTCAAGGAGAAATTGTGTGGTGATAAAGAGTTGGCTATAAAAAGGAAACGAAGATATTATAAGGATGTGATCAACCCAAATATTAAAAATCAAAAGTATATTTTTGTCTTAACTAGAGTAAAGAAGAATATAAACATTTCTAAGATAAGAACAAGTTCTTGTGAGCTCCATAGTGAAACTAGGCATTGGTCAGTTCCCAAAACGTGACCATGATAGGAAAGAGCCTATCACCTTTGTGACACTAAGAGAGTTGAAGATAAAAATCATTTTCCCTTATATTTTCCATCCGATAATCAAATTATATCTAAATTTAAAAATATTTGTTACACTACCAACCAACTTGACCTTTTAACTCAATGGAGCTATGGTGTTATTGGAATGCTTCTCTTAATTATTTTCAAGCACAAAAATAAAATTTTAAATAATTTTGAATAATATCTTACGTTCTTAAGCTTAGATATCTTGGAGAATGTAACTAGATCCAGTGTTCATAATGACCTTCGTAAACATGACATTTTATATTTTTTATAAAAATAAAAGAATAAAAAACTTTATTTATCAAAGCATGGGATTCATGTTGAAGCCTAGGTCAAAGCATGTTCTTCATGCTTCTAGGTTTTTCTAGGACAACGAAGATTTTTTTTGTCACTTATTATAGTCCCATTTGGACTCATTGTAACAAAAGAAAATAAAATTGTTTGAGTCAATAAAGCTAATTTATCCCCCAAGACCAAGTCAGCCCTAACATGGAAAATTCATCCCAAAGGAAGCCTACTCAACCTCTCAAGAAGGCTATAATAAGGACTTCGACTAATTTGGAGTGTACACTCACAACGAGTTCGATCTACAATTGAAGAAGAATAAAAACAAGTGTGAAGGGAAAGAAAGCAAGGAGAAATACCTAGCGAAGGAAGTAAGGATGAAAAAAATACCTAATTATATCCACAAGTGTGAAAACTTTGGTTTTTGGTCTTATTGCAGTGCCCAAAATTGCAGGCTGAAGTTGCAGATCTAAAGTAGAGGCCAAGACCTATTTGGAGCATAATTTGAATGGGTTATATCATTGTTGACCTTGAATATTTCATCTTTCTTGAAGGATATCTTGTTTAAGGGTTGACTTGGTGCTTGGGAGAATTTTTGGCTTTGGTCTTTGGGTCTTAGAAGTATCATTTTGAACTAATCATATAAAAATAAAAGTATGATTTCTAGGTTTTCCCCTTGCAGGGGATTTTCCCTGGTTGGAGCCTATATTTTTTGTACTTTGTCTCTTTATTATTTTCATTGTTTTGGTAATTGTTTGATGACCAATAAATAAAAATTAATAAAATTCAAAATAACATCACAAGTAAATATGAAGTAATGAAATTAAACTATAATATAAAAGAACCTTTATTTCCAACATCGTATCATAGCTAAGGTTCCAGGAAGGAGATTGAAGATCACATCTTGGTTGGAAATTTCCACTCAATGGAAAGGTTTATGAAGAAAGGTTTCAAGTTTCTTGGGGGGCTCTTTGTAACTATAAAATGACACATATTGAAGTAAATCTCTAATCTCTAAGCTTATAAAATAAGTAATGGATGGGAGTTTCTTTTCCACTCTCACGGGCACTTTCAAGGATGATAATGTATGGTTTATTGACAGTGGAGCTTCTAAACACAATACATGTGAATACAGTCAACTCCAAACTTTGTCAAAAGGAAAATATTTTTGACAAATATTCTCATTCAGTCAAAATTGGAGACAAGAAGAGATATACAGTGAAAGAAATTGGGTCTACTCCATTGGAGATAGAGAATGGTGGAAATATTTGCCTCATCAACATACTATATGTTCCAAGTTTGAAGAAAATTTTACTTTCTATTTCTTGTCTAGAAGATAAAGGTGATAGGATTGATTTTGTTGATGGAAAATATTTGGTTTGGAGAAATATCTCTAGTATTGATCATGTTAAGTTAATTGGGATTCGTGAGGGGACATTGTATAGAATTCTTACACCTCTCTCTCAAACCCTAATACACTTGGATGTTATCCCTTCTAAACTATGGCATATAAGCTATGGACACCTTCACTACAAGATATTTCCATCTCTAAATCAAATGGTCATTGGCATCCATGAATTAAAGGAAGCCCATGAAGGAATCTATAAGGGATGTGCTCTAGGAAAGAATGTGAATAAACCTTTTGCAAAAAGTGATACCAGATCAAAGGAAATCTTATACCTCAAACTCTGATGTGTGTGGACCTATGACAGTTAATATCTTATAGGTAATCAATATTATGTTACATTCATTGATGATTTATCTAGGATAACATGGTTATACCTCCTCAAGAACAAACATGAGGTATTCGAGAAGTTTCAAGAATTCAAGAATGAAGTAGATAATTTTAAGGAAAGGGAGATCAAGACTCTAAGGTATGATAATGGTGGATAATATACCTCCAAGGAGATTATATAATTTGGCAAGGAAGTAGGGATTAATAGGGAGCTAATTGTTTCTTATAATCTAGAACAAAATGGTGTGGCTGAAAGGAATAACGGAACAATTGAATAATGTGTAAGATCCATACTACATGACCAAGATCTACCTCAATTCTTATGGGGATAAGCATCAGTAACAACTATCTACTTGCATAATCGAATTCCTCATAAGATTCTCAAAAATATGTCTCCAGAAGAATCATTTACGAGAAAGAATCCTAGTGTGCATCACCTTTGATTATTTGGATGTCCATTTTACATACACACTCCAAAAGATAAGAGGAATAAATTGGATCCTACCAGTACAAAAGGCATATTTTTTGGTTATATTTTTTCATCAAAGGTGTGCATAATCTACATTAAAGAGGATCGTCATATTGAAGTAAGCGAAGATGTCATCTTTGATAAAAATATAGCACACAAGAGATCCAAAGATATTCTAGTTGATTATGATGAATAATATATAACTATATTTGAATAAATATCTAAGTATGATAATTTTCAAGACCCCACATCAATTCAAGAAGATGTTGAAAGACCTAGTGAACCTTTGCAACATGTTATTATTCTAGAAACTCATAAGAGACTTGTTTGATTAAGGACAACTAAATAAGAGGCACATGAACATGCAGTAGCAAAAGGAACCTTTAGAGAAAGTAAATTACCTAAAATGTAATCTGGTTATGCAGTTTATATGACTAAGCTCATTGAATTTGAACCTTCCTCCTATGAAGATGCAACCAAACATCAAGATTGGAGGAATGCAATTCAAGAAGAATACCAGAAAATCATAAAGAAATATGTTTGGGAAATTGTTCCTAGACCAAGTCACAAATCTATAGTTAATTCCAAATGGTTATATAAGATAAAGCATGTTGTAGACGGGAGAATTGACAAGCATAAAGCAAGATTTGTGGCTAGAGGCTTCTCATGAAAGGAAGGTATCGATTATGAAGAAACATTTTATTATGTAGCTATATATACAAATATTAAATCACTTGTCTCTTTTGTTGCTAATATGGGATGGAACATTCATCAAATAGATTTTAAAACAAATTTTGTGAACGGGACCATTGGTTAGAAAGTTTACATTAAGCAACCTCAAGGATTTGAATTCCATAAGAGGGAGACACAAGTCTGGAGATTGAAGAAGACTCTATATGGGTTGAATGAATAACCTAGATCATGGTATGCCAAGATGGATGCATACCTATTGAGACTTGGATTTTTCAAGAGTTCTATAGATCCTAATATCTACATCAAAGCAGTTAAGGATGAACCAATGATCATACTTTTATATGTGGATGATCTACTTGTTACAAGTGTGTAACATAAAATTCAGGAATGCAAGAGGCAATTGGCAGCCAAATTTGACATGAAGGATATGTTAGGATATTCTGACACATAGGAAATAGTTAAGAATAACTTAGTCTAGTGTAGAGTTAGTCTAGTGTAGAGTTAGATAAAGTGTGTTTCTTTACCATGTACATTTGTAACTTATAATCCGACGGTCACAATTTGTAGTGATATGACGGTTATCTCTCTCCTTTGTATTAACGACACTTGATCGGTGGCTTAACACCCGATTGGTCCATGATCTCTATTTAAAGAGCATGCAGGGTCATTTTTCTGGTAACCATTTATGAGAGAAACATATGTAACTTTTCTTTTTAAATTAATAAATTGCCTGAAGTGGTCGCGTTGGCTCAGGTCGTGGATTGTTTCCCTCTTTGAGGGTTTTAACCACATGTTTATACTGGTGTACTGATTTTTGATCTGTTTGTGAGAGGTGACCTTTGATTCTTGATCTAAGGAACTTACCCTGTAAATTCCTACATGGTATCAGAGCTATTTTGAGGGTTGCATCCGTTGTTGATCAAAATGCAAAGCCGGTTTGACTACATGTGAATGTCGTTTTGTAGATCTACTATTTCTGAACATTTTTGGGCTTGGAGAACTGCTCTTTTGTGTCGGGAGCATCTTTTAAAGTGATGAACGCCTTTCGTTTCATGAGAAAAGGTTTCTGGCTGCCCATGTTTTGATATTTTAGATGTGGAGGTATAAAGCATTTGTTTTACAGTTATATTTGTTAATAGTTCTGCTTATTTCTGTTCCCTCTGTTTATTTTCATTTTTTAGGTTTTATTTATTTGTTGGATCTATACCTTCTTCTCTAGATATGCTCTTTGATGTGTGCTGCGTGCGATCTCGGCAAATCAGAAACAGGAAAAGGGATGTTTTTTTGCTATGTATGCTCTTTCCCCGCGTCTTTGTGCAATCTTGAGAAACCAGAAATAGTGAAAAAAATGGTAGTTGCCGGTAAGGCTAACTGAAAATATAACATTATGCCATAAGGCTTGAATTTTGTTTTTTTTTGTCGGCTTTTGTGTTTTTTTGTTCAGGAAAAGGCACGCAAACGGATTATAAAAAAAAACCCTTCCTCCTTTCAAACAATAACAAAATCCTTTTACTATCTCACTTAGTGAGGAGTTAGTTTATGAGAATAGAGGTCTTGGGTTCAAATCTCTTTCTCAAACTTCTTTTTGTAAAAAAAAATTGTTAAAGGGGCGGGATTTTTTTTTTAAAGTTGAACTTCATCACCAAATTTCAAACCGTTCCCGTAACTATTCAGCATCTACAACTAAGTTTTTTTAAAAGGCATAACTTCTTCATCCGGAAGTTGTTTCTCGAGCCATTTTTTTTAATAGCCTAATTTTTCGAGATCTTTCCATTGAAGTAGTTATTTTCAGCTTTTACTAAGCTTCATTTTTTTTTAAATGGAAAATGCATGCCTGATTATTCTTAACAGCACCAATTATTTCCAATGGCTACCTCACATGGTAGATATACTTAGAAGTAAAGGGCTTTATAGAATAGCCACAGGTCAAAAAGTTAAACCTTCTGATGATGATAAAGTTCCTAAATGGGAAAATAAACAAGATCAAGCACGAG
Organism: Pinus albicaulis; assembly: GCA_034641835.2. Taxonomy (NCBI): domain Eukaryota; kingdom Viridiplantae; phylum Streptophyta; class Pinopsida; order Pinales; family Pinaceae; genus Pinus; species Pinus albicaulis. Next base: position 582,671,941 of record CM076577.1, read on the forward strand.
GGTTGATAGGAATGTCCATTGCTCAAGATCTTCGATTTCACATCCTTGACATTGACACCCCTGATAAAGCCCTGGAAAAGCTAAATACTGTTTTTGGAATTCAAAATCAAATCAGGGCCCACCAGCTTGAAAATGAGTTGCTTACTTTGGACCCCAATAATTTCTCCTCTATTGAAGATTTTTTGTCCAAATTCAAGACCCTTGGACTTCTTTTAGAAGGGTGTAAGGTCAAAAAGGAAGATGGTAGTCGCTGTACTTGAGCAAATCGTGCTCGTTGGCATAAGACCGTTCTCCTTAAAAGTACTAAAAGTATTCGAAGAAAATGTGACAAATATCACCTTTGTAAGGATATATGAAAAGCTCTATATAGGTGTTAAAAGACCTACCTTATGTCCAGTGCTTGTTTGAAGTTGTTGTTGTCCTTCGCGCGCTTGAAGGAGTTTCGTTCGTAAACCTGCAGTCACAAACAAGCAAAGTATTACATAGCACCTGTATAGACATCATCATAAACCATGCTTATCATAGTGATCAAGGAATCTATGAAATAAACCATTAAAAAACAGCTTATTGAGAAAAATGAGTATATTTGTATTAATTTCAAAAGAAGGAAAACCTTACAACCTGAGCCTTGATGTTGCACAGGCCTTCCCGGGGTCCGAAGCAGGAGTCTCCTCTACTTTGATAAACTCTACACTCTTTCAATCAAGACAAATAGAGGTACGTAATCTCTCCTCACAAAAGTCTTGTTTAACTGAGTCTGAATCTCAACAGCACTTATCTTCAAATATTCTAAAGCTTCAACTCCCTTTGAGGCTACCCAATGCCTATTTTTATAATGGAAAAGAGGAGGTTTTTCTGTTCTAAATATGAAGGGATAGAATCCTCTTTCAAAGGGATAAGCTCCTCACATCAAGGGGTTAGCTCCATAAGGTAAGGGATACATGTACCTTATCAAAGCGTACCTATTCCTGAAAATTCTTGTCTAGAATATTCTAGAATTAATCTCAAATCAACTTTTTAAATTTACTTTCTCGCCTTTTTTAGTTTTACAGGAGTCTGCACCTATAACACATAGAAAGTGCGGTTCTAGTCTGCAGGATAGATGAACATTAGATGTGGGCCCGCAGGCAATGTATAGAGAAAGTGCGATACCAAAGTTTAGGAGATTTTTAGGAACTTTTCTCTGATTTTCAAGGCTTGATATGAAGAACTGATATGTTAGACTTGCAAAAGGAGGAAGTATGAGTTATAGTGAGCTCATACTCATAGCAGAATGTCAGGATGAAAATTTTTAGTGTAACAGATTGCCCGCTAAAGTGCAAAGTCTGGAATAGATGATACTGAAGTCTGTCATATATGAAGAGTGTAGTACTTTATCATTTCAAGGATCATCTCAGGAAACCCCAGCCGGAACCCGTAAAAACATCACAAAATATATATAATCATATTATCGCCGTAGGTAAAGTATCTTTACACGAACAAACTAACGTTACAAACTAACTTAAATTGTTCTGAATATGTGAATGTGATTTTTAATTAATACTCGCTATACATGTAGACACGCAAAGATGATCACAAATGATTCGTTTATATAAAACAGCTCATCGTATGAATGATAACAAAATTATGAGTTCGGATGGCAGAAACTAGATCCAAAATCTTGATTCTCGAACTATACGATTCTATCCATTTTGTAACAAACAAGAAGTTTAACAAAAAAACCACTGATTACCAAAATAATAATGTGCACACACAAGTGTGAGAGTAACCACCAGTAATTTCAATGGCTCTCAAAGTACCCAATACAATCCATGAAATGTGAATGAATGAGCTGAAGTCGAACATTTCATGGAATCATTCGATCGAAGCTCAATGATGTAACCTGTCGTCGAAAGCTAGAAACCTGCCATTAAGGCATGCAGATTCCAAGCAACTGACGATTTCTAGATCAAATTTCTAGATAATGAGTTGTCGTCGATAGAAAGCGATCTATCATAGGCAAGCCCACAACACAAAATCATAGATCAAGTTTTGGAAATATATTGGCAAGGACTGACTTGGGGATGGTCAAAATGGATGACAAATACTTTGAAGATGAATGGTTTATTTGAACTGCCCTCTTGAACACATAACGAAACTGCAGATGGCTTGGTAACATTTGACCCAAAGCAAATACCCAGAAACCGGCTGAAGACTTTCAATGTGGTTTGCTTAATTGTTAGGCAAGGGATTTCCCAACCCAGGTAAATGAAAGTGTCGTGTTCAAGAGTGGTTGACTGGATTTTCGAAAAATCAAAATACAACAAACACGCCCATTTTTCTCTCTTTTCCCCCACCATTTCGGTAAGTACCTTCATTTTTGATGTTTAGAGGAGTGACAACATTTGCTTGTTTATAAGCTCATCCTTCAGATGAGTCCAACTTAGTTTAAAATTTAACTTAAGAAGGAGTGGTCCACTCGTTTTTAAAAATTGAAATGTGTCCTTTAACAAGTGTACCTTCCTTTTAACGAGTCCTCAAAGATAGAAAACTCGATATTTTCCACCTTTTAGAGCTCTTAATAAAAAACTTAAAGGCTAAAAAACTCCATGGGTGTAATTTTTCTAAATTTAGTCTTGAGTTCAAAAAGGATAAAGGCATGCGGGAGAAAATCATACACCGACTAGTCAACGTGATATCTTTTCTTTAAATAGTCCATTTCAAATCTTTTCATAAGTAAAAACTTTGAGTATCGAAGGGATGATCATTCATTTACTTTAACGAGTTCGAATAATCAAGTGCTCGGCAATATTTTCATGTTTAGAGAGTCTGAAAAGGGCTTAAAAGAGGACTCCAATGTTTCGATTTTTTGTAAATTTTTGAAAGAGTCCGAAAAAGTGATAAAAGTATGCTCTTTGTTGAAAAATGATCAGTTTTCCTGAAAAAATCCAATTTCTGCACAAAAACTTGAAACATTACACATACCTGTTTAAGATAAGTAAAAATGCTTTCAAAAATACCCTTTTTAAAGTGAAAAATAAACAAATTAAAAATTCATCTATTCGAAAAAACTTATAAAAAAGACTTTTTCAATTTCATTATTACTGTTCAGTTTCAGAGTGAAAAGTAAAAAGCTTTTGGGTAAGAAAGTTCCTGTGAATATTCTGGAAAATTTGTCCGGCGAAATCGAGAACCGTCAGTCCCGGGTAATCCACGACCTCTCAATCTTGTATTTCATCTGTTTACAATTCAATTTTAGGCTTTAGATTTTATTTTTAGGGAAAAATATGGTTTAAAAATTCGCTCGCGGGGGTCCGCAGGTAAGACACATGGGACCTGCGGACCCCGACTTTTTTCTATATAGAAAAAAGTCATGGGTCTGCACTCATCACACAGAGTGCGTGCGTTTCTACGCACTGTGTATAAAGGCTAAGTGCGGACCCCGCGCGTTTAAAATTAAAACTCATATTTCTCATTTTCCGCCCAAAATTTTCCAAATTAGATTGTTCTAACTTGTGTTTCTATTCATTACAGGAGTACCAAGATGTTGATTTGGAGAGAACGCGAACATGAGGACGTGGATGACGCCGCAATGCTCCATTTTCCCACAATGCAAGCATTGAAGGCATGCGGTATATATAAATTATGGGCCATCCAAGGCATGAGGGCACAGGTAGACCTCCTGACATGGCTGGTAAACAGGTGGAACGTGCAGGACCAGTGTTTCATCATTGGTGGCCACCGACTCGAAATTGAGCTGGAGGATATTTATTTTCTGACTGGTTTTTCCAAAAGGGGCGAACAAGTTTCTCTGTTTGGGACTAGACCAGGTGGCCAGTCTGTCGCTAGTCTTCAACTGGAATTCTGTAATGATCAGGAAAACCCTAGGGACAAACGGATTGACATAAGAAACATCATCCGTCCCGAGTTGAAATTTATTGCATTTACTGTTACCAGACTGTGTGGGAGTGTTGTGCTACATGTGGCTACTGGTTCCCAAATGCGTATTGTTGTGGACTGTTTTCGCGGCACCATTTTCAACTGGTGCGAAGCTATATTGGCCAATATAAAAGGCCAATTGACTAGAGCGAAGAATGGTAAACTCAACAACTTTGGATATGGATCCATCGTCATTACCTTTGCTCTAGAGAGGATCCCCATGCTAGCTCTGCAGAGTATTTCTATTGATGCCGGTTGACTTCAAGAACCTAGGATGACTCGTTGGGTCGCACTAATGGCCCGGCACAGTATTGAGGGCTCTGAAATTGTTCGATTTCCTCCTTCATATTTTCGTTGGCTGGATCGCCAAATTTCTACCATAGAGGACTTTCCATACGTCGGGATAGATTTCCACGGCGACCGAGAGATGACTCTCCCAGCCAGGGAACAATGGGATGAATCAGGTAAAATCATTTTCAACAATTTCTAAGTTCTAATTTTTTTATTTTTTTATCGTCTTTGAAACTAATAACCAAAAGTTTTAAATGCATATGTGGGCCCACGGCGACCAGCCCATCTCCAACCTTATGACAGAAAACAACCAGCTGCAGTTGCACCAGCCCCAGCCCCAGCAGGCCAATCAGCGGAAATCTTGTCTGAATTAGAGCATCACCTAGAGCGCCTGACTCTAGATATTCCAGAGACGGACATAGATGAGATTCCTCTCAGACTCCAGAGATACGTGATTGGTGTTCCAGGACCTTTTAGGAGGTTCCTATGTAGGGTGGCCCGAGCAGTGGTCTCTTATCGTGATCACCATCAGTGATGGGATGATCGTTTGTAGACTCATATTTTGAATTTTGTGTTATCATTCTACCGATCATAAGGTGTTTCCAACCTATGATTGAAGACGATGTATATTTTTTGAAAACTCTCCTATACTATGATATATCACTATTTATCGGCTATCTGTGTACATGTTATGAATGTTGTTTGTTTTACTGTTTTGATTATTGCAAATGTCGATTTATCATACTAGAAGCAACTGCATCTGCTAATGTATTTAAATTTCTTGGAATATGTTGATATTCAATGTAATCAAATTCACGTTCCAAGAGATGAACTCTTAAAAATAACCGTAATAACACTGGATTTCTAATGGTATAAACTCTGTTTAATTGTAATACAACAAGTTCAGAATCCAACCTAACAATCAAACTCTGAATTCCAAATGATATGGATTCAGACAATAACTCAATCACTGCACTATACTCGGCAATGTTATTCGTTGTTTGACCAAGGCTTACCCCATGCATGGAAACTAACTCGTCAGAGGGTGAATAAATAACCCAAGTTGCGGAAGAAATGTTCCGTGTACTACGGCAAGCACCATCAACAAAACCAATGTAGGTTTGAAGAGACGTCGACATCTGCAATATCAGGAGTAAAACTCAGATAAGCAGGAATAGTGATAAAAACTAGACACACTTTTTCTAATCTAAGACACACCAGCAGTAAGGAAATCTAATCTAATAAAAAATCTCCACACCAAGTTTTAAGCATAATATCGCTTTAGATAAAGCCCATTTCTGGGTTTATCCAAAGGGACACCGTCAAAATCTATCAACTCATAGGCCCCTTTTGCTAACTTTCGTTTGACAATGAAATTACCATGCCACATAGGCACGAATTTCCCAGCCCCTAGTTTATCGTTGGCTTGATCATAAAGTAAGACTAGGTCTCCTTCTGAAAAATTTCGAGGGGTCACACTTCTATAATACTGAGCTTTAATTCATTTAACATGAGCTTCATTTGCTATTGCAGCATTTAGTCAATTCTCATCTAGTTGAGCCAAGTACAAGAAACGTTTCTCCTCTTCAGACGTAGCTGGGAGTAATTCTATGGCTAATTTTAGTGACAGAATTTCGCATTCAATCGGCAACACAACTTCCAAACCGTAAACGAGTTGAAAGGGAGTGAAACCAGTTGATGTTTTTACCGAGGTTCGATATGCCCAAAGTGCTGAAAATAACATGGAATGCCAATTCGTCTTGTGAATACCAATAATGTGTTTGATCATGGTGACTAAAAATTTATTGATGGCTTCAACCAGACCATTGGCTTGTGGATAATACGGAGTGGAACTATCGTGACGCAAGCCAAGTTGATCTGTCAGTTCAGTCATCATGACATTCGGAAAATGACTTCCATGATCTGTAATAATGGCTTGAGGAACACCGAACCTAGCAATTATGTGATTAAATACGAAAGTTGTAGCAGTCTTGCCGTCAGCCGAAAATGTAGGCATCGCCTCGGCCCACTTAGTAAAATAATCTACTGCTAAGATAATATATGCATGCCCCCCGGTCGAGTGAGGGTTACATAAAATAAAATTGATACCCCATTTCGCGAAAGGACCAACAGCAATTATAGGGCGAAGAGGAGCGGGTGGCGCGCGCATTTTACGATCAAAAAGTTGACAATTATGGAATTTCCGGACGGCATAAATACAATCTTTGAATAATGATGGCCAGAAATAACCAGCGCGCAATATCTTTTGGGCAGTGGCATACCCAGACATATGACCGCCACATTCTCCAGAATGGCAATCATTTAAAACCTTTTCAGCTTCATCATGAGTAAGACAGCGTCGGAAAACTGAATCCGCTCCACGGCGATAAAGTGTATCACCAATAATATTATACTGTTGGGACTGGAAGCGTATTTTCCGTCGTTGAGATCGTGAAATTTCAGGCCGAAAAGATTGGGTTTGGAGATAAACGATAATATCTCCATACCATGGATCAACAGTACTGATAAGAAACGAAGATTCGTCCGCAATTGACTCTTCTGCCACTGTTTCAGTATCAGTAGAGGGGAAATCACACATAAGTTCCGCAAAAACCAAATATTTATTTGCCTTGGATTTTTCAAATTCCAATTCAAATTCCTGGAGGATGACTATCCATTTGGAATACTTGCCCCCTAGCAATTGTTTGGTCAAAATGTACATCATAGGGTTACAGTTAGAAATAACTGTGGTTTTGCGTAACAAAATGTAATGTCTAAATATTTGGACAACTTGTACAGCTGCCAAGGCCAATTTCTCCACATGTGTGTATTTGATCTCAGTCGGATGCAGATTTCGACTAAGATAGTAAATCACATGTTCATTGTGAGATTCATCTTCCTGAACCAATACCATCCCAATAGTGGAATGAGAAGCGGCAAGGTACAAAAAGTAATCCTGATTGTAATTGGGAGGATGCAATAACGGTGCATGGGTCAACGCGTGTTTAAGTGCATCAAAAGATCGATCAGCGATCTCGTCCCAAAAGAATGGAATGTTCTGTTTCAACAATCAGGTAAAACCCTTTGTAAGCTCGGCATAGTTAGGAATGAATCGACGTAAAAAGTTTGCTTTCCCCTGCAAACTTTGGAGTTGGCGCAAAGCCGAAGGAGGAGGAAATTTGACAATAGCTTCGACCTTCGATGGATCGACGCTAATGCCTGCTTTTGAAACAACAAATCCCAGTAAACAACCCGATTCTACACAGAAAACACATTTGTGTGGATTCAGCCTAATTTGATAATGCCGACATCTCATAAAGATAGCCCGTAAGTGAGTGAGATGATCGGCCCTATGTGATGAATGAGCAGGTAAATCATCGAGATAAGGATGCACAATGTGTTTAATGTCATGAAATGCGTAGGACATTGCCCGTTGAAAATTTGCTCCAGCGTTATTTAATCCAAAAGGCAGTTTGCAATAAGCAAACGTCCCCCATGGACAAATAAAAGTTGTTTTCGGTTGATCAGTAGGGAGTATGTTTATTTGATTGTAGCCCGAAAATCCATCCATAAAAGAAAACATTTCACTGCCAGCACAATCATCAATTATTTGATCGATATAGGGGGTTGGATAATTGTCCTTAGGACAAGCTCGATTAATATCCCTATAATCGATACATACTCTTATTGTTCCTTATTTTTTAGTTACAGGAACAATATTCGATACCCAATCCGTTAAGGGGATTGGATAAATGAATCCTGCACGAAGTAATTTTTCAACTTCTGCTTTGATAGCAGTAGCTTTTCTAGGATGAATTTGACGTAAACGTTGACGAACAGGTTTAGCATCTGGGTAAGTCTTAATTTCATGTACAACGATTGACAAATCAATTCTTGGCATTTCTTCATAGGACCAGGCAAACACATCACAGAATTCTTGAAATAGGGCTTTATAAGCTTTAATTTCATCTTCAGTATAGCAAGCACCTATATGAATGTTTTCAATTATTCCTGGTTTTACTGAAATGTCAATAGGAACCGTTCGAGATATGTTTTCCAAATTTAACTCAGAATCAGGATTTTGCAAAGGATTTTGTGGTTCTTTAACATATTCAGCAGTAAAAATTGAAGCGAAATCATCTTCAAAATGATCTAGCTCAGGTAAAAACGAAGATCGGTGATGCAGATCTTCCCATGGCAAATCGTCAACAGACAAAAACTCACAAATTTGCTCATCAGTATGAACAAGTTCAGGAAATGTCGTTGTGATTGAACTAGATATAGAAAGTGATTCCTCATGGATCCCATTCATTGGATCAGCTTCGGTTGAAGAGGGGTTGGAAAGTGACTGTACAACCTGATATGCAATTTCAAATGGACTCAAAGGCATCATGCCATCAAATGAATCTAACTCGGAGTCGGAAGGTACGATCCAAGGATCATCAAATGTAACAGTGTATGACGAAATCATGTGAATATTTGCAATATAAGGCGATACATTAGGAGGAGGAAAGGAAAAATTTCCTAGTAAACCAGAATATTTAATCAATCCTACTCCAACATCCTTATAAGGGATAGTCGTTTTACCAACGTGCTGGATTGTTTCTGTAGAGGCTGGGTCGGAGGAGAAATAAGTTAACTGATATGTTGTAACGATCTTTCCTTGATATGGAAATTTTATGAGTCGAAAGACCGAAGAAACAACAGCAGTCATAGCATAAGACCAACTGCGACCTAGGAGAAGGTTGTAATATAGAGGGGCATCAACCACTTCCACATCTAGATTTACTATTTTACCTTCGACCCCTATGGGTAAATCCTGCAAAATAACAAAAGGTTGAAAACCTTGACCATCAAAAGCTTTAAGAATCGTCGGAGATTGGTTAAGTGTAGGAGAACCAAGTGATTTCCAACACTGAATCGACATAATACATGTTGAAGCTCCCTCATCAATCACAGTCTGAAAAATTGGTCTGTTTTTTACTACACTGGAATCTAGAAAGCCATTTGATGAGGTAGACGAGGTGTACTATTTTCTAAATCGAAGATTATAAGGTTAGAATCATGAATATCAACAGCTCCTATAGCAGACAAAAGAAATTTACATTGTGCTGGGCATGATTGCAGCACTTCCAAAGCCGACATTGATGAAGGAGAAATAGCTAAGTCTTCAACAATGTTGTAATTCTAAGCAGCTCTCGCATGTGGATTGAAAGCTGATTTACGAAGAACACCTTTAGCAGGCGGTTTGATTATTAATTCTGGATTTTGTTTCTCGATCTGTAGCGGACCAGAAACAGGAGGAGGTGTAGTTGATGCGTTTGCATTAGAAGATTCTGCTTCTTTACCATCAACAGGATTCTTACTACCGTAATCTTGTGATCGCGTCGCAACCCTTACATGAGACATCATCATAATAGGTTCTTCAAAATTAGTCGAGGTAGAACCAACCATTTTACTATCTTGAATTGGAAAAGGATCCTTCAAGACAGCAGGTTGTTGCGATCCTTTAACGAATTTCGTAACTTCGGCTCGATATGGACATTCTTTCGTGAAATGATCTTCTTCACAAATGAAACAAGGATAGCGAGGTTTACGTTTTTCGTCATTGGATTCATTTTTATCAGTTTTTTCCCTTTATTTTTACCACCGGATTTAGATTTGGTCGTAGATGTCTCTACGACGTGAATATCGGCAGAAAATTCGGGGGAAGATTCTCCTTTCGGGGAATCAGGTAAAGTTATAATAGGAGAAGAATTCTTTGAATATTTCTTCTTGCTTTTAGAATTGACCGTACCAATCATACCGTCAGCGACATGAGACCCTAAAGGAGCAGCAGCTATTTGACCTTGTTTTGGAAGGTCTGGGATTTTTTCATGTAAAGTACCCGACTGCGTATAAACGAGGTCAAGGTACTGAGCTTGAGAAATTACTTGCTCTTCAGTAACAACACCAGCCTTAGCTACATCTTCAGTAATCTTGGGTAACAATGATTTAACAAACCATTCCGCCAAAATTTGATCTGGAATATAAACTTTCACCAAACGTCTCCTACGTCACCATTCATGGATAAGATCAGAAATATACATAGACGTGGATTGTTTCAGCGAAGTTAATAATTCCGTGCCATTGTCGTATCTGACTGGCAACTGAAAATGAGTCAAGAAGGTAGTTGCTAACTGACTGAAGTTATGAAACGAGCCTCGTGGTAACTCAATGTACCATTTGGCTGCAAGATCAATAAGAGTTCTTTGGAAAAGACGTAAGCGAATCGAATCATCAATAATTGAATTAGATGCACACCAGAGGTGATAAGTCATGACGTGATTTGATGGATCCTCTCCTGACTTACCTTCGAATTTTGGTATATCACTGGGCAACTTATGTGGCATTGGCGGCCAGTTCTGATAATAAAAAATTGGATCATTTGTAAGGCGCATCAAATCAGGTAAATCTAAAGTTGCTATAAATGGTAATTGATGGTTAGGATCAGGAAAACCTTGAGTAGCCAAAGCAGTTCCAGGAGGTGGATACCCAGGATAGCTAGGAATCGGATTTGCATTAGGAATTGTGTAACCTCCCGGAAAACCAGGATTAATCGTACCAAACTGGGGTTGTTGATAAGTATAGCTAGGGTACAGTTGATACTGATAGTTTGGATTTTGTGTATAGGGACCGAATTGCGGCTGTCCTTGGTACGGTTGATACGTGAATTGCGGTTGACTTGTGACAATTGTACTTGTACCGGTTTGTCCTGCAGGTATCTGAACCGAAGTCTGAACTGAAGGTCCTGACTGAGGTACAGAGACTTGAGGGATTTGCACGGATGCAGGGATAGCCGAACTCGGGGTTACTGATACTCCAGAAACAGGTGTTGCAGGTTGGACAGTCATTGCAGCTGTTGCAACAGTTTGAGGCGGAGTCTGAGGTGAACTAGGCCCAGCCTGCTGAACAGTACTAGGTACAGGAGTTTGAATAGTTGGCTGGACAGGTTGCTGGGTTGGACCAGAAATTAAAGGTTTTCCAGGCTAATAAGGCAACTGCACATTAGGCTGCATAGGCTGTTGATATTGGGATGGATCCCACACCATCATTCCGGGGTATTGTCCCGCAGAAGGTTGAACATAAGGACCATAACCTGGTTGAACGTAGGGTTGATAATTAAGAGGTAAATTTCCGACTCCTTGAATAGATGATTGACCAGAAGGCTATTGGTAACCTTGAATTGGGTACTGACCTTGAGGTTGATAACCCTGAGGTGCGTACTGAAGCTGGGGTTGATAAGGACCCTGAGGAGCATATTGATTTTGGGGTTGACCTTGAGGTATGTACTATCCTGAAGGTTGATACCCTTGAGGTATATACTTTCCTTGGGGTTGTCCCCCAAAATAATATGATTCCACAGTTTGTCCTGGGAAAAAGCTACCTTGAGGTTGTGCCCCGGGTGGTAACTGACTACCTTGAGGTTGCCCTCCAGGTGGTAACTGACTACCTGAAGGTTGCCCCCCAGGCGGTAACTGACTACCCTGAGGTTGCCCCCCAGGCGGTAACGGATTTCCTTGAGGTTTCCCCCCGGGCGTTAACTGACTACCTTGTGGTTGAGGATTGGGAACATTACCAGACATCATAAAAATTTGCTCTGCATTCGACGTTTCAATTTTAAGACCATTAAGACCATATGATAACATGTTTTCAATGGGTTGAGGAACTGCTCCTGAGAAAGTACCAGATAGAGCCTGGTATCCCGAAGGAACAGAAGGACCACCGTGTAAAAATGATTTCGGATTCTGGGAAAACATGGATGACTCTCCTGCCATAATGGATGGCGGATAGTAACCTCTGGGTGTAGGATGAAATGGAACTCGAGGTGGATGAAAAGAAAGACCCGGATTTTCTAAAAAATTTGTTAAGGATAGATACCAAGCACTAGTTCGAATAGGGCTGTAGAAAATAGATTCACGCTCCCTAAGATTTAAAGATTGAGGGGAGTCGGGAAGAGATATATCTTTGTCTGGATTAGTAAGTTCTTCAATAGAAATAAGACCAGCTGGAAGATCGTCAGTGACGATATTTCTTACCCTAGGTGAACCAAGATCGCTAGAAGTTGGTGAAATAAATCCTGAGGATGTTTCCAAAACAGAGGGTTCAGTTTCAGGTTCAGAGATTTCAGGTTCATCAACTAGTTCATTGGAAGGAGAAATATAACCAGTAACTTCAGAAACTGAAATCGGCTCTTGAATGTATTCTGTTGTAGGTGTTTGATAATCAGGATGAATTTCAATGGATGAAGTTCCAATTTCTGTTGATCTAATCCTACTGCTGCTAGATGATACCAAAGCACATAGCCCTTCAAGTTGACTTGGTGTATATTCAGGGGGTTTCCCTTGTAGTCTCCGGGATTGTCTTGGCAAGTCCGCCACGATTAAAAAATTAATTAACCACACACAAACAAAGAAAATTTCAATGAAAACACCTAAAGTCTCTAAGAAACAAACACTTGAATCATACACTTAAAAAAAATCTAAGAGTTCAAACCACACACAAACAGTAACTTTTCGTACTAAAAACACTAGTTGGTGATGAAATCCAACTTAGTAGAAATTTAATACGAAAAGGGCGGTTGGAACAGTTACCCCGACAACCTGCTTAATGAAACAGACCGGTGCAAGTTTCTCCACTATACCATCTCGAGTGAAGATAACCCTCCGGAGAGTCCAAGTGAGTCTAGCTGACGTCTGTTCCAGGTACAGTGGGATCTTCCCTCCACCGTCACCTTAGGAAAGAATCCTAAATATTATGGCCTCTAAGGTTACCAACTGAAACAAATATACCTGGGGGAACAGTCTACGATCCGACACACACGCAAGGGCAAAGTAACAAAGCTCAATCCCCTTGAAGGCTCCTTGAAATAATCCAAGGTTTACCGACAAGTGACCCCAGGCTCCTCGACAATGGTCTATCCGAGGTTTACCGTTGTTAATACGTGTATATCTTCTATCATTCCCAATGAGGAAGGATTGATTACCTCACTGGTTCAGATATGATCTCGTGCTTGACTCCTTTAGGAGGAGCTTCCCAGAGCATAGATGCAACAATTGGAATTTCTTCCTACCGCAAGATTTGTCTACTTGTTTGTTTTTACTACCTTGGAGAGTTAATTACTCCCTACTCCAAGATACTAGCCTAAGCTATGTTGGTGATAAGAGCCCTAGAAAATAAAAGATTGCTAGATGAATTTTAATTAAGCGTTACTTTTAAGAGTTGTTTCTTAAGTCAATGGGTGCGGAAATGAAACTTTGGTGGTGTGAAGACTCGACTTCCAAAAACACTAAAAATGCACCTAAGAATGATAATCAATTCTTTTTCTCTCAATGAACTTTTATCTAAAGAAAGAGTTGGAGAATGAAATCCTTTTAATAAACAAATCTTCCTTTAAAAATAAAGAATGATTGAAAGAAAATATTTTTTGTCTTTTCTAATAAATGATTGAAGCTCATAACGAAATCCTTTTTCTTTCAAAACTTGTAACTACGAAAAAAAAATTCCTTCAAAAGAGATCTAAAAATTTCTAAAAAGCACTCAAAACTACAAAACTAATTTTGAGATCTACTAATTTGCACTCAAAACTAGAAAACTAATCTTGAAATCTAAAAAAAAAAATTAAACAATCTAAATGAATAAAAGCTTTAAGATTTTTTTTTGAAGAATGCTTTACTTAGTTGTTCAGCAAACTAAGGATCTATTCGTCCAGAATAACAAACAGATCAAAAACACTCAATTATGTTTTATAAAAATGAAATTCAAAAACCAATAACAAAGTTCTTTTTCGAAGATTTGCAAAGAAACAAGTAGCTCTATTTCTCAATAAAGGATGATTTCACAAGAAGGTCAGATCAGCAAAAAGACAAGAAAACCGATGTAATCTGAGGTATTTCAAAATGTTAAATGCTTCAAATCGCTACAAAGACCAAGTGAAATGCAATCCAAAATGCAAAGTCTTCTAGAAAATCATCAAAACATCAATACTATTGGAATTCATTCATAGAAAGTTTTTGACAGAAAGAGTAATCAATCTAGGCAGACATCAAAAATACTAAATCAAAATAAAGATAAACTAAAAAAAGAAATTTAGAGTTTTTCTAAAATTTAAACAGGGTCCGCAGGCTGCCAGAAGTACCAGGTGCGGTACCGCATTGTTTACTAAAAGAAGATGCGAAACTTCCCGCACTGTCAAAAGAAGACAGATTGCGGTCCCAGAAAAAATTAAAGAAAAACACTAAAGATTTGAAAATTTTCTAAAACAGAGAAAACCTACTCTACCCAGGCAGATTTCTATCAATCAAAAACTAAGAAAAATGTTTCCTCGAATCAAAATAAAAGAGAACCAAAAACACAACAAGTTCTTCCCCAGTGGAGTCGCCAATTTGTTGTACGGATAAATCGTTCTTGCGGACAAGACCGATCTCCCTAGTACTAAAAGTATCTAGCAACAAACAGCCAAATAGACTAATCTTTCTCTAAGCATATACGATATATGAAAAGCTCTATACAGGTGTTGAAAGACCTACCTTATGTTCAGTGCTTGTTGTAAGTTGTTGTTATCCTTCGCACGCTTGAAGGAGTTTCGCTTGTAAACCTGCAGTCACAAACAAGAAAAGTATTACATAGCACCTGTATAGACATCATCATAAATCATGCTTATCATAGTGATCAAGAAATCTATGAAATAAACCATTAACAAACAGCTTATTGAGAAAAAATGAGTATATTTGTATTAATTTCAAAAGAAGGAAAACCTTACAACCTGAGCCTTGATGTTGCACAGGCCTTCTCGAGGTCCGAAGCAGGAGTCTCCTCTACTTTGACAAGCTCTACACTCTTTCAATCAAGACAAATAGAGGTACGTAATCTCTCCTCACAAAAGTCTTGTTTAACTGAGTCTGAATCTCAACAGCACTTATCTTCAAATATTCTAAAGCTTCCACTCCCTTTGAGGCTACCCAATGCCTCTTTTTATAATGGAAAAGATGAGCTTTTTCTGTTCCAAATATGAAGGGATAGAATCCTCTTTCAAAGGGATAAGCTCCTCACATCAAGGGGTTAGCTCCATAAGTTAAGGGATACTTGTACCTTATCAAAGCGTACCTATTCCTGAAAATTCTCGTCTAGAATCTTCTAGAATAAATCTCAAATCAACTTTTTAACTTTACTTTCTCGCCTTTTTTTAGTTTTACAGGAGTCCGCACCTATAACACATAGAAAGTGCGGTTCTGGTCCGCAGGATAGCTGAACATTAGGTGCGGGCCCACAGGAAATGTATAGAGAAAGTGCGATACCAAAGTTTAGGAGATTTTTAGGAACTTTTCTCTGATTTTCAAGGCTTGATATGAAGAACTGATATTTTAGACTTGCAAAAGGAGGAAGTATGAGTTATAATGAGCTCATACTCATAGCAAAATGTCAGGATGACAATTTTTAGTGTAACAGTAGCCTCATTTATTGCATTCTTGCTAAGCTTGGCCCTGCATACTCTGTATTTGTTTCCGCCTTCCATTACACTAGAGAAGCCATCATATCTTCAGGAACCACCTACAATAATCCCTCTTTTAATTCCTTTTTTGATTCTTTGATAAGAGAACAAGAAAAACTCTTACACCTTGGTCTTATCACTTCTGGAAATGCTTCTAAGAAAGGCTTAGCAGTGCAACAGCAATCATATCAAAAGAATCCCAAGAAGCAATATCCTAAAAAGTATGGTCCTAAACCAAACAAGGTTCCTAAGAAATTTCAGCTGCAAACTGAAAAAGCAAATCACCAAAATGATAAAGCAAATAAAAACAAAGGGAAGAAGACCGATAGACATTGCAATTTTTGTAATCGTGATGGCCATATAGATTCCAAATGTTTTAAGAAGATGGAAGCCTTAGAAGTAGCAATGAAGAATCACACCGTCAATTTGGAGCACTCTTCACCTTCGTCTTCAGGAATGACACTTTTTGCTTGTGTTTTTCAAGCATCAAGATCTGGTTATGCATTAAATGTATCTTCCTCTTCTCCTTCTCATGAGTGGCTCACTGATTATGGAGCTTCTTACCATATGGCCAAAAATAAAGCCATGTTTTCTTCTTTAAATGATTGTATCACCAAACATATTTATGTTTGTGATGATAGATCTCTTAGTGTTGTAGAATATAGAACCATTCATCTAAACAATGGCCAGTTTAATGATGTACTATGTGTTCCTACCTTGTCATGCAACCTTCTCTATGTTTATCAGATAACTCATTCATTTGAAGGGAAAATAGTAGAATTCTCACCTCATGATGTTGTAATCAAGGACCTCAAATATCCTCGACATATTTTAGCTACTGGAATTGTTGATGATTCCACAAGGTTGTATACTTTTGACAACTTTGGGTCATCCTGTCTTCCCTCTGTTTTTATTGCTCATAATGATGATGTGAGCAAACTTTGGCATGAGCGATTTGGTCCCTTAAACTACCACTCTCTTCAAACTCTATGTAAGGAAAATATGGTGACAGGCCTTCCTATGGTATCTTGCCGAGATGGTGTTTTCTCTGGATGTGTACTCGGAAAACATCATCGGGATAGTTTTGACAAACGTGCCTCTTGGCACGCTTCAACCCCTTTGCAGCTTGTGCACAGTGATTTATGTGTTCCACTTCCTATTGTTTCTTTCTCTGGTTGCAAGTACTTCTTAACTTTCATTGATTATTTTTCCAAACGCACTTGGGTATACTTCTTAAAACTCAAGAGTGAAGTTTTTAAAATGTTCTTGGCCTTGAAGGCCTTTGTTGAGAAGCAATCTGGACATCAAATTCTTAATTTAAGATCAGACAATGGAGGAGAATGTGTTAACAACAAATTTATCAACTTCTGCACTGAGCATGGCATTCAATTGCAACATAATGTTCCATATAATCCACAAAAAAATGGTGTAGCTGAAAGGAAGAATCGCACCTTAAAAGAAATGGCTAATTGTATGCTTCAATCTAAAGGACTTAGTCTCAATTTTTGGGCAGAAGCCATTAACTGTGCAAATTACATAGTAAATCGCACTCCTACTAAGGTTTCAAAGAATATAACTCCATAAGAAGCTTGGAGCTCAATCAAACCAGATGTAAGTCACTTTCGTGTGTTTGGAAGTGATGCTTGGGCCCATATTCCAAATGTGAAACATAAAGCCTTAGAACCTAAGAGTGAAAAATGCATTTTTGTTGGATATTCTGAAGATGTCAAAGGATATAGACTTCTTCAACCAAAATCCAAAAATATAATCATTAGAAGAGATGTAAAATTTGATGAAAATATATCGGCCTACAAGCCTAGTGCGGCGAGTGTGCCACCTTTGGCCTGCGAGCCTGATTCGGCATATGTGCCACCTCTCTCTCTCTCTTCTATTTTTAATAGCATTCCTTCTAGTTCATATGATGACAGCGAGGATGAAAATCATCCTCCACCTATTTAAATTGTTCCTTTTACTCCACCACTTCCAAGATGGTTCCGCTCTAGTCGGGATGCAACAGGATCTCTTGCAGGTGACCCTGTCGATCGATGACGTACACGTTCTTAGTTTTAAAGAGCTTCTTCCTTATTGGCTCAAGTTCCAGACAGTCCTGATCCAAAAACCTTTGAAGAAGCCTCAGGTCATCCAAATTGGGATGCGGCTATGAATGAATAATATTGGTCCTTATTGGCGAATGATACTTGGGATCTTGTTCCTCTTCCAAAAGGAAGAAAACTTGTCAGATGCAGATGGGTTTACAAAAAAAAAATTGGACCAGATGGACAAGTGGATAGACATAAAGCTCGTCTTGTCGCTAAAGTATTTTCACAAGTTGAAGGCATTGACTATACTGAAACCTTCTCCCCTGTTGCCAAAATGAATTATATCCACATTGTTCTTTCCCTTGCTACCTCCTTTAAATGGGAAGTTCATGAGATGGATGTTAAATCCGCCTTCTTACATGGAGATTTGCATGAAGAAATATACATGGAACAACCCCCTGGCTTTATCCAAAACTACTCTATCCTTTTTTGTCGCCTTAGGAAGTCTCTCTATGGTCTCAAACAAGCTCCTCGGGCTTGGTATGCCAAAATGGATAGATTTCTATTAGATAATGGCTTTTCTAGGTGTCATTCTGACAACACTGTCTACACCAAGAAAGTGGGTAAGTCCTTCACCATCCTTGTTCTTTATGTTGATGATCTTATCCTTACTGGTAGTGATCCAAACCATATAAACCATGTGAATTCTAGCCTCAAAAAGAAGTTTGAAATGACAAAATTAGGACACTTGCATTATTTCCTTGGTCTTCAAGTCTTACAATCCAAGGAAGGCATTACCCTCTCTCAGTCCAAGTATGCCTATGATATTCTACACCACTTTCACATGGAAGACTTTAAGCTAGCCCCTTCTCCCTTTCAATATGGAGTCAAGATTTCAGTTACTTGTACTACCCCTGAAGTTGATACTACCTTATATCGTCAACTTATTGGTAAACTTTTGTATCTAACCCATACCCGTCCTGACCTTTCCTTTGTCGTTGGTCTTGTCGCTTGGTTTATGCACCAACCTCATGAAAGTCACTGGAAAGCAGCTAAAAGAATACTTTGATATATTTGAGGTATAGTTCAATTCGGTATTCATTACAGTGCAAGAGCATTCTCCCCGTGTCCATGCATTCCACCTGGATTTTGGATTGGGTCATGGACCTCGATGATTGGAAGACTACCGGCAGGATATGTATTCAATCTTTGTTGAGGAACTATCACTTGGTCTTGTAAGAAACAAAGTGCCATCTCTCTTTCTTTGGCAGAAGCAGATTATCGTGGTTCTGTTGAAGCCAGTTAGGAAGCCATGTGGCTTCATCAGATCCTGTCTGAATTTGGTCTTCATCAGCAACATCCAACTACAATTTGGTGTGATAATCAGAGTGCCATTCAGCTATGTAAAGATCCAGTTCAGCATCAGCATATGAAACACATTGAACTCCACATACACTTCATCAGAAAGCTCATTCATGAACGTGTTCTTGAAGTGCAGTATTGTCCAACCAATGATCAAGTAGCCGATATCTTTACAAAGGATCTCACAGAAGCGAATTTTACCAAACTTCACTCCATGCTTGGAGTTCAGGAAATTTTTCATTAAGGGGGGATAGGCTCTAATGCCTCCTTCCTTCTCCTATTGTGTCACCTTTGTAAATCCTTCAATCCTATCCGAATTTGTTCTTAAGGGGGGATGTTAGGATATTTCGACACATAGGAAATAGGCTCCTTTTGTGTCACCTTTGTAAATCCTTCAATCCTATCCCAAGTTGTTCTTAAGGGGGGATGTTAGGATATTTCGACACATAGGAAATAGTTATTAATAGCTTAGTCTAGTGTAGAGTTAGGTAAATTGTGTTTCTTTACCATGTACATTTTTAACTTATAATCCGACGATCACGATTTGTAGTGATCCGACGGTTATCTCTCTCCTGGGTATTAATGACACTTGATCCGTGGCTTAACACCTAATTGGTCCATGATCTCTATTTAAAGAGCATGGAGGGTCATTTTTCTGGTAACCATTTATGAGAGAAACATACGTAACTTGTCTTTTTATATTAATAAATTTCCTGAAGTGGCCACGTTGGCTCAGGCCGTGAACTGTTTCCCTCTTTGAGGGTTTTAACCACGTGAATATACTGGTGTACTGATTTGTGATCTGTTTGTGAGCAGTGACCTTTGGTTCTTGATCTAAGGAACTTACCCTGTAAATTCCTACAGGATATTGGTCTTATGAATTACTATCTATGACTAGAATTTTGGAAGAAACTAGGTGAAATATATCTTGGTCAAAGAAAATATGTGATCAAGATATTACATAAATTTGGCATAATGGATAGCAAGCCAAAGAAAATACTTATGATTACCAATCTAAAGTAGCTGAGTTCGTCTTCTAGTCTGGTGGATCCTACTTGCTACAAATAGTTGATTGGCTCCTTAATGTATCTTGTGAATACTAGACTTGAAATATGTTTTGAAATAAATATCTTATAATTCAATTTTAGATGGAGCCAACACATGAACATTGAATAGCATCCAAACACATCCTAAGATATATGTGTGGAACCATGCATCATTGCCTTAGATATTTTGGTAATGAAATCCAACTTTTTGGATATGCAAATTTTGTATGGGGTGGTAGTGAGATAGATGGAAGAAGCATTACAAGTGGATGCTTTATTTTATTATATTCCATGATCTCATGGATGAGAAATAAGCATGACATTGTTGCTTTGAGTAGTGTCGAAGCCAAGTAAATTTTTGCAAGTGAAGTTTGCAAAGAAGTTGTTTGGCTTAAAATGTTCTATTAGTTTTATTTGAATGATGTAAAATTGTGTAGATGTTCTATGCTTGATGCAACTTTACTTTTCACTACAGTAATCACATAAAAAATCAAGTAAAATGTTGATAGAACATACCAGTGGAACTATAGAAGACAAACCAGAAACAGAAAAATGTGGTGGTGCATTATGGCGATCAACAAGATGCTTCAACCAGCAAAGTCTCTTTGGTCAGCCAACCCATCATGTGTCACAACAACCCTCAAAACAGCCACACGGTCAACTCAAATTAAACCCCAGAAAATTCAATGCAAAATAGCAGCACGCAATAGTAACAGCAGCACCAGTAGCAACAACAACAACAACAGCAGCAGCAGCAGCAAGTAAAAGTCAACGTAGCATGGTCTACGGTCAACCTTTGACCTCGGTTCTTGTGCCAAAATGTACAGACTTCAGAAATCGAAGTCTATGCCAAAAACCAGCTCCTTTGGACCATGCATTGACCAACGTCAACATTGGTCAAACTTGTGTGGAAACCCTAGCTGCAGCAGATTTCTCTTCGTCTTCTTTCCCACGTGTGAACCGAAACTACCTCCAAGGAGCTCGAACCAATCAGAAGAGGAGAGATGATGTGTAAGGATGAGATGAGTGAAATGTCCTCCAATGTTGACTCTATTTATATCAATCATTGAGGGTGTGTGACACATTTTCTAGGGGTGTAAAACCTTAAGGCCGACTTGCACATATTTTGAAAGTATTAAAAATAAATTCAAAATAAATGTTATGCTCATTGGATCAAGATGATCTTTAGATCAATCTTGCACCTCTCCAAAAGAGGAAACCAATAAAAATATTGGTGTCTTCATCTGAGCATCGCAACATGGAGTTTGGACCTAGTTGTCCAATTTTAACACTCCCTCTCAACTAGGGAGAACTCCATCCACCTGTGCAATCAAACATCGTGCGTCATCCCACCGTAACTTGCTTTGCTGGCCTCTTTATTTCAAAACAGAAGTGGGTCAGTCACAAATACATCATTCCCCGTTGACAGATTCAGCCTAGAGGTCTGAAACCTCTATAGGACTCACAAAGTGTCTCATACCAACCCGAAGTTGGTTTATACCTGACCCGAAGTCAGTTGGAGGTCTGAAACCTCACTAGGACTCAAGAGAGTCATATACTAACCCAAAGTTAGTTCACTGAGCTAAATTCATTTGGAGGTTTGAAACCTCACTTGGACTCAAGAGAGTCATATACTAATCTGAAGTTAGTTTCACTAACCTGAAGTCAGTTGGAGGTCCGAAACCTCTCTAGACTTGATCCCAGATAAGTGGTTGGACCGTGCCATTCTAGATAGAGAGTACGGAAAATTTTTATGTGTCCATCAATCTTTGCTACTAGTCTCTAGCTTTTCCCACCTCATTGGCCAAATGAGAGGTACTTCCCATGAGTCCGGAACTCAATAGGTAGGATGCATACGGGGCACAAATCATGAGAGGCGAACCAACTCAATCATCATAATGGTGGGGCAGAAGCACCACAAGGTTTGGCAAGCCTAGCCCCGTGTGTGCTTATAGCTCCGAGGAACTATCCCCAAGGCCCCCTCAGAGCTCCCAGAGCTTATCATCCAACAGGACCCTCAGAATAGGGTCATTCCACGATTCCAAGATTCTCACATAAGGTTAGGAACATGACCTTCCCCAAGGACATTGTGAGAATATCCGTGACCTGCTCATCAGTTCCTATATGATCGAGCCTTACGGCGCCTCGCTGTACCATATCCCGGTTAAAGTGGTATCAGCCATCAACACGCTTGGATTGTTTGTGGAACACAGGATTCTATGACAAACGAATCCCCCTCTGGTTATCATAAAGGATAACGGTGGCATCTAGCACATGCTCAAACATCTCACTAAAGAGATTTCACAACCAAGTGACTTCACAACATGTCATACATGTTATAATGTATTCGGCCTCAGCGGTGCTCAAGGCTACCAACTTCAATTTCCTGCGCGAAGTAGATCTACGTGTGAAGCAGCATCCAGATGTGCTCTTGCGATCCACAATATTTCCAGCCCAATCGGCATCAGTATATCCATGGAGTGTCATAATCCCAGCAGTGTATCTCAGCCCATGGTCTATCGTGCCCCAGAGATATCTCAAGAGTTTCTTGGCACCAACCCAGTGAATGTTGTGATCAACCATGTGTCGACTCAAAGTGTTCACTGCAAAACATACATCCAGACGGGTGTTCACTAAGAACATCAGGGCCCCTCCGAGTTGACAATGCTCAGTAGGATTTTCCGATACAGGCCCAGCAGCGCTGCCATTCAACTTCTTGAAGTTGAGCTCCATCGGTGTCAACACAGACTTACAGTCCACCATACCAAACCTTTCCAGAAGCTTCACAATGTATTTTCCTTGAGAAAGGGAAATCTCGCCAGGTCTCTGCCAGACCTCAAGGCCTAGGAAATAGTGCATCAGCCCTAGGTCCTTCATCTCGAACTCAGCAGTGAGCTCCCTCTTGAATGAGAGGGCCAACACCTGTCAGGAAGAGGTCATCCACATACAGCACCAGAATGAGAGGCTTCTCCCTGACAACCTTGAAGTAAAGGTTTGGATCAACATTACTACGAGTGAAGCCCAGATTCATCAGGTAGTTATCTATCCTCTTGTACCAAGCTTTGGGTGCTTGCTTAAGCCCATAAAGGGCTTTCTTAAACCTACAGACATGGGTGTCCCAATCCTGGACTTCGAACCCCAGAGGTTGCTCCACATATACCTCTTCCTTTATCGCACCATGCAGAAATTCGGACTTCACATCCATCTGATGGAGACTCCATCCTTGCATGGCAGTAAGGGCTATGATAGATCGAATGGTGGTATATCGGGCCACAGGTGAAAATATGTCATCATAGTCTATGCCTTCCTTTTGAGAGAAGCCATGGGCAACGAACCTTGCCTTGAACTTTTCAGCACTTCCAACAGATCCATGCTTGATCTTGTAGAGCCATTTCGAGGTGACAAATGCTTTATCCTTCGATCTTGGAACCACATCCCAGACATCATTCTTCATTATGGACTCATACTCTTCGTGCATAGCATCCTTCCAAACTTAATTCTTTACAGCTTCCTCAAAAGATCCAGGCTCAAATTGTACAATAGTACTCATGGCTACTAGATACCCATGGTATCTACTCGGCTTCTTGATTTCACGGAATGTCCCCCTTGGGGCCATATGTCCCTCAGCATTCTCGAGAGTGCCCCTGAGCCATGATGGTCTCTTCCCTAGTGAAGGAGTTGGATCAATCGGGTCCATCGGTCCTTCAACATCGGGCATCATCTCATCCTTTGGTTCTTCTTGATTTCTAGGCCTTGCTTCATGATCTTCCTCGGATCTCAGAAGATTGACTACTTTCCTCAGGGAAGCATCTTTGTCAAAAGTGACATCGTGGCATATCTCCACTTCCCTTTGATCAGGCACATAGACTCTATGGGCCTTCGAAGTTTCGTTGTAGCCCACAAACATTCCTTTCTTCCCAGAAACATCCAGCTTGCTCATTTTCTCTTTCGACACATGAAAATAAATAGGACATCCAAAAACTCTAAAATGTGAGATGTCAGGTTTCTTATCAGAGAAAACCTCTTCGGGAGTTTTAGAGTCGAGAGCGTAATGTGGGCATCAGTTTTGTATGTACACAGTAATGTTCGTAGCTTCTCCCCACAGAAACTTCGGTAGACCCTGGTCACATAGCATTGCACGGGCAGCTTCCACAATGGTCATGTTCTTTCGTTCAGCAACGCCATTTTGTTCAGGAGTATAGTCAGTTGTGGTTTCCCTCTTAATGCCATCTTCTTTGCAAAAGTTCTTGAACTCGTCTGTCTCATATTTAGTGCCATTATCGATCTGTCAGATAGCATCTCATATCATTTCTCCCAGTGGATTTCCTCCAACATGGTAGAGTGTATCAACTCTAAACCCAAACGCGATAGCTTCCTTGAAGTTCTTCGTCCACATGCGCACGTTTCCATTAGTGAATGCCACATTGAAACCTTTGTCTTCCATGGTCGATATAGACACAAGGTTCTTCTTAAAATTATGTACATAGAGTACATCCTGCAAGCGGAGGACTTGACCTTGAGACAAGTGGAGGGTCGCAGTCCCTGTCCCTTTCACGGGATATGTGGCATTATCTCCAAGGATAATTTCCAGATTAGTATCCTTCTCAACCATATCAGAGAGTGCTTCTTTGAACCCAGTGATGTGCCTTGAGGCACCACTATCTATCAACCAGACATCCATAGTGTCGGGTGGAGATGCAACAGAGAGGGAAGATACAAGAATGAATTCATTTCTTTTATCAACAACATTTGATTCCTCATACTTGGAATTTCTCGACCTTTTGAAATGTTTCTCATTTCCGTCGGAGGAAGCCTTCCTCTTTCCCTTGAAATTTTTGTTCCTTTGATTTCCATTCCTCCGGTTGTTGTTGTTGTCATCACCATCGTGAGAATCCTTCTTGAAAGGACATTCTCTAGCATAGTGACCTATCCTATGACAACTGAAACACTTGCCCTTATTTCCTTGGGCCCCTGCTTTTCCTTTGTTCTTTGGACCACCAAAGTTCTTCTTCCTAGAATGAGCAGCATAGGCGTCATTTCCTTCATTTCCATACTCCTTCATTCTAGTCTCTTCTTGAACGCATATCGATAGTACTTCGTCAAAGTCAGGTATCACATTATTATTTAGAATGGTAGTGTTGAACACATGCCATTCAGATGGGAGCCCTCCAAGTGCGGTGAGTACCATCTCTCGATCAGCTATTGTCTCCCCAATAGCCAGTAGATTGTTCCTGATCTCGATCAGCGTCAGAAAGTATGATTGGACAAACCCATCCCTGCCTTTCTTCAAATTCTTCAATTGATTCTTGAAGAATAGTACTTGATTTTCATTGTTGGCCTTGAACATGAGGACCAACTTATCATACATCTCTTTGGATGTGCCCAACTCAGAGATGTAGGCCACTAGACTCTTATGAATGGATTCCCTGATCATCAACTTTGCTTTGATCTCCCCCTTCCTGTACTTTTTTTTGGCAAGCAGTAGCAGTGGATGGAGGTTCTTGGATTTTACCCTGCACATAGTCCATGACATCTTGGTCTTCCAATTTAAGATCCAATATCATCTTCTAAGCATGGAATTCATCCTTCCCATTCAATTTGTCATCCTCATTGAAGCCATAGTTTATGGAACCCATTTCCTTCTTCGGTGATTGCTACAAATAGGGCTTGTCTTCACCTCAGCTCTGATTCCATGTAAAATTGTGTAGATGTTCTATGCTTGATGCAACTTTACTTTTCACTACAGCAATCAAATAAACAATCAAGTAAAATGCTGATAGAACATACCAGTGGATCTATATAAGACAAACCCAAAACAGAAAAATGTGGTGGTGTGTTACGGCGGTCAACAGGATGCTTCAACCAGCAAAGTATCCTTGTCCAGCGAACCCAGCATGTGTCACAAAAACCCTCAAAACAGCCACACGGTCAACTCAAACTCAACCCCAGAAAATTCAATGCTGCCCAGAAAAGTCAAGGCAAAACAGCAGCACACAGTAGCAACAGCAGCAACACCAACAGCAACAGTAGTAGCAATAGCAGCAACAGCAGCAGCAACAAGTAAAAGCCAACGCAGCACGGTCTATGGTCAACCTTTGACCTCGGTTCTTGTGCCAAAATTTACGAACTTCAGAAATCAAATTCTGTGCCAAAAATCATCTCCTTTGGACCATGCGTTGACCAAAGTCAACGCTGGTCAAACTTGCGTGGAAACCCTAACTGCAGCAGATTTCTCTTTGTCCTTATTTCCCACGTGTGACCCGAAATTTCCTCCAAGGAGCTCGAACCAATCAGAAGCGGAGAGATGATGTGTGAGGATGAGATGAGTGAAATGTCCTCCAACGTTGACTCTATTTGTATCAATCACTGAGGGTGTGTGACACATTTGTTGGGGGTGTAAAACCTTATGGCTGACCTGCACATATTTTGAAAGTATTAAAAATAAATTCAAAATAAATGTTCTTCTCATCGGATCAAGATGATCTTTAGATCAATCTTGCACCTCTCCGAAAGAGGAACCCAATAAAAATATCGGTGTCTTCATATGAGCATCACAACATGGAGTTTGGACCTAGTTTTCCAATTTTAATAAATGACCACTTAGCCATGCATATATACATTATGACAATGAAAGTTGTGTAATATTGATAGAGGAACCTATGTTTAATGCTAGGAAAAATCATGTAAATAATAAGTACCACTACATCATAAGTCTCATACGATATGGGGTCGTGAAGCTACATTATATTCTTACAGATGATCAATTAGTTGATATTCTCATAAGGCATTACCAAACAAGAAGCTTGAGTACTTATGAAGCAAGCTTGGTTTGTTCGATATATATTCCTTGATTGAGAGGGAGTGATGATGGATATTATATTATTTTCTTTATGTGTCATGTACTAGACCGTGACTAACAGTCGTAAGTCATAGTGAAGGCTATGAAGAAAGATTAGGGTACGATGATTGGATAAACATATGAGATTGGAACTTCTTGAGGATTATAAAATCCAAGATAGAAGTGAACTTATAAACCGAAACCCTTTGAGGATGAGGTAGGGCATCCAAGAGTAGTCAAAGAGGACTGATATTATTTGAGGATTTGGAATACAATATAAGATAGTCTTAAAAGGACATACCTAGTGAAAATCTAAATGGGGTATGTGCCTTTAGGGATAGTGTGGTATCTCACGTAAAACCTCCCAGCATTATGCTCTCATTTAAGTTTACTCCGCTGCCGAATATGCTACTGGATAAGTTGGATAAACTAATACATCCCGATCACGCTCACGAGAATCTGGACATGGATCTGGCTATGTGTCTAATTTGACTGGGTCAGAAACTACTGTGGCTGGATATGGATCATGAACTGGAACCGGGAAACCTACTTGTGCTCATGCCTATGCTGCTGGGTATCAATATCGATATGAAAGGGATGCTATGCCTGGATGGAATGTGCAAAAACTCTAAAATCTTGCTAGTTAAGGCCTTGTTGAAAATGTTGGTTGTAATATAGATTCTTAAAATATGGTTTATCGATCTGACTCTTCTTATGAGAATAATTCAATTTGAGATTCCTTGTACTTCATGACAAGATTATGAATACCTCCCTACTTTAGAGGGAGCATTGGAGAATGTAAGATTAGATTCGGTCTTCATAATGACCTTTGTAAACATGACATTGTATATTTTTTATATAAAAAGAGAAAAGGAATTTTTATTTATCAAAGCATGGGTTTCATGCTCAAGTCTAGGTCAAAGCATGTTCTTCAGGCTTCTAGGGCTTTCTAGGTCAATGAAGAATTTTTTTGTCATGTATTATAGTCCCATTTAGACTGCTTATAAAAAAAAAAAATTTATTTTTTTTAGTCAAGAAAGCTCATTTATCCTCCAAGACTGTTATGAAATCAGCTCCAAAAATAGAAGAAATGAGATATCAATGCCTTAGAAATCAGATACTTCAAGGGGGAAACCTCCTTTACATTACATAAATGAACAATTATTGGATGATACAAATGAAAAAACCTCCTTTATATATATAGGAGTCCATGCGGTCACAATATAATCCTAGCCGACCTAATAACAATAATGTAAGGGCACAATAATAACAATATTGGGGTTACAGGGGTACACCAATAACAATAATGGGGCTACACTAACAACAATAAGGGACTACACTAGTAATATAGGGACCTATCATGCCCCTCCCCTTCAAAAAATTGGTGTCCTCAATGCTTGAGTATCTCTGGATGCTTCTGTATAAAATTCTCATCCTCTCATGTAGAATCTTCGGTGGGTAAGTTCTTCCACTTGATGAAATACTCTAAAATTGATCGATTTTGTAGTTGTTGAGTTCTTGTTTCCATGATTGATTTAGGTTCCAATATGATTTTTTCCTTCCTCATCAAGTTATGGCAATATTGTTTGAACTGGAATTTTGTAACCTATCAACTTCTTTAAGCATGAAACATGGAAAACTGGATGCACTAGAGAAGAAGCAGGAAGCTTCAATTTGTATGCCATAGTACCAATATTTTGCAACACCTTGTAAGTACCATAGTAATTTGGCAATAGTTTATTATCCTTCTTAGCTTGCTTGAGGGACATTTTTTTGTATGGTTGTAGCCATAAAAATACCCAGTCTCCTACATCAAAACTTCTCTCGCTGCGATGTTGATCTGCCTATTGTTTCATTCGATTTTGTGCCAAAATTAGGTTATCCTTTAAGAGTTGGAGAACTTGTTGTTGATGCTCGATGTGATCTTCCATTTCTTGAACCTTAGAATTTTCTCTTAAATATGATGTGATGGACGGTGGATGATATCCATAAAGTGCCATAAATGGGGTCATTTTTGCTGCAGTATGGAAGGAAGTGTTATACCACAATTCAGCCAGAGGTAACCACTTGACCCATTGTGTTTGTTTATCAGATACAAAACTACGAATATATTCTTCCAAACATTTGTTCACTATCTCACTTTTCCCATCAGATTGAGGATGATAAGATGAGCTATGAGCTATTTGAGTAACCAAACAAGAAAATAATTATGTCCAAAAATTTCCAGTAAAAATGGGATCTTTGTCGCTTACAATAATCTTTGGGTTTCCATGTATCTTTTGAGTTGTTTCCATAAATGCAGTAGCAACTATACTTGCTTTAAATGGATGAGATAATGCACAAAAGTGTGCATACTTGGTAAGTTTATCAACTACCATCATGATGACACTCTTTCCTTCAGACTTAGGTAAACCTGTGATAAAATCCATTGAAATCTCCTCCCAACATTGACTGGAAAAGGATAAAAGTTTTAAAAGCCCTGGGGTCTTAACTATCTCAACTTTTTTTTGTTGGCAAACCAAAAATTCTGCCACAAAATTTTGAATATCATATTTAAAGCCATCCCAAAAAAAAAAAATTCTTCACCTTGTGGTAAGTTTTTAAAAATCCCGAGTGTCCTAAGGGAGGAGTGTGAAATTTCAAAAGAATCTTTTGCTATAGTTGGGAATTCTTACAAATATATAAGTGATCTGTACCATAAGGAATATTTTTTCCAACTAAATGTATCAGATGTACTAGGATCTTGTTGCAACTTTGGAATGAGTGTCCACACTTCTTCATCCTTCTTCCATTCATCCCTTGCTTCGGTTATCCAATCTGGTTGGATAATAGAAATGGCACAAAGCAATGCTTCCACCTCTTCATCCTTTCTTGAGAGTGCATCTGCAACAACATTTAGCTTCCCTTTTTTATAGATGATTTCAAAGTCATAACCCAACATCTTTGTGATCCATTTTTGCTTCTCTTCTAAAGATATTCTTTGTTCCAAAAAGTATTTAAGACTATCATGATCAATTTTTACCTTGAAGTGTCTTCCCATTAGGTAAGGTCGTCATTTCTTTAGTGCATGTAGTATTTCCAACATTTCCTTCTCATAATAGCTTTCTGTAAATACTTTCCTTTGATTGGACGACTTTCAAAAGCAATGGGTCTTCCTTCTTGCATTAAAACGGCACCAATTACATTTCCTAAGGCATCACATTCCACAATAAAGGTTTTTGTGAAGTCTCGTGTAGCTAAGATCGGTGTTAGGCACATTTCCTCTTTAAGATGTTCAAAAGCCTTAGTTGCTTCAAGATTCCATGAAAATGCATCTTTCTTCAATAATGTTGTTAGAGGTGCTGCTATTCGCCCATAATTCTTAACAAAGTAGCGATAATACCATATTAACCCGAGAAGTCCTTGCAAATACTTTATGGTTGTGGGGACTTTCCATTCCTTAATGGTTTTAATTTTGTTAGGGTCTACCTTAACACCCTTGTGAGATACAATATGACCCATATATTCCACCTCTTGTACTCCAAATAAATGTTTGGAGGTTTTTTCATATAATTGTTTCTCCTCCAATAGTTTGAACACCATGTAGATTAGTATATCATCAAAAAAATACTAACACAACTTTTCTAAGGAAGAGTTTGAAACTGGAATTCATCAACCCTTGAAATGTAGAAGATGCATTGGTAAGGCCAAAAGGCATGACCAAAAACCCATAATGACCCTCATGAATTCGAAATTTTTTTTTTGGAATATCTTCAGTCTTCATTCTAATTTGGTGATATCTTGAACGGAGATCCAACTTAGTAAAATAAATTGCTCCATATAATTCATCAGTCACAGGAATGGGAAATTTATCTTTAATAGTGATCTTATTGATGTCCCTATAATTTGGCCACATGGGCCATGAACCATCCTTCTTGTGCACCAATACTATTGGAGCGAAGAAAGAACTTTGACTTGGTTGAATTATACCAGCCTCTAATATTTCTGCAATCATACGTTCAATTTCTCTCTTTTAGACATAAGGATATTTGTAAGGCATGATGTTTGGAGGAACACTTCCTGGAACCAAATGAATACCACGATCATGATCACAAATAGGTGGGAGTCCTTTGGGAGTTTCAAACACCTTGGAATGATTGTCCAATACTTTTTGTAGATCTGAGGAAATAGATGATTTCGATGTTGGAACTTCTAGTGAGCATAATTGTGCATTTAAACCTCGTTGTTCTTTCTTCAGAAGATTTGTCATGACATTAGAGCTTATTATCTTTCTTGGCTTCCCTGCAATACCTCATAATTCAACTTCCTTTACTTTTGAAAAAAAATAATAATAATAATAAATAAACAAATAAAATAAAAATAAAAATAAAAAATTCAAGAAATTTCTTGAAAATTAAAAGCTACCGTCCCCAAAGATTGTAAGCATTGTACTCCTAGTACAACATCAGCACCTCCCATTTAAATGGAAAGCATTGGACTATTCAAAACATAGTCCCCCATCGTTAGCTTGATATTATGGCATTTTCCAAAGTAATTTATTGTTCCTCCATTCGCAACCATCACTTGACATTCTGGTGTTGGGTATAGGAAGCAATCCAATTCCTTGGCTACCTTACAATGGATAAAATTATGGGTACTACCCGAATAAATCAACACTATTACCCTTTTCTTCTTGATATGTCCTTCTATCTTGAGAGTTTGAATAGTGGTAATTCCTGCCAATGCATTACAGGATATGGTCGGACTCATTTCTTCTTTCTCTAGGGTTTTTTCCTGATGTATATCCTCTTCTTTTGACGTTTCTTGTTCATTTTCTTCCTCCTCTTCACATTATATGTAAAATAATTTCTTCTCAGCACACATATGACCTTTAGTTTATTTTCTATCGCAACTGTAGCAAAGCCTTTTTGCTCTTTTTTCTTCCAATTGTTGTGGTGTCAACTTTGTAGGTTGTGGAAGTCTAGGAGTAGCAAAACTTCCTTCTTTATAGATGTGAGTGGTATGCTTCCTTGTCGCCATAACTTTACATTCAACTTTTCTTGCCAACCTGAATGCCTTCTCCAATGAATCAGGTTCCCAAATGCAAACCTCATGTTGGATGTTATCCATTAAAGTTTTTATGAAGGCATCAATCATGTGTTCCTATGGAATATCAACTACCCTTATATTCAATTTTTGGAAGTCCTCAAAGTGCTCTATCATTGAACCCTTTTGTTTGAGATTTATCAATTGGCTAAAGAAGGTGTTTCTCTTTGTAACCTCATAATGTGCTATCATTTCTTCCGTAAAAATTGACCAAGTGACAATTTTTTTACGAGAGCAAAGCCATCGATACCATACAAATATATTTTGTTCTAAATATAAAGTTGCAAGGCGTCCATTTTGTGTGCTTTTCACATTATTGAGATCAAAATATTGCTCCATATGTAGTATCCATGTTACGGAATCTTTGCCATCAAACTTCCTCATATCGATCTTTGGAATATGGTGGGTCTTCAATCCAACATTAGAGTTTATGAAATCACGATTAACATTTATTTTTTTATCATCATGAGTTTCCTCTACTATATTTTCACCATTAGGAACCATTTCTTGTATCAACTTTGTCAAACCTTCCATGGTTGCTTTGAGATCATTCTTCATGTCTTCCATGTTGTCTTTCATTTTTTCTTCCATGTCTTCCATGCCATTATTCAAACCATCCATCTTAGTTTCCACGCCCTTCTTCAAACCATCCATCTTAGATTCCACGTCTTTCTTCAAAACATCCATTTCATTTTTTGTTGCTCTTTGCGAGAACGAAATTTGGTGCACTTGCTCTTGTAATTTTGATATATCATGTTGCACTTCTTCCTCTTCATGAGTCATAGTAGAGTATTCTGAGGGCTTAATGGGTGTTGAATTCTTTTTATGGGGAATTTTAGAACCCAATACTGATAGGTATGCTTCAATATGCCCTTGGAATCACTTCAAACTTATTTTTCAAACAAGACTTATGCAATTTGAAAAGAAAAAAATACACATAGTTTTCTTTCTTTTGAGGAGCTCGATATTGAAACTGAATTATCTCTTTGATTTCGCATCTTCAATATCTGAAATTTGAACCTGTAGTAGCCCTCTTAATGTTCTATAGAATTCCATAGGTCTGACCTGATTTGGATTCTTCAAGTCAAAGTTATGCCCAATCTCCCACAATGACCTAATTATGGAGAGGTTCAGTAGAGCGAACTTGTATGGCGTGCCACGTGTCACTGTTTCCTCCTTCGGCTCTAAAATTGATACAAAGGAAACTAAAGTCCGTGTACTTTTGGCCACTTTTTACAGAATTCCAATTTGATGCTTAGAGAGAGAGTTATGACGATTTTCTGATAGTCACCTCTTTTATATGAAATTTGGGAGCCTGCAAAAACCCTAACTTCCACAGATCATATCTCTGAAAATATTGCGAACCAAGATCTGAAATTTTTACACGAAGTTCCCTAGGATTTCTTCGAAATGGGTTTTTTTTGGTGTCTGAGCCCTCGTAGAAAACAAGTTATAGAAAAAAATCCATGATGACCTATTTGAAGCAGTGAAACCGTAGAATCCAAAGCTTTGATACCAAATGTTATGAAACCAGCTCCAAAAATAGAAAAAAAAGAGATATCAGCGCCTTAGAAATCAACAACTTTGCGGGGGGAAACCTCCTTTAAATTACATAAATGAACAATTCTTGGATGATACAAATGACAAACCTCCTTTCTATATATAGGAGTACATGGGGTCACAATATAATCCTAGTCAACCTAACAATAATAATGTAAGGGCACAATAATAACAACATGGGGTTTACAAGGATACACCAATAACAATAATGGGGCTACACTAACAACAATAAGGGACTACACTAGTAATATAGGGACCTAACAAAGACCGAGTCTGCCCTAACAAGGACAAGTCAACCCAAAGGAAGCTTATTCAACCTCTCAAAAAGGTTATAAATAAGAAGGAATTTGACTCATTTGGAGCACACACTCACAAAAAGTTCAATATGCAATTGAAGAAGAATAAAATCAAGTGTGAATGGAAATAAATAAAGGATAAATACCTAGAAAAGGAAGTAAGGACGAAAAGAAGACCTAATTTTGTCCACACATGTGAAAACTAGGTTTTCTGGGCTAATTGCACGGTCGAGAATTGCAAGCTGAAGTTACAAATATGAAGTATAGGTTGGGACCTATTTGGAGCATACTTTTAAGGGGTTCAATCATTGTTGACCTTGAAGATTTCATCTTTCTTGAAGGAGATCTTGTTGAAGGGATGATTTGGTGCTTGGGAGGATTTTTGGCTTTGGTCTTTGGGTATTGGAAGTCTCCTTTTGAACTAATTCTATAAGAACAAAAGTATTGTTTCTGGGCTTTCCCCTTAGAGGGTTTTGCCTTGAATTGGAGCCTATATCTTGTGTACTTTGTCTCTTTGTGATTTTCATTGTTTTGGTAATCTCTTGATGAACAAGAAATAAAAAGTAATAAAAGGTCAACTAACATCACAAGTAATTATCAAGAAAAGTCAACTATAATATACAATAACCTTGATTTTCCAACAAGATATACCATATTCGATCTTACTGCACGTTAATCATCATTATCGTCATCATCATAATATAACTTATCAATTACAATGAATGAATTTATACAATATAATTTTTATATATTAATATATAATATATTGTATTATATTATATAGTATATTATATATTATAATCCATTAGTTACATGTATTAAGTCATAATATACTTACTATATATATATATATATATATATATATATATATATATATATATATATATATATTTGAAATGATTATGTTATAATTGATTTATATTCTATCTTTAGTATTTTAAGAATATTTATCATATTCTGGGATAATACTAAAATTTTAACCAAGGTGAGGTTTAAACCTATTTTTCTTATGAGACCTATTTTAGACCAATATTACACTAATATTATGGGTTTTTAAAGGCATAATGGAAAGGTTAAAGTGGTCACTTTGTGGATATTGTGATGAAACTAAATGCATGTATAGGTTGGGAAATCCATATTCACCTCTAGCTTTGAATAAATTACAATTGTAATGGTAGCTAATGCAAATGATGGTAATGTGTGTGGCACTTCAATTAAATCACGCCAATTATGGATCATTGAGAAACATGAAGTGTCTTTGCCTCACTAAAGTTCTTTCACATATCCACCCTCTTAATGGTGTTTGTGAGATATATGTGATGAGTAAACATCACAAATTCATTTCCAAAAACCAACTCAATGTGACCTTCCAAGCCCCTTTAATTAGTTCACTGTGATATTTGTTTCTATGGGTTTACACCATTTAATCCATGAAAAATATGTTTGGTAAATTCTGACAATTCAAACTTTAATTGAAGCACAATACAATAGAATATCAAGTGTCTCTATATTGAAGGAGGGGGGAAGTAAATCAATAGTACATTCCAACAATTCCTCCACTCTCATAACATTTCTTGGTATATTATTGTTCCTTGTACTTGTGTACAAATGTAGTGGATGAGCATAAGGATAAGGCAATCATGGAAATGGTTTGTTGTGTGCTTCATTCTCATAGCATCATGTTATCTTTTTTGGGATACATCATTTTTTATTTGCAACATACATTATCAATTGCGCCAAACTCTTAATGAGCAATAGCGTAGGAAAAAATTGATTATCTCACACTTCCATGTCATTAGATGAATTGTCTAGCTCTATGCACCTCATCAAAGGTGAGATATATTACTTTCCCATTATATTCCTCACAAGTCTCTATTTGGATGCAATAATATTTTCAAAAGGTGTCAGTTCTACAACCCTACCTCTACCAAGTGACTAAACATCATGATATCTTTCGTGGAACTTTCATGATGGGTTACTAGGATCTCTTCCATTACTTCTTACCACATGTGATTTCGGTGATGGTTCTCTATAAGTACCCATAGATAATGTATCTTCACCTCTTGTTGGTTTGTTTGTTAAATATTCCCAACTAATCATTCTGGACCTTCCCCCATCGCCATCTAATGTTTTTCCACTTATATTTTCTCCTCAAATACTTCATCCAAGATTTGTGAGACTCTATTGGGACCCTTCTTTTTCTGGCTTATCCCCTCTGCCTGACATATTTTCCAATGCTCTACTTTTATATGAGGTCGATACCACCTAAAAGATGTAGCAGAATGATGTTTCTCCTTCTTCTGACACTTAATTCAATGATAAAAAAAATCACTTGGATGTGTCCTCATTGGATGATGATGATCCTCGTCATTCATTTTTCTCATCTCTGCCTAAGTGGGTTGTTGTGACATGATATGTTTAAGAAGCCAAGAGAGATGAATAATCCCAAACATATTGTGGAGATCAATATTGGATCATAAAGAATCCTAGCACTAAATTGGATTGAAAAAGATAGTTCTACCAAAGAAAGAAGGAAACTTAAAATCATCATCTAATAATACAGCATATTTGCATGGACTAATGATGGCCTCAAGGTTTATAAAGGAGATATTATCATGCTTAAGGAGGGAGAAAAACACTTTAGACAAAAAAAAATACATATGAATCCAAAGTTAGCCCCAAACATATAAAAGAAATTGTAAAAGATTTTGGAGGCTAAAATTATTGCTCTCATTAGGCCTCTTGGTGACTAATCATGCTTAAGAATGGTGAGATAAATTTATGTGTTGGCTTTAGAAACTTGAACCAACTATATCTCAAAGACAATTATCTACTCAAGTATGATGTGTATGTTGAATAGTTTTTTAACTTACAACTAAGGGTTTTTGGAGGAGGAAGACAAACATAAGACAACTTTCACTATGCCATAGGGGTCTCTTTAGGATTCCATTTGGTTTGTAGAGTGTCAAATACGTAGTTCAAAATGGGGATTGTGCATTCAAAGATATGATGGATAAGGTCATTGTAATTTATCAAGATGATTTGATAGTTTTCTCTAAAGAAAGGAATGTGCATGTTCACCATCTTCGATAAGATTTTGAAAGATCTTGAAGATATGAAATATACCTATATCCCAAGAAATCAGTGCTTGGGTATTTGAAGGGAAATTACTCAATCACAATTTCTAAAGGTGTTAGAATTGATCTTACAAGAATACAAATAATTTAGCAAGTACCATTGTCCAAGTAAGCAAGTGGTACAATCCTTATTTGGCTTAATCAATTTCAACACTAGGTTGATACCCACTTCTATTGAGATCAATAACCCTATTTAGTGATCTTAAATTATTGTGAATTCAAATGGAGAGAGGAGAGCAAAATGGCATTGAAATAAATCGAAAAATCCATTGTAGTTATTGTTGGAAACACTGAGAGGGGGTGAATCAATGTTTCACTTAATTTTAAATACTTCCAAAGCATTGAATATTATTAGCACAAATCAAAGAAGATAATTATCACATCACATCACATGAACAATACACAAGAAATTTTTAGGTGGAAACGCTTCTAGGAGAAAAAATACCGAACGCTTTCTAATATAAATGATGAGTACAATAATTTATCATCTCCAACTGAAGGGGAGCTCCAACTCCCTAATAATCAATTAGAAAATAAATCATTTTATCGGGAAGCCCCAACTCCCAGAATGGAGACTTCAATGCCCTATTTTTACCAACTCCAACAGGAAGGATGCTCCAACAACTGCTAGCATCATCTGTTGTCGCACCCTGCC
Source organism: Pinus albicaulis (assembly GCA_034641835.2). Taxonomy (NCBI): domain Eukaryota; kingdom Viridiplantae; phylum Streptophyta; class Pinopsida; order Pinales; family Pinaceae; genus Pinus; species Pinus albicaulis. The sequence goes on from CM076577.1 coordinate 582,709,698, forward strand.
CACCCTGGAGTGTTCTCAGGCTCCAACCTAAAAGAAACTTCACTCTCCACCTTGCACCACCCTTCCACCCTAAAGTTGAAAGGTAGAAAAATAAATGTGGGATTTTATACCAAGGAAAATGATCCACTTACAATACAAATAAGGTATCACTGTTACTTTTGTTGATATGTGCTCAGATCACAAAATATATGCAATGGTGATCCAATCAACAAATTGATCAAATCTTGAACAAACAACCTCCAGGACTCATTTTTTAAATGTTGTTGTAGATCAAATTTTTACTTGCAATAAACAAAGATATATGTATATAACTCAAAACATAAGATTATGACCCATACCTCAAAAAAATTGTAAGACATCATACCATAGAGAAGGATCAACTCGTTGCCACTTATTTTCCTTATGTTGCCATTATCACTTCGAACTTGACTTTGGATTTTACCCTAAAAAATTGTCCTCAAGACTCACTTTGAAGATGGACTGAAACAAGCCTAAGACTGCCCCTTAGATCTGTCCTTTGATGGGTTCTATTTTCCCTCAAATCATTCCTTCAAGTCTAGTAGCGAGTGACATTTTCTCTACCTTCAAGTACACCTTAATCAGCCCTTAACTGCTGCCAAGATCACAATTCGGATCAGCCCTTCAAATTGTAGTCTCTCTGGCCTTAAAACTCACCCTTATGCCTATGGATACTATGGAATTAATGCAACCCTTTCTCAAGATCAAAATGGCCCTTTTAGCGATCCAAATAGCTCTAACTCGACCTTTCCTCTGTCATTTGATTATCCTCCTTTTTGTGGCCTTTTTAGGTCTAATTCTAATCTTCAAATAAGCCCTTTAATAGCCTCAAATTAGGCCTTAAATTCACTTGAAAGAGGCCTCAAAATTGCTTCAAAATTTGACCTTAACACTACCTTTGACTCAACCTCAGCAGTGCCTCAAAATTTTCCTTGAAACTACCCTAAATCAGGGTGAACTAGCTCTTCTTCATGATCCTAACCACACCCCAAAAACTTGGCTTCATACAAGCCCGTAAACACCCTTTCTTTTAGCCTGAACTGACTTTGATTAACCCTTCTTGAACTCAGCCTTATGTCGCAGATGATGCCTAATGCTCAATTAAAATAGGTACATATGTTGCCTCGAAATAGGCCAAAAAAATGCCTTGGGAGGGGGTCGAAAAAGTGCCTCAGTAGAGGGTTGAATTTGAACCTCAAAAAATGCCCACATATTAGCTCGAAAATTGCCTCAGGAGGGCTGAAATCTGCCCCCAAATTTGCCTCAGAATAGGTCAAAACAAGTCCCATAAAATTCCATGAAATAACCCTCAAATAGTCTAGTGAATCACCACAAAGGAATAAATCAATAAAGCTCAAAAACCCTTAGAAAATTCAGCCTCCTTCATTATATATGTGTGATGCCTTGGACTCAAAGAACAACCGACAAGATTACTTGAGATAAGTGTGATAAATTTTGATACCTTTTAAGGGGAACCGAGGCCCTTATTTATACTTGAAGAAGGGGGTCGCCCTTAAAGCATGGATTTGAGTTTATCAAGAATCAAAATTTAAATTTTTTTAATTCAAATTTTGATTAAACTGACCTAACCTCATCTTATGAAACAATTTCATAATTTAAAAAAATCCTCTTTGACACCATTTTTCAAGATATAATTTTTTATTTTTGGGGTTGACTTGGACAACACACTGACAACCAAGAGCCACATAATTAATCCAATATTTTCTTAGATATTTCTAAGATATTAACGCCAAATTTTTGACCAATCAAAAAGTTTTCTTTTATCATTCATTTTGGGCACCATGACCATGATTTCAGGACTTCGACTTCGAGAGGGCATATCTCCTCAACAATGAGTTATGTGGCGTATCACATATGGATGGAAAGGGCTTGACAAGAGTTATCCAACCATCATACCATTATGCACCATAACATGATCCACTACATCCTTAAAACTGCGTTCAATGTCGGATATTGATGATGATCTTCATCAAACCTTCCATCAATTGATTCTACATTGAGAAAACCTTCACACTCTTGACATCAATGACAACTCTCCTTTAAAATAAATGAGAACCTCATCAACAATTGCACCAATGTTTGTAAGTCTTAATTATCCCAAACAATTTAAGAAATTTTCCTTGGCATGCTACCTATTTTATTGGTGACAAAGTTTGATAGTTGGTGACTTGGTTTATGCAAGATCAAAGAAGTTAATTTAATATTTTCCATTAAAATCACCTAGATGGAGAATAGATATTACTACTTGTGAATGCAACAAAATACAATTAGAGTAATTATTTCATTTATGCATTTATTTTCTTTCGTATTGGATTCGTGCCTCTATATTATTCTAGAGAATTTTCGATGTTTTCCTTTACATATTGTTTATTGCCTATATTGCTGACAAAATTTGACAATATGTGACTTAGCCCATAATGTTGAAAGTTGTAACTAGTTTCAGTCTTCATAATTATGTTTGGACCATGACTTGATGCAATTATTGTTGTACTTGTCAAAAGAAAGAAAAATAAAATATATTTGTGTAAAAGAAAATTTATTTTAGATGAGCTTGTTGCCCATTGGTCTCTTGATGTCAAAGCACTCATTGAGTGCTCTAGGTTTTGTATAAGAGTCAAAATCAAGGTCATAATGTAAAGTCCCTTGGAAGGCTCGTGTATCAAAGCAAAGAAATGTATTTTTATGTAATAAAAGAGTCTAGGAACCACCAAAAGGGTGAGGTCGGCCAGCCCATGATGTCGGCCTAGCAAAGGCGTGTGCACCCACTCAAAAAGCTATGTAAAGGGAGGAATTCGACCTCCATTAGACACGCAATCTTGGCATAAATTTCTCTTACTTGAGGCAAGCGAAAAAGAAGTGTGAAGGAGCTAGAAGAGGGCAAAGAAAAAGAAAGGGGGATCTGATCTTTGTTTTCTTCCCTCACACATGTAAATTTTCTGTGGAAGCTCAGGGTTTCCACATGTCTGAATTTTGCAGAAACAAAGAAAAATTCATGACGCAGATCTATGGGTGGCTAGCCTGATATTTTGGTGAGTGGTCTTGTATCTTTGTCTTGGAAGTCTTCATTAAAAGAAATTGTATAAGAGGAAGTTCTTTGGGTTTTCCCCTTGTGGGTTTTTCCCTGGCTTGGAGCCTATTTTTGGTGTTCTCTATGTTTGTGATCTTATTGTTTGGCATTTATCTTGATGATATTAAAATGAACATAATAATGATAATGATAAAGTATTAATATACCACAAGTAAATGTCAAATTAAAGAAAAATCAATTGTAAAAACCCTAAATTAGAGGTTGCTCATCATAATACTTTACATTTAAGCCACCTAGACGGAGAATAGTTAGAGTTACTCGTGAATGGAAATATATAATAGAAAGAATAAGCTCATATATGTATTTGAGTACAAGTAGTTTCATTTTTGCATTCTTTCTCTTTGTCGTTTCATTTTTGCATTCTTTCTCTTTGGCATTGAGTTTATGCCATATTTTTTGAGCTACTATATGGTAAAACTTTAGGAATGTTTGAATAAATAATGTGAGACTAAGGGATATGAAACATAAATCCATCCCACCACTATCACTTGGTAATGCAAGTGCAAATTTAGCTAGAACTCAAAGATTCTCAAATTCTCTAAAACTCTACAAGAAAGTAGTCCCATGTGGATCCAAATTGTTATGACTTTCACCTTTGATATGCAAATTGGATAAAATGGCGAGCTTCAAGGAGAGCACTCTCACTAAGGTGATCCTTAAACACCCCTGATATGGTCAAAACCCACTTTAATGTATATCGAAAGAAGAAAGAAGAAAGAATAATAAACAACCCTCATGCAAGAATGCCCTAGCATAAAGAAGACCAAATACACTGGAAAGTATGAACTAAAGTGTTGCATTTACTATTGATGAGGTCGACAATAATGAAGAGGGTCCCAACTTAAGGGAAAGTCTTGCTTTAATAATGATGACTATTATTAAAGAGGTTGATCTTGACCCAACTGAAAATTTAAATATATAAAACTCATTTTGAAAGAGAATAAAGGGAAAGACTTGCTTAAAATAACAACTACTATTAAAGAGTTTGATCTTGACCCAATTGAAAAATAGATATTTAAAAATCATTTTAAGAAGTTATGCCAAGGAGAGAAGAGGTGTATCAAAGTTTTGGAAGTGGCTTGGAATGTGCACCCTACCTAGAGGAGCCTCTAGGTGGCATTATGTAGATTTGTCAAACCATAAATAACCCTTCAATGACCCTCATAAAGAAGCACCCTAATTAGGGCTTGTCTAGGAATAGAACTTATAGAGTGAATTTCATTAGAAAGGTGTGAACAATGTGAAAAGGAGCTAAGGTATTAGTTGACTATCTCGTTAAAGCAAAGAAGTCAAGGGCATTCAAGTCAAAATTATCTTCTTTTTGTAATTCCATAGATTTAGCACTAAAATTATTCCTACAAAAATTAAAACCCCCCTCATGCAAGAATGCCCTGGCATAAAGGAGACCAAATACACTTGAAAGTATGAACTAAAGTGTTGCATTTACTATTGATGAGGTCAACAATAATGAAGAGGGTCCCAGCTTAAGGGAAAGTCTTGCTTTAATAATGATGACTATTACTAAAGAGGTTGATCTTAACCCAACTAAAAAATTAATATATAAAACTCATTTTGAAAGAGAATAAAGGGAAAGTCTTACTTAAAATAACAACTACTATTAAAGAGTTTGATCTTGACCCAACTGAAAAATAGATATATAAAACTCATTTTGAGAGAGAAAGGGTCTTTTGATGTGGAGAAGTTATTTCAAGGAGAGAACAGGTGTATCAAAGTTTTGGAGGCAGCTTGCAATGTGCACCCTACCTAGAGGAGCCTCTAGGTGGCATTATGTAGATTTTCCAAACCATAAATAACCTTTCAATGGCCCTCATGAAGAACCATGAAAGAGAATAAAGGGAAAGTATTACTTAAAATAACAACTACTATTAAAGAGTTTGATCTTGACCCAACTGAAAAATAGATATATAAAACTCATTTTGAGAGAGAAAGGGTCTTTTGATGTGGAGAAGTTATGTCGAGGAGAGAACAGGTGTATCAAAGTTTTAGAGGCAGCTTGCAATGTGCACCCTACCTAGAGGAGCCTCTAGGTGGCATTATGTAGATTTTCCAAACCATAAATAACCTTTCAATGACCCTCATGAAGAACCACCCTAATTAGGGCTTGTCTAGGAATATAACTTATAAAGAGTGAATTTCATTAGAAAGGAGTGTGTGAACAATGTGAAAAGGAGCTAAGGGATTTGCTGACTATCGCTGAAGTAAAAAAGAAGTTGAGGGCATTCAAGTCAAAATTATTCCTACAAAAATTAAACCCCCCTCAAGCAAGAAGTCCCTAGCATAAAGGAGACCAAATACACTTGAAAGTATGAACTAAAGTGTTGCATTTACTATTGATGAGGTCAACAATAATGAAGAGGGTCCCAACTTAAGGGAAAGTCTTGCTTTAATAATGATGACTATTGGTAAAGAGGTTGATCTTGACCCAATTGAAAATTTAAATATATAAGTCATTTTGAAAGAGAATAAAGGGAAAGTCTTACTTAAAATAACAAGTACTATTAAAGAGTTTGAACTTGACCCACTTGAAAAATAGATATATAAAGCTCATTTTGAGAGAGAAATGGTCTTTGATGTGGAGAAGTTATGTCAAGGAGAGAAGAGGTGTATTAAAGTTTTGGAGGCGGCTTGGAATGTGCACCCTACCTAGAGGAGCCTCTAGGTGGCATTATATAGATTTGTCAAACCATAAATAACCCTTCAATGACCCGCATGAAGAAGCTCCCGAATTAGGGCTTGTCTAGGAATAGAACTTATAAAGAGCGAATTTTATTAGGAAGGAGTGTGTGAACAATGTGAAAAGGGGCTAAGGGATGAGTTGACTATCTCGCTAAAGCAAAGAGGTTAAGGGCATTTAAGTGAGAATTATCCTCTTTTTGTAATTCCATAGATTTATCACTAAAAATATTCCTACAAAAATTGTTAGTCATCTTTGAAAAGTAATTATAATCCAGTAAGAAGTGATAAGATTGAACCATAGCCCTCCATGTTGTTTGTCATCATTTTTCAATAGATAGAATTCGTTATCATTTTTACATGTTAAAAAGTTGATACCATCTTTTATTGTTCATGGTTGCATATAACCCAATGTCAATTTATACTTGTAGAGAGGTATATCCTTGGTAAGGACATCCTTTTAATTTCTCCATACTAGAGGAAATACATGTGGTCAATTAAGGCATGTTATTAACAACATAACTAAACTTATTTTCATCATGGTCATAACCTCTTGATCATTAATCATGACCCCATATTCCAACTAGTTCGCCACGAATGTACTCTTTCACTCATTATTTTATCATGACCCCATATTCCAACTAGTTCGCCACCAATGTACTCTTTCACTCATTATTTTATCATGACCCCATATTCCAATTAGTTCGCCACCAATGTACTCTTTCACTCATTATTTTAAAAAAACATATCAAAAAATTATGTCTTAAAAGATTCCAATGTGTCAAAAAAAAATTACCAACCTAAAGTGAGATGATACTTTATTGCAACGTTTGTGAAAGGATTTTATAACATTTAAAATACAAATTTGGTAGTTAAAAAAGAGAATAAAATTTTCCCTAAATAAATTTGCCATAAATTTTCCCTAAATAATAACATGATTGATGGTCCAAGGGTTAAAAAGCATATAAAGTTATGATATAAAGTAAGTGAATAATATTATTTCCCGTAAGTCCTCATTCATTTTCGCCATTGCTACATATTGATCTGCTTAGAATAAGGAATATATAACATTTAAATTGAAATTTCGGGAAGTTATATATAGAGAACCAAAAAAAAAAAACAATCCTCAAATAAATTATAGATTATCTCTTCATTAATACTTACGTTACTCCACTTTATAAACATGTGAATTTAACTCATTCTAACATTTCAAGGGTTACGAGCACCTTAAAGTGAGTCTACTATTTTCTTTAACTCATTCTCCCTTTTAACTTATCCACTATTTTCTTTAGCTCATTCTCCCTTTTAACTTACTCCACTTTATAAACATGTGAATTTAACTCATTCTAACATTTCCAAACTCATTCTCCCTTTTAACTTATAAACATGTGAATTTAACTCCTTCTAACATTTCAAAGGTTAGGAGCACCTTAAAGTGAGTCAACTATTTTCTTTAGACCCTTGATTATTTTCATCATTTTTGTGTCTTGCTTCAATCATAATATCTATTCCCTCCTACACGATATAACCATTTCCACAATATGAACATCCTTGTGTATTATTTTGTGTATTATTTGGGTCATTATATATCGCCCCTTCCTCTAAGACCATTGTCTTAAATGAGCAACGAAAAGCTGGCCACGTTGTAAAACCATTCATCAATTTTCTCCAAACATGATTAGAAAGGTTCCAAAATACCAATCTAATAAGCCACTCAAGCTATAAAATAGGACATTTTTGACACCTAGTAAGCAAGTCACACATACAGTGTTGCATATTGGAGGGATTAAATGAACTTTCCTTTTTACAGAATTCCACAAGTATTGCGGCATTTGCTAAAGCATCTTTGCAAAGAAATTGTACTAATATATATGATTGATCGAGTCACATAACATTGAATATTGAATATTGTATATTATGTGGTTGGATGGATTAAATGAACTATACTCTTTACCAGATTCCCTAAGTATTGCTGCACCTGCTAAAGCATCTTCGCAAAGAAATATACCCCTACCTATGAATGATTGAACGACCATAAACTAGCTATGGATTATGATCATAAATGACATAAGAGTATAGACACATTATTTAAAGATGATAATTGAGGGCTTGCTTCTGATTCAAAGAATTTGATATGTATAACTATAACATGTTCCATAAATTTATTAATGCTCCAAGAATCTACCAGTTACAAAAAGCAAATCCTCTCTTCAATTCTCTCATGCCACTATGAAGATACCAGGATGATTTATTTGGTTCCATATATGTCTACCAGAATCCATCCATCATCAGGTCTTGTCGTGCTTAATCGGTCTTTAACACAGTTAAAACCCGCATCATCCTCGTATCAAATGAAAAAATGTGAACCCCGGACCTAAAGTGACAACTTGCTCTATTGTAGGCTGCAACCTCGCAATCGCATGCTCATTATCTTGACTTGCATAGCATATTTTTCTTACCAAGAATTCTGTACTTTCAGCACCTTTGTTGCATTGATTCTAGCCAAATGGGAAAGAAATACTTCCCTGGAACAGGGAGAATTTAGGTAAAATAGATTTGTAAGTATAATCAAACCATAATAATCTAATAGGAGATTAAAAAGAGGAAAAAAAAACGCCTTTGTTTAGAGAAGTAAAGACATGCTTTCAAACATTCGAAGGCCCACTTATTACAAGTCTAAAATCATCTCCATTGTTGCTCACTTTTCCAAACTTCTATCCCTTAATAACCATTTACTGTGTTTTGCCTTGCCTATGGCATTCCAAATCATGAAAAATGGTAAGATAATTGTTTCAAACGCCATTATTAACTAATTTGTCCAAGCATGCCACATATTACTCAAGAAAAAACCTTGTTGGAACAAACATTATAAGCATAGTTAAGGTAGCATTCTTCAAAAAACACACCAACCAAAATAAAAATAAGACTAAAAACACGAGATAATTTGTAAATTCAAACAAATCAGACAACGAAGAAAATAGGGAGACATTCTTAAAAACAATAAAAAAATATTAGCAAAAAATAACCAAAGATTAAAATAGTAGATGATATGCACATTCAAAAGATCAAGAACCTACACATGTTCTACCTGGAAAAATCTCATGGAAACCCCTCGGAAAGTTCATTCCATTCCTGTAAAATTGTAAATTCACTTTGTACCCTAGACATTGATTCTTACATGTCAAAACTTATACCTCTCTATTTCAAACGTTAATTCCTGCAAGCCTATGTTGAAGGAAACATGCCCCTCCCCCCCTTACCAGGCACGTTATAGTATGGAAACTCAGACATGCCTGAAATGCGTTTAGGAGTGCTGAAATTCGTTTCATCAATTTGAAACGCATTTCAGGAGCTGCGTAGCATGTTTCCATGCTCATACAGCACATTTCAGGCCTCTTCTAGTGCCATGAAGGTATCATGTGATTGCAGTTATTCAGTTTTTTTGACAACGCTAGTGATTAACAGTTAGTATTTTGAGTTAGAGCATTGTACTTCTTCTGGTCAATAAAATACAGATGCAGGTTTGAGTGTTCAGATTTGTGTACTTGGTCTTCATATTTTCAGTGTGACGTTTGTAGTTTACAACATTTAGAATTTAGTGTGTAGGTTTTGAGCTTCCTGAATCTTAAAGTTCAAATTCTGGGCACAGAATCTCTACCATGATCTGAAATTTAAGATTTGTATTAAAACATGTACACTGAAATCTTCCAGGATTCCCAGTACTCTGGGTATGGAGAGATAAGTTCACAATGACATGGAGCTGTCAATGGGTCTGAGTTAGTGTGATGCCTAAATGTCTTCCATGATTGAAAAGATCGAGGCATAACGTTATGGGGTGTGATGCCCCACGTTCTCCAATGATTAGTGTTGTTGTGTGCTCGAGAGAGGTGCTCTGCACCTGGGATAGGTTGTAGGGTTTCTCTTGCTGCATTGAATATTGATGAACCTAGAAGTAGAATTGGTAATACTTCTACAAATCCAAATTCCACTGCTGAATGTGTATCTTCTTCTATTTTCCATGATGAATATGAAGATGAGGATGATGACCATTAACCTTTAGGCTTTACTAGCTTCTATGTTCACTGTTCATAGTACATACATACAGCATTGTAGCCTTACGGCTCATATATAGAGGCTAATTTTGGATATACAGCCTCATTTACAAATAATAATTTTGGACTTTAATGCTTGCATTCTGTTACATATATGATGTATTACTTGTCCAATTTATTTTATGTTTCTCATTTAAAATTTAAATGTTCTTGGGCCTTGGCACTAGCTCAAATATTTTTGAATCTCTATCTGTATTCAAAATTATAATGTTAAAACTTAAAATTTGAATGCTTTCTTTCAAATTTTGGGTATAATTTTCTTTGAAAACGCACTGGAAACGTGACCCCCTAAAAAATAGGAAATAGGGATACATGGGGTGTGTATATGTGTGTGTGTATCCCCATTTCCTAATTTTACGGGGTCACGTTTCTGTTGGAAAGTGTAACTAGGTTCGGTCTTCATATTGACTATGTAATTATGTATTTATGTAATGAAGAAGACAGATAATAAAATGTATTTTTAGTATGCTTGCTTCATGGGTTTCGAGAGCAAGGTTTTATTATAGGTCAAAAGACTTCTTATTGACGTCTTTTAGGGATTTGTCATCTGGTCATAAATGTACTAATTAAGTGTCATGTATATGAAGAGTCAAGTCACACTTGTATGTCTCAAGACCTTGTCACATAAGCCTTGAAGTCATGGCTCAGAATGTTTCTCAAGATCAGCGTTGAAATACCTCCTCAAGACAGCCTATGAACAGTGGTCAAGTCGGCTCACATACCCCTGAACAAGTTGGCCTACACACAGATTGCAAGGTCGGCCTAAATCACAGAAAGGAGTACACTATAAAAGGTAAGGTCTGTGGTTCATTTGAGTAGAGAATCTCGGACAAGTCTGAAGCAGAATGCGAGGTACAGTCTGTGGTTAATGCAGTGAAGAGAAGTAATATTCCAGCGTAGCATGAAGGAAGTATAATACAAAAGTAAGAGCTATTGTTCTTATATTCAAGTCTGCAATAAAAGTGTGGATTGCAGTGTGTAAAAGAGGAGTATGCCACAGAAAGGAGGTCATCTGCAGTTCTAAAGCATATCAACAGTTCGGTATTGATCTAAAAGGAGCCTATATACATCTTGGTCCTGGGTCAGCATATCTCAAAAGGAACCAAAGGTAAGTTATGCAAGTAGGAAGTCTACTACAGCATAAACTAGAGTTCGGTCTTGAACCTTAGAGATATCTAAAGGGTGCTGAAGATAGGCCGAGAAAGAGATTATAGGAAAAGGCCAAGAAAGAGTCTAATTGAATGGAAGTCACCGAGTAGAGACCGAGCTCTCTAGTCTTGGTGCTGAAAGGTGCAGATCGGTGCAGGAAAGTGCAGGAAAGAAGAATCAACTCAAGGAGTCATTGAAGAAGCAGTGACAAGGTCATGGAGGCATACATAGGTCAAGGGTCTGAGTCATGGTCGTGGTACTTGTCAATTGAAAGTCTATAAGAAGAATTTCTTGTGGGTTTTCTTCTTCAAGAGGGAGAGGTTTTGGCCCTGGCTTGAAGAGCCTATATTTGTGTCTCGTGTGTTTTGGTAATTGACTTGATGAAAGACATAATAAGCTAAGAACAGAATACATAAGTAAGTTAAGTAAGCTCACAAGTAATTATCAAGAAGAGAATTTGAATTAAACGTAGCAACCCCTAATTCTCAACAGTTTCCAGTGTGCTCCCATTTCAGATACTTGTATCCATTTCCCCATACCATGCAGCTTAGCTGGAAGATCATTCTTCTTAATTCAGAAGCATTGTATCCTGGCATCAACCTGTAAAAGCAGCATTTGCTAATATTATTTAGACATCACTTCCAAAAACAGAGACACACACACACATATATATATATCCCCGTTTCCTAATTTTTGGGGATCATGTTTCCAGCGCTCTCCCATTTTGGATACGCATATCTGTTTGCCCATACCATGCAACTTAGCTGCAAGGTCTTTCTTCTTAATTCAGTAGCATTGTCTTCTGGCATCAACCTGTTAAAGTAGCATTTGTTAAATTAAAATATTAATTGGACATCACTTACAAAAAGAGAGGCATCACTCTACTACTATTAGAGTGGTAACACCTAATAAAAGTGTTGTTACGAGACCCAATGTTGGTGTCGTACTAAATGTTAATGTCCCCCGATTAAATATAGGTTACTTGAGGAGGTAGCTCAATAAATTGATGTATAAAACAAGGTTATGGTGAAATACACAATAGACTTCTCCATTAATATAGCATATGTTCTTCGTATATCTGATTTTCTCATGATTATGGCCATGCATCTCTAAAAGCCAGCAGTAGCGTCAATAAGGATCATCAGGCCTGTGATCAAAGAACTGTGTGTGACCGAATTTGAAAGATTCAAGAGTTGATCAAAGAACTGCAACCACTGTTGTTAGACCCCTCCTTCCTGAATATGTGAATCGTCAAAGCCCCTTCTGCAAAACAGGCTTTGATGGACATAGGCAGCACGCCCATCACACAACACAGGCGCGCTCGTACCCATGACTTGCGTAAGTGTCACAGGCGCCTGCCTCGCCCAAGGGTGATGATGCCGACTTAGGGTCCTGACATCCTCCCCCACCACGAGTCATTGTCAGCCTTAGCAATCCTGTTGATTCTGCCAACTGCTCGTTGTACTCTGCAACCGAGTATAGTCCATTTGAGTTGGTCAATGGACAGATGCCAGTGGCTCTGCACACTGTGCTACCGAGGGGATTTTTGAGGAGTCCACATGCGAAGATTTTTGATACTAAGTGTTGTGTTAGGCGTAGTCCGTGTGCTTGAGTATTGGTGAAAAGAAAAAGTATAGCGGTGTCGCACTCGCCTATGTGTGGTTGAAAGAGTACTGCCAAGGTAGGGTCGTGACAAGAAGTGTGCCAAATGAATTCCAATGAACCTTTATTTATATGTGATTTTGGAGGTGACTTTTCACACATGTTGAGCCGACTTGTCCTTCTTAGGCCGACTTTGTCAAACATAAATATTTGAAGTTTCTCCATTGATTTTCCAATGAAAATGTTGACCATAGCAACCCATTTTTCAACACTCCCTCTTAACTAGGGAGGTACTTTTCATTCTCTCTGAAGATCAATCTCCCCAACCAACCCATAGGTCTCTTGGCCCACAGCCTAAGGGAGAGATCACAAGTACAAGTCTCTCTCTCTATCAAGATCAATCTCCCCGACCAATCCATAGGTCTCCCGACCCACAGCCTAAGGGAGAGATCATCAGTCTCATCATAAGGAAAGATACATAGCATCCAACACATCCCAAAAGCCACAACCCCATGGCATTCAAGTCAATGCCCTACTGACTAGTGGGATCAACCAATGAGGCCAAACCAAACATATGCACAGGATACATCTCCCTAACCAATCCATAGGTCTCTTGGCCACTGCCTAAGGGAGAGATCACACAATCTGAGTCCCCGACCAAACTGGTCTCCTAGCAAAATCCTAAGGGATCACTTTATGCCTCAAAACCAAGCACCTCGACCAAACTCACTAGCCTCCCAGTCAATTAACCTAAGGGAGTGACAATCTTCCTGACCAATCCATAAGTCTCCCAGCCGCATCCTAAGGAAGATTGTCCATCATATGATGTTGTACAATCAATGCTCTCTCTCTCTCTCAGAGAGGGGTTCTCAACAACTCCAAGTTGTTCTCTGAAATATGCAAGCTTCATCTGGGACAATAGCTTTGTGAACACATTAGCAACCTTCTCATCAGTAGGGACATAATCAAGCCTCACAGCTCCCCTTTGGACAATATTTTGGATGTAATAATACTTAATCTCAATGTTCTTCGACTTGTCATGAAACACTAGGTTCAAAGAAAGCTTCACACAACTTTGATTATCACAATATATAATGGTCGATTCCAACACTTGATCAAACAAATCAATGAACAATTTTCGAAGCCATACAACTTCACAATAGGCTAAACATGATACTCAGCTTTAGTCGTATGCAAAGCAACAAAAGTTCACTTTCTACTAGACCATGAAATCATAACAGAGCCCAAGCCAAAACAAAATCCAGAAGTGCTCTTCTTATCATCAAAGCTTCCAGCCCAATAAGTAAGAGTAAATCCATGCAGTTGTCATTCTCCATTATAAGCATATCTTAGACCAGATTCAATGGTACCACGCAAGGATCTCAATATATGCTTCGCTGCAACACAGTGCACATGTTGGGGCTCAACCAAGAATTGGCTCAATGTGTTCCTTGCATAACAAATATCAGGTTGTGTTCACAATTTAATTCAACGAGCCAACCAATTTGCGATACATAGAGGGATCAATCAAATCAGAGTCAGACTCTCGGATCTTCTACAAATTCATCACCATAGGAGTGTCCATGGACTTGTAGTCCATCATGCCAAATCTCTAAAGGATCATAATAATGTATGTGCCTTGGCTAACAAAGATCCCATCAGGCTTTTGCCAAATTCCAATCCCAAATAATAATGCATGAGACCAAGATCCTTCATTTCAAATTCATAAACCAACTCCCTCTTACACTAGACAATTAGAACTTCAGCCCCTGTCAAAAATAAATCATCTACATATAGCAACAATATCAAGGATTCGCCTTCAATAACTTTGAAGTACAGATTTGGATCAACATCACTCTTCTTGAAACCAATACTCAACAAAGAGTCATCAATACGAGAGTACCATGCACAAGGAGCCCTCTTCAACCCATACAAGGCTTTCTTCAATTTGCAAACATGAGTTTCTATATCATGAACCTCAAAGCCTTGAGGTTGCTCAATATAGACTTCCTCTTTAATGACTCCAATCAGAAAAGTAGTCTTGACATCCACTTGATGCAATTTCCAACCTACAATAGAAGCAAGAGCAACGACAAATCTAATAGAAGCATACCTAGCAATGGGAGCAAACTTGTCTTCGTAATCCTCTCCCTCTTTCTGGGAGAATCCTCGAGCCACAAATCTTGCCTTATACTTTTCAACACTTCCATCAGCAGTATGCTTTATTTTGTAGATCCATTTTGAAGACACAACACAATTTCCTTCAAGCCTTGGCCCAATTTCCCAAACATCGTTCTTCAATATAGATTGTTATTCTTCGGTCATAGAATCTTTCCAAACTTGTTCCTCAGCGACTTCATAGGTGGATGGCTCGGACTCAATGATCTTGCACATCATAATTGCATAACCAGAATACATCTCTAGTTTCTTACTTTCCCTAAAGGTCCCACGAGGTGTAGCATGTCCTTCAACTTCCTTCAAGGTTCTTTCAAGCCATGCAGGTCTCTTTCTACTCTCAGGTACAGTGGTTCTTGGAGATCCAACAAATTCATGATCATTAGATTCTTCACAAGCATCTAGTTCCATTGGTTCAAGCTCTTTACATTTTGATTCCACATTCTTTGGAGTAACAAGTATCTTGTCATTGGAGTCCAAGTGCGAACCTTTAGATTTCCAAAAGGCAACATCCTCATCAAATATTGCATCAATAAAACATTGTCCTCGAACAGAGACCCTGAAGGCTTTTGAATTCTCAATGTAGCCAACAAAAGTTCCTTTCTTCCCCGAAGGTTCCAATTTTGTCCTTTTCTCCTTGGGCACATGAACATAAACATGACAACCAAAGATTCTTAAATGTTCAACATTTGGTCTCTCACTTGTGACGACTTCTTCAGGAAGTCTTGTAGTCCAATATTCGATGTGGGCATCTATTTTGAACATAAACAGTTGTTTGTGCAACTGCTAACCAAAGAAACATCGAAAGTTCTTAATCATGAAACATGGCCTTGGTAGCTTCCATAATGGTTTTATTCTTCCTTTGGGCAATTCCATTTTGTTGAAGATAGAAGGGAACGATCAACTCCCTCTTAATTCCAGCATTCTTGCAAAAATCAATCAATTCCTTAGATACATATTCTCCACCATTGTCAAAACTTAAAAGTCTTGATCCTTCTTCATGTAACATTCACAAATTGTGCTTTGAATTCATGAAGCTTCTCAAATACTTGATCCTTGGACTTTAAGAGGTAAATCAATGTTTTGCGACAGTAACCATCAATGAAAGAGACATAATACAAGCTGCCACCCAAGGTCTTGTCAAACATAGGCCCACAAACATCAGTATGCACAAGATCCAAGACTCCTTTGGATCTACTATCACTGCTAGAACATCTTCCTTTAACATTTTTCCCAAGGGCTCATCCCTTGAAAACTCCATCATGATCAACCTTGATTTCTAGTACACTTTTAACAAAATCTTTCATTCTAGACAATGCTTTATAGTGAATATGAGTGTACCTTTGATGCCATAGCTCTCAAAGATTAGGGGTGTTATGTAGCAAAGCTTGAATTGAATGTCCAAGGAGACAATATAGGCCTCCAATTCGCAGACCAATGACCTTGCCAGATTCAAAAGAGGCATCCTTCTTCCATACTAGAACTTGTCCATCCACAAAAGCAATTCTATATCCTTTGTCTTCAAGAGATGAAATGGACGAAAAAAAAATTATTCAAACCAGGAACATATAAAATATTGTTAATGGATACATTACCTTCTGATTCAAATTAGAAGGACGATGTATCAATGCCCTTGACTTCATATTTCCCATTATCTCTAAGCTCAACCCTTTGAGATATCTTATTTTCAACCAATTCAAAGAGATGATCACGATTCCCAATCATGTGTCTAGAGGCGCCATTGTCCACCAACCATATTTCATCATGACCTACAATAGAACCTATAAAAGTAGAATAAAATGAGTATTCATCATCATAATCATTCTTTCTAGGCCTCCTCTTATGACATGATTCATTTAGATCAACAACAAAAGCATGATGCTTCCCTTTCCTTTTTCGATCTCCATTCCTTTGATAATCATCCCTTTGATTTCTTTGAGGACATTAATCTTGATAGTGACCATAAACTTGGCAACAATAGCATTGAACATTTGTCAGATCTCTTCTATCTCTTCTATCTTGAGAGGGAGGAGGAGATCCTCTTTGTGTAGCAGGTTCTCTTCTTGTAGCAGGTCTTGAATTTGGTATTGTACCAGAACTTCTTTGAAATCTTCCAAAATTAGGTCTTCTTCTATTACTCTTGGAATGAGTAGCCAAAGCTTCTTCACTTGGATTTTCAATCTAGCCTCTGGAGAGGAGTCTTGATTCTTCTTGAGTGCAGGCAGTCCATTGTTTGTCAAAAGTAGGTGCATTTTCTCTTCCACAAACACTTGATGCAACGAATCCCACGATCAAGGCAAACCATCCAAAGCCACAGCTACCAATTCTTTGTCGGATATTGTTATGAATAAAATATTAATAAATATATAATATTAAAATAAATAATAAATAGATATTAATTAATAATTGATAAATTAATTAAATTAAATTAAAGTGCCCAATTAATTATGAAAGGGCACGTATGTCAAAATTCATGTCTTAACCTTGTGGCCAGTCAACTCCTATAAAGGAGAACCGCCCAAGGGTTGTAAATCATCCATTATTGAATAAAAAAATATATAAATTGTTTATGTGCATCGATGTGTCTTCAATTGGAAAATTCAATGAACAAGTTTAACTATTCTGGCGGTATCAGAGCCACCTTGGTTCTCGAAATACTCCCGCACTGTGCCTTTCCACTTCTCACCTGTGTTTTCACTCTATCGACTCCCTCCTCTATTCCTATGTGCTCACCACTCTGCAACACCTCACCACACCATTCTGCATTCCTAGCCACTGTCCAAGTCAAGCCTGCCCCCACCGATCCATTTCTACATTGTTGCAAGCCTTTCCTATTGACCACCACCCTTTCAACCCTCAAATCTCTCCAACGCAGTCCGCCCCTATCCACTCTATCTGTCCCTATTTTCCTTCGTCTGTCCCTTTCAGATTCGTCTGTCCCTATCCCTATCCCAATCGTTGTGTTTGTGTCTGTCCCCCCATCCGCCACTGCTCCTATCCATTGGGCCACCCTCCATGTTTAATCGTTGTTTAGTCACAACGTGACCACCAATCGCGTTCGTCGTCCATCCTCGATATGGTGTGTAAGTCGTGAGGCTTGTACCGGTTGAGTAACATGTGCTTTTGAAATCACGTTTTTGTTTAATAAAGTTTGATATATTTACACATATATTGAATATAAACTATATTATATAATTTTAATATAGTTATATATTAATAGATTTCTTTATTTAAATAAATTACAATAATAATTAAGAAATATCACTATCATTATTTATTAACAAAAGAAATTAAGAAATATTGTTGTATTATTTTTTTATAATTTCAAAATTTTTATGCAAACAAAATTGTATTTATGGTTGTGAAATACTTTGGATAATTTTAAAATTTTCTCTTTATCTATTTATAACATATTCTATTATATTATTATTTAAATAAATTCAAAACAAAAAAGATCGATCTACTAAGAAGAACAAAATGGGTAGTAGTAGTGACGATGTGAATTCAAAGAAATTTCAAGAAGAACTTGATAGAATGCGCAAGCGCCTTGACAATGTCGAAAGAAAGCAAGATGAATTCGGAAAAGGCCAAGAGAAGATAATCAGTACTCAAGACCAAATGGCAAATAATATCAAAAAAAATGAGAGCGTGATGAGCCAGTTTATGGGAGGAGCCAATCCACCTTTTAATCCCTCAGCCACACAAAGTCCCAAGACTCCGGAAGGCAAAATTTTTCCAAGTCATGAATTTTCGTCGATGCACAAAAAGCCACGAATACCACATATATAGTTCGAAGGAAGTCAGTACTATACAAAGTTTCCCGAAAGAGACTAGCTTGAGATTAAAAGAGAATTACCTAAGTATGATGGTAAGGACCATAAGGGCGCCATTGTATGGGTAAATAAAATGCACGCCATTTTCGGAGCAAACCCGCCAATAGGTGAACAAGAGAAGGTCGAGACTGCATCCAACGACCTCGAAGCTTAAGCATATGATTGGTTCCTATGGTGGTCCAACAGAGGTGTGGCTCGATCATTCAATAGGGAAATATTTTAAAATGCCCTGCTCAAAAGTTTCCATGATGAAGAAGACGTTGTTTACGAAAAAATCGTTCACCTCAAACAAAAAGGATCGGTAAGCGAATACACCCACAAGTGGGAAGTATTAGCTATAAGGCAAAGGGGATTCTCTGATGAAGAATTGCTAAAAATGTATCAATGTGTCCGTAAAGAATATATTCGAGAAGAATTAAAACTATATAAACCCAAAACCATTGAAGAAGGTAGACATGCAAAAATAATTATTGAGCGAAAATATAAGCTCCATAAAACGCCATATGTCAATAATGAAAAATCAAACAACCACTCAAAAGGGAAGTCAAGTAAGTCGTCTTCAGAAAACACAAGTAAGTACATTCCACCACCAATGCGTGATGGAGGAAAACAATAGTCAAATTTCAAAAGAAAAAGGGATGGAAAATGTTGGACATACGGAGATAAATATTCCCCAGGGCACAAGTGCACTACACAAAAAATTTACAACTGCGAAGAAAACAATGAAGAATAGCTACGACAGAGAAAACAATGAAGAAAACGAGACTCCTGATCCAAATCCAGAAGAAGAAAATATGCCAAGAATTTCTCTGGCAGCTATCACAGGGATAGCTCAACCACAAACATTAAAACTTAAAGGACATATTCGAAAGCTAACATTATTGTGTTAATAGAATCAGGAAGTACACACAACTTTATAGATGTCAATGTCGCGAAAAGACTGAACATTTTTCCTATCCCGTAGTAGATTTAAAAGTTATGGTGGCAAATGGAAAACGAATAGATGGAGTAGGGAAGTGTCATAAAGTTAAAATGCAACTGAACGAATATGAAATGGAGTCCAGTTTTTATACAGTCCCTTTAGGAGGTGTAGAAGCCGTCTTAGGGGTACAATGGTTGCAAACACTAGGGACGTATTATGCAAATCACCAAAAACAGTTCATTAAGTTCAAAATGGATGGAAGGAAGTATAAGTTGTTCGGATTCCAAGCCCTGTTGAAGAATCAAAAAGGCAAAAAGATTCTCTTATTCTTGATTATTTACGTGTGATATTCGTTAGTTCTTATTATGTTCTTGTCTTCTTTCTTCTTAGTTCATCAAGCAAATATCAAAGCAAATGCACATAGATCAAAAACAGTGGATGTAGGCCAGCAGCCAAGGCAAAACCCCACACTCGGGGAAAACCCAGTCAGTGATTCTTCCTTCAATAGTAATTCTTGAGACTTTATACCTTGACTCGGACTTCCTCCACACCAAGTCAGCCTTCCTTTTGATCCTTCCTCATTCTGGCAACAGCAGTAGCGACATTATGCAACTGTAATATTCCCAATTAGCAAGAGCTAATTGGAAATATTAATTTTGACTATTTTGCCTTTATAAAGTTAAGTTATAAATAAAGTGGGTGAAGAGGGACACTTAACTCACACTTAGGATAAAAAGTATTTTCTAAAGTCACTTAAGAGACATGACTAGGTGGCAACGTGGGGCCTAGTGGTCAAGTGGCAGCGTGGGAAAAGGGGCAGCGTACGCAGCGTGGGACCAAGCCAACGCAAAGAGAGATGGACAGCGTGGCTCAAGGAGACAGCGCAGTTGATGGTCGGGCCTAAGTGAGGGCAAGGCTCACCAAGCAGAAAAGGAGGGAGGGTCTCCTCATTCTCATTCATTCTGATTATGCATCTTTGAGATTTGTCTTTTGACATTGAGCACGCTTGCTGTTTAGCAAAGTCTGCACATACTGTTCAATACATCAGGTGTCTCCATTCGGAGATCCCAACCTCAGCCCCGAGGGACTTCGAGTGCCTGTTCGGGTGAGGAGTTTCATCCTTGTTTTTCCGGAGAGAGTTGCAGCAAACATAGTCGAAGCATTCACTCAGAGAGACAGCACAGTCAATGAGAGGGAGGACGCAGTCTTGAGAGGAGATGGTTCCAGATTGAGGGTTTGTCGGTGGATTCAGCCCAAGATAGTGGGTAAGGGGCTAGCCCTTCCCTATTCCGAGGTGGGGAGCAGCCCCAAAGATTCAGTTCATTCCAGTAGTAGCAGTACCAGCAGCTCTGGAGATAACGCAGTCTTGAGGGAGCAGCCATTCTGGGTCATTTCCTGAGAGTCTTTCTATGCTTGCCTAGTGCAAGCCGAGGTGCCATCATTCTGATCACCTCTATACTCATTTACATTTCTCAGTTTTAATAAAATGGCTCAGCGTTCTCCATATTGTCTGTTTTTCTTATGATTTGTCTCTAGTCGCTGTATGTCTTTGTTTATGTGCTTTATATTGTTGTTTATTTCCATTCGGGATATTACAGTGGTATCAGAGCTCATAGACTTGGCTCAGCCTGTGGAGCAGACTGTTTATGACACCAGCAGGAAAACCATACATCACTTACCAGGGAAGAAAGTATAAAACCAAGAACAGAGGTTAGAGCTCACTTTCAGGAAAGGTAACAGCATTCCAGTGGTGGACGCAGAGGAAGAGGAACCAATGGCGAAGGAAAGAGATGTCAAGAAGTAGTTCGGGGAACTCCTCCTCAAATTAGTGCAGGATTTGTCGAGGCAGATAGAAGAGATGGGGCAGAGGTTCACGATAGAGTCTAGACAACGTGAGACCCCAAGGGGCTTCCATGTTGGAGAGGGCTCGGGCACATCTCAGCACTTACAGGAGCACCTCACAGCACAGCAGATGGCATCACACACACATCCTCGTTCCACGATGCCTACTTTTCTTGCCGCAGACACTGGGGCAGGAGCACAGCAGGAGCAGGAACCGGCACACATGGGAGATTACTTTGCTAAGTACTAGTCCTACGGTCAAGAGTTCAGAGATGCCCTTACATTCCATGATTTCGTTCAACTCAAGCGGGACAGCAGACCGCAACCATCACAGGTGGAATAGGCACTCACATGATGGGGATGTACAGCGCATTATAGGCAAGTTCCATTTACTGACATTTGACGGATCGTCCAAGTGTTCGGCAAAGGCTTGGGTGGAGAAGTTGGATATATATTTCCAGCTAATTCAGATGGCAGAGCTAGAGGCCATCAAGGTGGCAGCATTGCACCTAGAGGGTGAGGCCCAAGACTAGTGGTTTCACGGGATGGCTACGCTGGGGCACTCGGGAGTGACAGCATATGCTGATTTTACACGGAGGCTGATAAAGCGTTTTGATCAGAGGGATCCAGAGTAGCATTTTGTTGAGCTGACAAAGCTCAAGCAGACTGGGAGCCCAGACACATACATCTCAGAGTTTTTGAGACTCTCCGTGATGGTACCTGATCTATCTACAACCCAGATGATCTACATGTTCATAGATGGATTGGCAGAGCCTCTACGAGGATTAGTTAGATCAACGAGGCCGACGACACTCCATGATGCAGTTGGGAGGACTCGGGATTTGTAGGATGCACTACCCCAGACTAGAGCTCCTTTTCCCCAGAGACCGACATTCCAGCCGAAGGGGAAGGACGTGAGGGTTACACCTCAAAGGGGGAACCAGGGCAGAGGGCCTGGAGATGATGAGGCCAGGAGAGATCTGAAGCGGAGGAGGTTGTGCTTCACATGCCAGGAGCCATGGGCGCCATGACACTGTTGTGCCGCAAGGAAGGCACATTACATCGAGGTCTTCTCCGACAGTAGCAGGGAAGAAGAGGAGTATGAGGAGATAGAGGCTGGAGGCAGCAGTACAACACAGAGAGGGGATCATCTGCCACCTCCACCACCAGGAGCGGGAGGTGCAGCTTTCGCACCTACTGGGGGAGCCCTTGCAGCCTTGCGGGGAGTTCCCAAGTACTTGACATTACGTGTCTGAGGCACAGTACGGGGCCACCCACAATTTCATTGATGCCCAGCTGGTAGAGCGGAGGGGCATACCGACAAAGAGCTTTGATGGGTTTTCGGTACTGGTTTCAAGGGACTGGACCATGCAGTGTGCCAGGTATGTCCCAGCCTTGGCAGTGACTATGGGGACGTACACCCTGATAGATCACTTTTTCGTGGTGGACATTCCGGACACCAACGTGATACTGGGGGTACAGTGGTTGATCACGCTGGGAAAGGTCACCACTGATTTGGAGACCTTGGAGATGGAGTGGACGAATAAGAAGACTAAGAGGCATCAGAAGATTCAGGGTATGCACACCTACCCACCATAGAGAGTTTCAGCACACCAGCTGAAGGCAAGTTTCCAAAAGGGGGACATAGAGTGGGCAGTGGAGTTGCGTGTGTCGGAGGCAGGATCTACAGGGCAGGTCATACACCCAAATGTACAGTCCATTCTCGACAAGTATGCTACGGTATTTGGGGAGATACCACCAGGGCAGCCGCCAGATCGGGGGTTTGAGCACACGATTGGGCTGGAGCAGGGCATCCAGGCTGTCATTACTACACCCTATAGGCATCCTAAGGCCTATCGAGATGAGATTGAGAGGGCCATCCATGAGCTCTTAACTCTTGAACACATCCGCCCCAGCACTAGCCCTTTTGCTTCTTCCGTAGTACTGGTGAAGAAGAAGGACGACACATTGAGGATGTGCATTGACTATCGGGCCCTAAACAAGAAGACCATGAAGAATCGGTACCCCATTCCATGGATCGATGAGTTGATGGATGAGCTCAGACGATCAAAGTTCTTCTCAAAGATTGATTTGAGATCCGGGTACCATCAGATTCGCGTGAGGGAGCACGTCGTTCCCAAGACCGCTTTCAGGTGTCACTACGGCCATTTTGAGTTCTTGGTGATGCCCTTTGGGCTGACCAATGCTCCGGCCACATTCCATTCATGCATGAATCACATCTTTCAAAGTCACTTGAGGAAGTGTGTATTAGTGTTTTTTGACGACATCTTGATTTATAGCAGGACATGGGAGGAGCACCTCCAACATATAGAGGTTGTACTGCGCATCTTGGAGGAGCAGCAATTTTATGCTAAGCTCTCCAAATGCGAGTTTGGGTTGACATAGATGCTCTAGCTAGGGCACATCATCGGGGAGGACGGAGTGAGGGTCTACGAGGAGAAGATCAGGGCCATCAGGGATTGGCCAGAGCCGAAGAATGTGACGAAGCTTTGAGGATTTGTGGTATCTGCATCTACTACTGGAAATTTGTCAAGGGATTCTCCCAACTTGCAACACCCCTTACGGATCTCACCAAAAAGGGGGCATTCAACTGGACTGATATAGCGCAGAGGGCTTTCGACAGGCTCAAGGAGGTGATGAGCAGCTGTCCGGTTTTGGCATTCCCAGATTTAACACAGCCTTTTGTCCTAGAGTGTGATGCATCAGGGGAGGGGATAGGCGCAGTTTTGATGCAGGGAGGCCATCCCATAGCTTTCGAGAGCCGGAAGTTGCTGCCACATGAGAGGTTGTAGCTATATACGACAAGGAGATGTTGGCCATCATGCATGCATTGGCCAAGTTTCGGCAGTACCTGGTAGGGAATAGGATCAGAGTGAGGACAAACCACAACAACCTCCGATTCTTCCTAGAGCAGAAACAGTTGCAGGACAGGCAGCAGAAGTGGGTCAGCGAAATCCAGGCATATGATTTTGACATTGAGTATGTCAAGGGGAAGAACAACGTGGTGGCCGATGCACTTTAACGCAGACCGACAGTGTTGTCCTTGATGAGTTTGGACACAAACGGGCTCAACTTCTGGTGGAGTACTCCAAGGACCGTTTTTCCTGTGAGATTTTGGATGGACAGGTGACAGATGACAGGTACAGAGTGATGGACGAGGTGATCTACTACAGGGACAGGATCTTCTTGACTGAGAGCTCCCAGCTCAAGAAGAAGATATTGCACGCTTCACATGAATCGCCATTATCAGGTCACCAGGGGTTCACCAAGACCTATAGGGCCATCAGGGAGAGGTTCTCTTGGAAGGGCCTCAAGGAGGACGTACTCCAACATGTCAGTGAGTGCGAAGTTTGCCAGCGTAACAAGGGAGAGATGAACCATCCGGCAGGGTTACTTCAGCCTCTTCCCATACCCGAGGGGAAATGGGAGAGTATTTCGATGGATTTCATTACAGGGTTGCCCACTGTAAGGGCAAGGATTGCATATTTGTAGTCGTTGATCGGCTGACTAAATATGCTCACTTCTTCGCCATATCGGCACATTACACTGCAGCACAGGTAGCGGAGTTATTCTTCAGGGACGTTTTCAGATTGCATAGTCTCCCAAAGACTCTTGTCAGTGACAAGGATAGCCACTTCATAGGCGGGTTTTGGCAAGAGCTTTTCCGTTTGGTGGGCATTGAGTTGACACCGAGTACTAATTACCACCCCCAGACGAATGGGCAGACAGAGATAGTAAACAAGTGGCTGGACAGCTACTTACGTAACTATGTCAGCGGGCAACAGAAGGCATGGTTGAGGTGGTTGCACTTGGGGGAGTACTGCTACAACAATACTCATCATATGTCCATCGATATGTCTCCATTTTATGCATTTTATGGGTATCATGATTTATCTTTTGTTGACATGATGTTTGGTGCTAGCAAGGCTCCTAGAGCCAAAGGATTGGATCCAAGAGAGTCAGGATATACTCCGAGCTCTCAAGGATAACATGGCTACAGCGCAGAATCAACAGAAGTTGTACGCTGACAAGGGACGTGTTGAAAGGCAGTTCGAGGTAAGGGATTTGGTCTACCTACGCTTGCAGCTGTATTGGCAGTCCATGCTAAAGCAGAAGGGGGCTGAAAATCTCAAGCCTCGCTTTTATGGACCGTACAGGGTGACACGCAGAGTTGGATAGGTTGCATATGAGTTGGAGTTGCCCATTGGTAGCAAGATTCATAACGTTTTTCACGTGTCATGCTTGAAGAAGGCACTAGGACAGCAGGTGACTACAACAGAGGAGCTTCCGCCCACCGACGATGAGGGGCATCCAGTGCTACAGCCAAAGGCCATTATTGACACTAAGGAGAGGCAGCTGCAGAGCAAGACAGTCAGAGAGTACATAGTGAGATGGAGGAATTTACCGGATGAGGATGCCACCTGAGAGAGTGAGAAGATTTTGCAGCATCCATCATTACAGTTGCTTGAGGATAAGCAATGTTTTACCAGGGAGGACTGTAATATTCCCAATTAGCAAGACCTAAATGGAAATATTAATTTTGACTATTTTACCTTTATAAAGTTAAGTTATAAATAAAGTGGGTGAAGAGGGACACTTAACTCACACTTAGGCTAAAAAGTATTTCCTAAAGTCACTTAAGAGACATGACTAGGTGGCAATATGGGGCCTAGTGGTCAAGTGGCAGCGTGGGAAAAGGGGCAGTGTGGGACCAAGCCAGCGCAGAGAGAGCTGGACAGCGTGGGACCAAGCCAGCGCAGAGAGAGATGGATAGCGTGGCTCAAGGAGACAGCACAGTTGATGGTGGGGCCTAGGTGAGGGCAAGGCTCACCAAGCATAAAAGGAGGGAGGGTCTCCTCATTCTCATTCATTTTGATTATGCATCTTTGAGATTTGTCTTTTGACATTGAGCACGCTTGTTGTTTAGCAAAGTTTGCATGTACTGTTCAGTACGTCGGGTGTCTCCGTTCAGAGATCCAAGCCTCAGCCCCGGGGGACTTCGAGTGCCTGCTCGGGTGAGGAGTTTCATCCTTGTTTTGCCGAAAAGAGTTGCAGGCTGCAGCTACCATAGTCGGAGCATTCACTCAAAGAGACAGCGCAGTCAGTGAGAGGGAGGACGCAGTCTTGAGAGGAGGTGGTTCCAGTCCCCGGATTGAGGGTTTGTCGGTGGATTCAGCCCGAAATAGTGGAAAAGGGGCCAGCCTTTCCCTATTCCAACATTTTGGAGGAGTCAGGGGCCACTATTTTGAGCAGATCTTTCAGAGCCAGCGTCCCTCCTTGAGGAATAGCATAGTGCCTCAAGGGAGCCATTTTCAAAGGTCAGCCATTTCCGGAAAGCTTTCTAGGCTTTTCTGGGTATTGGGAGGAGAGGCCATTCCCGAAGTTTCAGAATTTTTCAAGGTGGGGAGCAGCCCCAAAGATTCAGTTCATTCCAGCAGTGGCAGCAGCACAGTAGCAGTACCAGCAGCTCTGGAGATAACACAATCTTGAGGGAGCAGCCATTCCGAGTCATTTCCTGAGAGTCTTTCTACGCTTGCCTAGTGCAAGCCGAGGTGCCATCATTCTGATCACCTCTGTACTCATTTCCATTTCTCAGTTTTAATAAAATGGCTCAGCGTTCTCCATATTGTCTGTTTTTCCTATGATTTGTCTCTAGTTGTTGTATGTCTTTGTTTATGTGCTTTATATTGCTGTTTATTTCCATTCGGGATATTTATTTCCATTCAGGATATTACAGAGTTTCTTCGACCTGGAACTTCAACCTTGCTTCTGGAACTTCAATCTTGAGGGAAAGACTTCGATCTTGCTTCTAGAAGTTCGATTTTGACCCAACACGTCTCAAGGTAGCAGCGTCCAACAAAATCAACTTCGACCTATTTTTCTCTTGGCTGCAGCAACTGGCAGCAACTGATGCAGTAACTGAAGCAGCAAAATACTTAGAGACTTCGATCTTCCAAACTATAGCACATGTGAGAGAGAGAGTAGCACCAAAATTTCGATTTTCTTCCAATATATTAGTTTGCCCAAAATCGCACTTGAATTGACCCCTTCCTTCACTTCATAGTTTTCCCTGATGCAACAAATGATATCAAATGTTTGTGTGTATGAGATATGTCTCCAAATGAATTCGATCTCCCTGTGTTTATAGGCTTCTGACGAGTTTGATTTACTGGACTTGAGGCCGACTTGATTACTTGAAGACCAACTTGATGTGGAGGCTCCATAAATCATATTTGACTCAATAGTTGAACTAATTTCATGATTCAAAAGCCCAATATGAGTCAATTTAAATCTGCAATGACTCTATAAACTCAAAATAAAACCTAGAAATCCACAATGGGGACTTTGACCTAAAATAATGACTCAAGCATGAAACCCATGCTTTAATAACTCATTTAATAATAATATAAAATTATTTTCTTTATTCTTTTGACAAATACAATAAATATTGAATCAAATACAATTTATGAAAATCGAACCTAGTTACAATCTTCAACACTCCCTCTTAACTAGGGAGGTATTCATAATACAATAGTACAAGGAAGATCTCAACTATGTGCACTATGAAGAATTTGTAGCCACTTTAATGCCATGGACTAGATCGCTGACCAGGGTAATCTATCCATTGGTCATTCAACAATTTAGGCACAACAATGCCATGGACTAGATTCCTAACCAAGGCAATCTATCCAAGTGGGACTAAGATGGACTAAATCTTTCAGCCTCTATAGGTACCATCAGGCTTACTTATTAACCATCAACCCAGGGAACTAGGTGCACATCCACCCGATGCCACCCCTACCAGACATCAACACAAAGTGTCGGCCCGATGTCTTTCCAGACAATGCTTCACTCACAAAGCCTCAACACCCCTTGATCCAACAGATCAAGGATAACAAATCTCTCCCAATCAGACTGATTGGTAACCAACATGCTATCAAATCCTTGGAGAGATTCACTTGTACAAACACAACCCCAATCAGCAATATACTTCCAAATACATAGTCAAAGCAAACCTTCGAGGTTTCGATGTTGCCCTTCAACTAATCTCAGTATCAGTTGAATCTTTGAAAGAAGATTCCTTTCTCTACTTCACATGTAGTAACATTTCTTCCAATATATATTCTCCAATCAAGACTTACGTTGTGCCCTCTCTCTTAACTAGGGAGAGTTCTTTTATCCAAGCTCCCTCTTAATGTAGGAAGATTAACTTCTTCTTTTGGTGTTGGAGAATCTTTCATGGCTTCCATCATTCTCATCATATTAACTTCTCTTATAGAATTCTACACCAATATGATGTACCTGCACAACCTAAATAGCAAGTACAACCAATTCTGTAGAAGCATGAAGTTAGTCATAACAAAACTTTATAGCGGAAGCATTTAGATTTTAACCAATCAACAAGAGACTATACTTCAATATTTCAATCATCTAGCCCAAGTTTGATACAAACCCTAAATCACATCAACAATTCAATCAAGATGACAAGAGATTAGTTTTGTCATATAACGATCCCTAGAAACAAGTCGAAAGAAAAATAAAGGTATCTAATAACTTTCGGAATCCATATGATAGACTATCTACTAGGGTTTTATGTAAGCCCTAGATTTAACTCAATCAAGGAAAATTCAACATGAATAGCTTTTACTAGGGTTTGATGTAAACCCTAGATTTCAATCAGAGCAAACATATCATAAATACCTTCTACTAGGGTTCGATGTAAACCCTAGATTTTCCATCTATAAATTCTCAACAAACATTATATATATTCAGATGAATACACATACTAGAGAATTTAATCATTACTAGGGCTTAGATGTAAAACCTTAGACTCTTCAATCATCATCCTAGAACTCCTAAACTTTGACTAGAGCTTGATTCCAAACCCTAAAACTTATGACCATTAGAAATTTGGTCAAAACATATAACTAGGAGATTACCATCATGCATAAGCATATCATATGATTAGACAATATTTAATATATTAGACATACATTGACCTAGACTAAGCTAGGGACTTAAGAAATATATACCTAGGGTTTCCTTCCTAGGACTTTTCAGAACAAGGATTTTGCTTGTATACCTAACCAAAACCTAGTGCTTCGGTTCATATCAAAGCAAATCCTTATTCTATCAAGACTTCAAAGGTTTGAGATTTCGAATAGCATCATTTCAACCCTAATAAGTTACAGCTTCCATGATCATATCAAAATCCCAAACGACGTTATCAATATATCAATTAGTACAACAATTTCTTCATTACTAACCCGCAGTAGGTTTAGGGTTTCACAAATTATCAACATACCCTTAGGTTAGGGTTTTCTAGGGAACCTTTTTAGGGTACTATATATACAAACAATTAGAGTGTGTAGATTCATCAGATGATGAATCATCCCAAACAATAATCTTTTTCAGATTCAGTAGAGCTAGACACAGCAATAGTTAGTAGTGTAGAATGAATATACCAAAGAGAATAACAAGACTTCATAATCTAATACATACCTTTGATACTTTAACAAACGTTTATGATTTCAATGCTTTGTCTAGTGAGGGCTTCTTTCTTAATCCTTGAGGCCTTCTTCCATGATCTTTGAGCATTCAGCAATGTGGAAATTCCTAGATCTGGAATCCTATTGCAGCAACTGGAAAATATTCACCTAACTGTTAACTTTTACTTAACAATTTATTTGCAGTTAACTACGGCAAACACTAAATGCATCACACTGCAACCCTCACTTAAATAAATTGCGAAAATGAAATGCAAAAACAAGATATGAGCAAGAAAAGAAATAACACACAAGTGACACTGTTGTTTTTGGACCAAGTCCCCGGAAAAACCCAATGCGGGAAAACTGGTGCAAGAGTTGAGGGTTTGATATATTATGTAGTAATTTATGAGTATAATTCATCGAATGCCCAAACTGGCAAATCTTATACAAAGATCTAACTGAACAAAAAAACTAGTGAGATGATCTTAGCCCGTCACTAGAGGATTTAGCTCTGATATGCGCTGGAGATGACCTTATGCATTGTCTCTGCGCAGTACTACATCACACCTACGCAGTCACTGCTTCACTATTGTTGGGATTACGCTGCACCTCCTTTGATCTCTTTGCTAGCTAGAAACTTCAACCCTCTGGCCTCTCGATCTCGCACCCCAGCTCCGACACTAGATCTTGATTGTTCCACAACAGAACTACGGACTCCCTCTGAAGCTATGTGCAGCCTCTGCATGGTTGGCTTTGCGCTGCCTCTCCGGACTGCTCTATGCCCTCTCTGCCTTGTACTCTCTGGATCAAGAAAGATCTCCAACCGTAAAATTATCTCTGCCCTTTTCTGCAAGAATCAACTCGATCGATCTTCTCCCTGAGCTCACTAAAGAATTTCGATCTCTAGACTCTCTCGGTGTAATTTCCAAATGCCCCATCAAGTCCTTATAGTCTTCTCATTGAGACTTCAACGAGAGAGATTAAATCGTTAATCAACGGCTAAGATTAACTTGACTTGATCTTCGTCCTTTTCTAAAAGATTCACACCCTGTTCTATTAATACCCTTTAATTATTTTAATTTCCTAAGTTTAAACTTAGGGTCCCATTAAAAATAATTAATTATTTTCATAAAACACAATCCAAGTGGAATTTCCCAAAACGCTTTCTGGGTTCTTTGGAATACATGTGTCTAAGCCTCCCTGCAAATTTTGAGACTTAGAGCACCATCCGATGCTACCAGAAATCAACAAGCAGGTTAATTCCTAAACAAGGAAATACAGGTAGACATGTGATTAGTATTTAATATAATCAAAACTTCAAATAAGTACATGAAAACAAATAGAGGGGGAATGGGATACTTCTCTTGAAGAGTTGTTGTGGGCTCCCTCTAAAACTTTGAGGGAAACCTAAAAACTTATAAAAAAAGAAAAATGTCTTTCCAAAAAGATGTTAAACCTATAACTAAACATAAATGAAATATCTAAAGCTAGGAGGAAGGGGCTCAGTCAGGGTTGCGGGGAAGCTGTTAATAATGAGTTTTGGACCCTCAAAAGCCACATTTCCTAAGTTTAGTGTAAATTGTGGCATTTAATTAGGCTATAATTGAAAAAAAAAAAAAAAGAGAAATAAATTATTCCACGTGACAAAATGACGTGGAAATGACTTGGAAATTATTCTAAGTCAAAGAGTTGAGTCAACGGACATGTGGAGAATGAATAAGCAAATTGCATCATTAATTCATCATTTATTTTATCAAAATCGAATTTCCCATAGATAAAGCTGCAATTACACACAAGGAAAATCAAATTTATTAAAGGAAATTGAGCATAAAAGGAATATTCTATAGGATCATTTGACTAAAGACCAAGTGGGGACCCCTTCTCACAAGCTATCTGGAGTGAAACAACACTCAACACTTCACTCAGAGGATTTACGCTATTCCTTGAGCTTAGACTGCGCAGTTACTCAGAGGAAACACGCAGTTCTCAAAGGCCTACGCAGAAGTTCACTGGGGTCATTTACAGGTAAGATTTCAGTTTGCTCAAGTTTGCAGTGGTGGACTTGATGTAGCACAGGACTTCGTTTGGCTTATGGATGAGTTCACTGGATCATATGATGAATTTGATTTCCCTTGGTGTGCACAAAAGAAATTCGATTTTGCTTTGGGTGTCTTAGTCTTCTCCACATCGAACTTGGCTTATCTTTCCTTGGGATTTGCTCCAAGTTCGGTTCTCACATGCATTCGTCCTTTGGAATTGCTCCCAACTCGCTATATAACAAAGTCATGGGCTATTGGATTGTATCATGTTATAAGCTATTGGGCTTGAGGAAACTCTGCCATTTTGAAATTGCATATTAATAAAATCAAGACTTTGGGGCTATTTAGCGGATGTTCTCTTGGCGTTATGAGATGATTTCTTTCCATAATATTACTATTGTGTTTGAATTCATTTACATGTTTGATCAGTATTAGTTTATATTTTTCATCTAGCCTGGATTAATACATGTGAGCTATCTTGCATGTATCATTGATTTAGAGTAGTATTCTAGAAATAAGCTTGCCAAGTCATTTTCGGAGGAATGTTTGGTTTATCTTATTCATTATGATGCTCTAATCCTTTTGCAAACTAATATTTTTTCAAGTGTGCAAGGAAGATCTACGTGTATTGTGTGCAGGAAATCCATCTGGGCGTGCGAGAAGTCTCACATATACCAACTCACTCCTAGATTCAAAGTGATCCAAGACTCAGCTATTTTCAACCCCAAGTCTTTCATCAAAGGAAAACCAGGAAGGAGTTTTCTCGTTCTCTAGCTACTTGATCATCTACTTCATTCAAAATTGAAAATACTTGTTTTTAGAGCTTCCAAAGTTATAAAAGCTATTTCAAGAGCAATTTCTAAGTTGGGCAAGTATGGGGGTTCACTGTCATTACTTGAGCTAGAGTTCAAAAGGAGGTGTTGGAAAACTACTAATAATCTTGCATGCAGCACCTTCCACTAACTCAAGGACAAAATTTGTAAGGAAGTTGAGAGCTCTAAGGGGTAGCAACAAGTTGCAAACTTTCTGATTTAGAGTGTTTTTCCATTTACTTTCGTTGTCTTATTCAAGGGGGGGATTCTAGCTTTTCCAAGCTCTTATCTTTGTAAATATCTCTTTTCATTTCTTGGGCAGTCTTCTTAGAGACATATTTTCTAATCATTGTAATCACTAATAAAAGAAAGTTCTTTGCTTGAGGGAGCTTGGGAAATTTTCCCATGGTATCTCCCTTCCTCAGTTGAAGAGGAAGGACATTTTGTGGGTGGATTGACTTTGTTTCTAGTTTGTTTTATGCTTATTTCCATCGCATGCATGCTTAAAATTAACAACATATTCACTCCACATTTCATTCCCTAAATCTTGTGTCTAAAAAATCTAACATGCATAAGTTTCAAATTTGGAAACTTGAGCAAATCTCTTTTATGTGTGAACGATTCATATTATGGGCAAGTTTTAATTGTTTCATGTTTATTTAGGCACATGTTTCATTGTTTGGTCCATTTATGCTACATATTTTGGTAACTATTGGAGCATTGTCTGTCACTTGAAACAATTTTATCATAAAGAAAATTTATTTCACCTAACTTGCCTACTTTCATTTATTGGTGCAACACATATGAGCTTATTTTCATTCTTGTTTCTCAAATTTAGATTGTTATTGCAATGAGAAAAATCTAATTTCTATTTCTTTTTAAACATTGCATGTAGCAATTTAATTGGGACAATAACCACTCACTAAAATTTTACCTCTAACATAAGTTGGTTGAATAGACATCTTAGGGACCCTCTACACCTCTATTGACTCCTCAATGTGGGATCCATATCTTTGGGCTAGGGTGAGGTCTGAGGATTAAAGAGTTCATTTGCAATCTTGTTGTAGAGGTAACTAATAATAAAATTAATCAAGAGCACTATCCATCACATTTACTTTACTTGTCTCTTGATGGTTTGAGTTTTCATATGCAAAGTTTATTCCAAAAGCAAGTATTGTAATTCTCTTAACAAGTGCTTTCTTTTTATGTTTCAAGTCTAATTTCACATTTGGCATTTCCTTGTTCGCATTTTCCAAAATAATTACTAATTGTGGAGTTTTGGCAAGATATGTTTCAATGTTTTGATTCCCAAATTTGATTATCTTAAAGGCATTTTTTGTATCTCGCAATATCTAATGCTAACAATCTTTTGTTTGCATTTCAGGGCTACTTTGCTTTTAATTTTTGAGAGCATTACATTTTACTTCTTGAGCAAATATATATATCTTTCAAATGTTGAGAAAATTTTGTATAAGGCACTGGTTTATGGTTCTATGATTGCCGTTATTATTTCAAGTTGCTCACATCATATTTTGCTCATAAATCCTTAAAAGTAACCCATTTTCACTATAACACTCTTGTAGAACCTCACAGCCTTTTAACTTAGTTTCTTCACTTTAGGGACCACCCCCCTTAGCTGACTTAGAAGAGAGCTAAAACGG